>CM076569.1:290279704-290879704 GCA_034641835.2 Pinus albicaulis
ATGGACCAATCTATAGGCGCTATGTTCTGGAGAATAATGAAATCAAGAGGCAGATTCAGGAGCTACTACAGAAAGGTCACATCCGGCCAAGTTCATCACCCTGTGGGAGCCTGATCGTGTTCATACAGAATAAGGATGGGACTTGAAGACTCTGTATCGATTATCAGGCACTAAACAAGATCATTTTCTGGAATAGGTACCCGATCGCATGGATTGATGACCTTCTGGACCAACTCAAAGCGGAAAAATATTTCAGCAAGATCGACTTGAAGTCTGGGTATCTTCAGGTACCAATCGAACCCTATGATGTGTGGAAAACAGCCTTCAAAGCCAAGGAGGGCCTTTTCAAATGGCTCGTCATGCCTTTTGGATTGAAAAACACTCCCACAACCTTCATGAAGTTGATGGACGACATTTTGCGTCCATTCACCAACTCATTTGTAGTGGTATACTTGGATGACATTCCTATCTTCAGCTAGACTTGGGAAGAGCACCTTCACCACATCCAAGAAGTCATCCAAACACTATGGCAACACAACTTGCGTGCTAATCTGGAGAAGTGCACTTTTGGCATGACCCGAGTTTAATATATGGGACACATTATTGATGAAAGGGGGGTGCATGTGGATCCAGCGAAGATCCAGGTCATTTAGGATTTCCCAGCCCAAACCACCCTAACAGAGCTTCGCAACTTTCTGTGTCTTGCTAATTTCTACCACTGTTTCATGTTGGGATTCTCTCATATCACTTAGCCCTTGAGTCAAGTCACCAAGGGAGAAGCGAAAGAAAAATTATGTTGGTTGGAATCTCAATAGAAGGTGTTCTTAGAATTGAAACATCGCCTCTGTTCTGCCCCAGTTCTCACATTACCAGACTTTCAACAACCATTTGAGATCGAGATAGATGCCTCTGACTATGCTATTGGGGCTATTCTTACTCAATAAGGGCATCCAGTGGCATATCACAGTGAGACATTGTCCGACACAGTTCGAAGGTATCCCACTTATGACAAAGAAATGTATTCCATTGTGCAGGCTTGTCAACAATGGAAGCATTAAATTTTTGGGAAGGAGACAATAATTCACATAGACCACCGACCCTTACAGTTCATACAGACACAAAGGAAGTTGAAAAACGATCGCCATCAGAAGTGGTCCACATATCTGCAACAATTTCATTTTAACATCAAGTACAAGAAGGGTAGCACCAATAATATTTCAAATTGCCTCAGCCAACCACCGATTGTGGCCATACCCACCGTTCTCAATTCTTTTGGGCATGAGACTTCTGATTGGCTGCTTCTCTACAAGAGCGATCTAGAATTCAGCCACACATACAAGGCACTCTTGGGGGGTATGCAAGTTCCAAATTTTCACCTCCAAGATGCACTATTTTGTCACCTAGGACACCTTTGTGTTCCTTCAAGTGAGCGTGCCAAGATGATATGGGAAGCACACTACAGTCGAGTCGTTGGGAATTTTGGGGTCAAGAAAACAATGACAGTACTGCAGAATTATTTCTATTGGCCAAACCTTCTACAAGATGTCGGGAAGTACATCAAATCCTGCACTCCATGCACCATTTCCAAACCGACCCTTAGGAAGCAAGGGCTATATACTCCGCTACCTACCCCTAGTCAACCTTGGGAATCCATCTCCATGGATTACATGTCAGGCCTTCCTTCTACTAAGCATGGAATTGACTGTGTTTTCGTGGTCATCAACAGATTCTCAAAGATGGCCGTTATGGCAGCCTGTAAGAAGAATATCACAGCAGAAGCCACTACTAAACTCTTCTTTGAACGAGTGTGGGTGCATTTTGGGATCCCACAGCCTATCATATTAGATCGCGACAGCAGGTTCCTTAACACATTTTGGTCTAGCCTCTGTTCAATGTTGGACACCAAGCTCACCAAGTCCACAGCTTTCCATCCCCAAACTGATGGCTAGACAGAGGTCGTCAACAAGATGATTGTACACATTATATGCATGTACAATTCAAAGCATCAATGCACATGGGATGAGAGCCTTCCCTATGTACAACATAGTTATAACTGGGCCCTCCAGAGCTCAACCGGCCACAGCCCCTTTCAGGTGGGCTTGGGATTCCAGCCACTATGTCCCATTGATGTAGCCATGCCATTTGCAACTACTCAGGGCGATTCGACTCATGTCCAGTCTGAAGCTGACAAAGAAAACAACTTCATCAAGCGCATTCAACACATCTGCCAACAGGTTCATGACATATTGGACAGAGCCAATGCTAAGTACAAGCAACGACATGATCAACATCGAGTGCCACACAACTTCCAGGTGGGTGAAAAAGTGTGGCTACATTTTCATAAGGAGCGCCTCACTAGACCCCACCGCAAGATTTTCCCGCTCCGATATGGGCCGTACACCATCACCAAGGCTGTAGAGAACAATTCCTTCGAGCTCAGTATTCCACCATTCCTTGGTCTACACCCAGTATTCAATGTAGACCGCCTTTGTCCCTACCTCCCACCTCTATTCGACACCTCTGACATTGCAGAAGAACTCACACCAAAAGAGTTAAACCTAGACTGCATGGAGCAGGCCACCATAGACTGTATCATGGACATGCAAATCAAAAACACTCACCGACAGAAGATCCAACTGTATTGGGTTGTCAAAGCTAGCCAACTCCTGCAACAAGACAAGTGGTTCACCAGGGACCAATTTCACCAGAAGTTTCCTCATCTCATGGATGAGCTCAATGCAATGGGGACCATTGCTTTCTAAGGGGGGAGGAATGATCCAGGTGGATATTGGTGGCCACCCGCCTATTCCACTTGGGGCCCCACCATTGTCTCTTTCATTTTTTTTCACAATTTACTATTTTTAGCAGTTCTTCGAGTCCTGATTTGAAGCCCCAAAGGGAGATATTATGCCGAAGGTACGTCCCTGGGAAGTTGAAACACCAATTTACCCAAACGCGGACCATAGTTTTGGTGCTTCATCTCCTAGGGTTAGGTTTTTGGACATTTAGAATTCTCCACTATTTCTCCATAATAAATAGGCCCTCAAGCATCATTGTAATATAGTTCATAGGTTTGTATTCGCCACATCTCCTCTCAGAGATTCGCTACCAGAACCCTAGCTATTTTATTTCCATCATGTTTGTAAGCATATTTCTGTGATTTGATATTAATGAAATGAACCTTATTTCTGATGTATGTCTATGTTTATGGTTATTTCTATATTCTGTTACGTTCTTGCATAAATCTGGATCAGCAAAATTACCAGTGCTCATTATGTTTTTATGTTTGGACTCATGATATTTATTTTTCATGCAATTTATATAATAATGTTCAAACATTCCATAGTAATGACATTTAACTCTAACATCAGCCTTTGGAAGTGTCATACCATGTTGTGGCTTCATAATGACGGCTTTCCATATGGTCACTTTCCTCCTTTACTTCCTTTCTATCGCTTTCTTTTCGAAGGTTGTTTCCATTTTTCCATCATCATCAGATAAGATATTTTAGGCTTAAGTTTCTTTCACCTTTTTTCCTGTTACATGGGTATACATGGAAACTCATTAAAGGTGGGGGCCTTCCCTTACCCTTGTTGCAATATCTGTGATAATCATCTAGTGCTCATCTAGCATTCCATTTAAAGTTATAGTCACTAGGTCAGTTCGGGATACCCTTTCACCTGTATCTCAGAGTTTATCTTTAATGTCATACATTATTGAAATGAAATTAATAATGTTTTTGTTTTATTTCATTTCAATAGAAATGAGTTTTCACTTCAATAAAAGGAGTCAATTTTCATTTTTCAACTCATATCGATATTTGCGTGTTTTCCATGTCTCATTAGAAGTATTGTAGTCTCTGATACAAATTAGAGAAATTTGAGGTCTGAAATGGGCCTCCTAAGCAATAATATTAAATAATAGTGGAAATAATAAAAGAAGATTAGATTACATCATCAAATCTTAGAGGGAAAAAAGAAAAAACTATTTTTTCAACTCGTATTTTCATCATATCTCCTTAAAATTTTACTCCAATTTCGAGCGAGAGCAGTCATTGGATGCATAATTTAATTTCTCATCTAAGGTGTACCCATGTTTCATACTTTTAATAGACCTTGTTAAACGAAAAAAGAGAAATACATGAAAAATGTGATTGCAATCACACTTTTTCTTATATTTCTCAATTTTTGTATAGTAGGGTCGATCGAAAGTATGCAACATGGGTACTCCTTGGATGAGGAATTAAATTATGCATCTAGCTAGTGACTAGTGTTCCCTCTAGAATGTTGAGTAAAATTGTAAGGAGAGAAGTTGATAATATGAGTTTTTTTTTTTTTTAATCTTTTTACTTTTTTACTCCAAAAAGGGTGAATCACCCCCATAGTTGACATCATCATCTTGAATCCTACTGGTTCTTATAAAGTTCATTTTGATAGTACATTTTTGTTTTGAGGCCCATTTTAGACCTTAAAAATTCTCTAATGAGGTATAATAAGATATTTTACAGATATTTCCAACAACACTTTCACTTTAATTTCTCTCCTCTCCCAATCTTGAATTGATGTAGTTTTAGCTCTTACGATGACTTCTAGCTTCACTTCATTACTACTTGCTATTGTCTAGACATTGTACCATTCCATTAATGTTTCCTTTTTAAGCTTCCAATTGACTTAACTAGTGCCATATAACATGGTTACCTCATCTAGATATAATTATGCCATAGGATTAGTCATTTTGACTAAATGTTTCCCAAAATTCAAATCAATCAATAGTTTTTAAAGTCACAATAATTCACAAGTAGGCAATAATGAACAACTATTCTAAGTGACGCATAAACAACTTAAAAAATAAAATTCAAGCAGATAATCTATTGTTAGAGGACGGTTAGAAAATTCCATCAATAAAAAGGAAATTTTAGCATAAAAGTGCCCATGAAATTTTCATGTAATTTCCATGTCATAATATGTAAACCAATCAAAATCCCTTAAATTTTAAAAAAGGTACATGTCTTAAATAATTTTAAATTTTAAATTTGGGTATCCCTGAAATATTTATTTATTAATTTGGGTATGAGTGAAATGTTTTATTATTAATTTGGGTATTCATGAAATATTTTACTAATATTATTTACCTGCCTTACCCAATGAATTAAAATATCAACAAATTTATTAATACAATGTAAATATTGATATTAGTAAAAAATATAAATTGAAAATTTCACCTCATTTGACATTAATAACTATATCCCAAAAAAACACAAAAAAAATAATTAAATATAAAATATAAAATTCTTAGATATTTATAAATAAGATATAGTTATATTTAAATATAAAATAGTTAAATAGGTGGAAGTAGTTAAATAGTTAAAAATATTTTAAATGTAAAATAGCTAAACAATTAAAAAATGTATTCTAGAAAGAACAAATTAATTTCGGCGAAAAATATAAAATATATTATTAAATATACAATAGTTAAAAAAAGTATTCAAAAAAGGACAAATCCAGATTCCGGGAAAAAATATAAATATATAATTAAGTATAAAACAATTAAATATAGTTAAATAGTTAAAAAATGTATTCCATAAACGAAAATCTACTAGTTTCCAACCAAAAACTATATTCTGGGTGGCCTTAATAGACAATGCCATTAAAAAAACACCAAAAAATAGTTAAATATAAATTATATATAGACATTTAAATATAAAATATAAATATAAACAATAAAATTTAAATATAAAATATATACGAACTATGATTTTAATAAAAGTGTCATTTATTGAGGGATTTCATTAAAATTAAAAGATTAGAAATACTATATTATTTTTTTTATTAAACATCGTGTTAATAAATATTGTGAAATATATATAAAAGTAAAATAATATTATAGAATTGTCTACATGATTTTTTTTATTAATTTCTTGATTTTTCGAGGATGTCACTTTTAAGTTGCAATTTCCTCTAATTGGCATGCAAGTTCTGTAGCAAGTTTAGGAAATTATATAGTATGCGAGTTTCATAGAAACTACTATCACACTTTGGTAGCAACCCGAATTTGTGGCTACAACCACACATATCGTCACCCTAAGAAAAGATCTTAAAAACAAAACCTTGAGTTCACATGATCCACATGATTAATAAGAATTATTTTTATTTTAAACTGTCACATATATATGAAGATGTACACCATTCCATGCCTACACCACATAGAACAACGCCTACTCTTTTCTAGTTCACTTCGCTTTCGCGCTAGAAAACCTTGTAGCCTTCAATTTTTGTCTCGTAGTTTCCATTTCCTCCAAACAAAAAACACCACAACATTGAAAAACACTCCACCAGTCTTCAATCTATAATAGTGACACACATCTAGGAACCTAAGCCCACCATAGGTCACTCACTAACCAATTTTTAGACCAATGGCTCACTCCTTCGCATAGCCTTACACAAGATTGGGCAACCGCTCCACACAACGTACCCTTCTCTTCTCCATACGGCTTAATTCAACGCACTATGTATATAGTAGGTCAATGCGTCACTTTGTAGCTGCTTCTTCCACTCTTACAAAAATCACATGTCTCTCAAGCAACAACGACTCACAAGTACTAGTCTTTCACCATGGCTCACTCCAATCACGACATAGCCTAACAATAGCAGAAACGACTCTCTTTACTGCACTAGAGTCTCTCCAATACTTTGATGCTTAGACTCAACACTCAAATTCATCGATCAACACAACATGTCAAATAGATCAGTCATGAGACAACACCACTCTAGGATATGATGCCCCCACTCTAATAATAAAATAGAAATAATGGATGACAAAATGATTGAAAGATGATTTGCAACTCTAAGGTGAGAGAGTGTTGGAGACTGCTCACACTCACACTTACGTGCACCAAACCAACAATCAAGTACATATATAGCACTACAATAAAGTTGAACAAAATCCTAAAATATTAGATGTAAAGTAACTAGGATAAATTAAGGCAATAGATCCTAATAAATCTCTAAGAATATATAATAGTAGTAAATTATAAGATCCTCCATTATTCCTACCATATATACACAAATAAAATATTCTTAGATAATGAAATAAAAATATATATGTTGTAATTTAACACTTGATAATCATAAAAATATATTTTATGATTAATACAGCAAACCTGATTAAAGTAAACATATCATGAGATTGTGAATCAATTCAAGGTTTATGAATAATGTGTTGTCTAACTATTTTATGTTTTTCATTTTTTCCTTTAAAAAGTGGATTAAACAATTGTATCTTGGATTATTTAAAATAGGTTTAACTATTTAAATGAAATCATGAATGCATCTTGAAAACCTTTTAATATAAATAGATGATACAAATTACAAAAACTCAAACTTGTAATTTAACCAATATCTGTCTAGATAGTTTATAATATCTATTTAGACAGTATATATAAACTTTTAGAATTTGATAATTAGAGTGAAATAAAAAAAGTACATAATGTGCAATATGTATTGTATACATAAAAGCAATAGTTACGACTAAGGGGTTCTATTATGAACTTCATTCTCTAGACACTCTACAAATTCGTCGTCATTCACTGTACATGTGAATGACGTTGGATGACCAGATTTCCCACTCACCGTATAACACAAACACCAACACGGTATAAATCTATATATACACACGTTCATTTTTTTTTTTTCATCTAGGATAATCGGTAACTGGTGAGAGTTATTTTGAACAAGGCCCAGGATCAAATCCTACTGGCTGCCACTATAAACCTAAGCTAGGTGCAACAACCTGCAAGTCACACAATAGCAATTAACTTATGCCTCAACAGAAGCCGAGACGTCCACTATGGGGTGGCCTACTCTTCTAGCCAAGACACAAGAGGCCATATACTCAATGAGATTTGAACCTCCATCTTGTGGGTTTCACCCAGCAAAATTTACCGTTAAACCACATGTCACTGTATATATACACACGTTCATTTTAACTATGATGGCTAACAATGCAAAGACCTTGTGGGAGATCAGTACAAGCAGAGGAAATTTGAACAGGCTTTCCGAAGATAGTTTAACAAAGGGCTACTGCAAAGATCGAGCAAAAAGTTAAGGGACATCCCACCTTAAGATTTGAATGGAAATTTCTCAGTAAATGAGTTGGGTGGTGATTGATTTGATGAAAGCGATGAGAAAATGATCACTAAGGTTCTTTATTACCTTTAAATAATGATTGGGTATAAATAGAGGTAGTGCCCTCCCACACGCACTCACTGTTGCTCCTATAGGCTGAGACACTTTAAAACCTTACTTAGACGAAGTAACTGTGACTACCTGATAACTATTACGTGCAGTTACTTGCAACCCGGCTAGTTCAGTTCAGTGACTGGCCAACCAAGGGCAACTTGTGTCGGGCTTTGCCAGTGCCCTACATTGGCTGATATATAACCACCTCACTCTATGGGTGGTTCCCGGGAATCGCGTCAACGATTCAACCTAATGGTCATTCGCTACTGCTATGTAACAAACGAAGGAACCTAACTAACGGTTATGTCCCATTGATTGATGTAGGGTTACGTTGGACTTTGGAGTGGTATAAAGTAGTGCTACTAAGTTACTTGTCCTATGTCCTTACACTCGGACAAAGGAACCGATGGTGCCCTATTTCCTTTAGTTTAGATGGACGAGTGAGATATAGGTGACCGTCCTCGCTAAAAGGCGTCATTTTCCCATTTCTTTAAGGCTATTTTCTATCCTTACAGATAGATATCGAATTTCGGAGATTTTAGGAAACTAAAAAATTATGTTTTTTCTTTTAAGGCTATTTTCTATGCTTACGGATAGATATCGAATTTCGGAGATTTTAGGAAACTAAAAAAATTATGTTTTAGTAATATAGCGCAACAAGAAATGGATGCACACGTTATTATCATTGTATTCGGGAGTTTTGAATTTCTATGTAACCCTACGGTTTGGATTTGTGTTATCATGCATAAAACTACAACTTTATGGTGTATTTTCTCAGTGCGCATGTAAGGGAGGCAAGGTATTTCAGATTTCCGTTATTGAATTTTTTTAATAAATATTTAGATGGAAATAAATATAAGATTATAGATTTATTATTTTAATAGTCTGCAAAGACCAACTTTTTCGGTTATTTTAATATGTTAATATTAAGATTACAATATAACAATTATGATGGAGTAAATTAGCCAAATTTTTAGAATTTTTTTTTAATGATTGAAAAATAAAATATTATTTTTTAATATATTTAAAATAAATTTATTAATTAAATTTAGTTTAAATAATTACAAAATGATATATCTACATATAATCGAATTTTTCATATTTATTGTAAAACTTTTATCAAAAAGTTGTATTTAAAATTCATTTTATAAATCATGGAAGTGATTGGATTATTAATAAAATCTTCACATTATATTTAATATAGAAATTATAATTTAAAAATAATTTTGAAGATCATGATTTAAATGTAGTTTTTAATTGATTTCTTTATAATTAAATAGAGTTGTTGAATTTTTTTATAGAAATCAAATATATTTTTTGAATATTTTAACATAGTTTTTGTTTGTTAAATTTAATTCATATATAATACATTTGTGTTTTCCATTATAAATATATTATAGACCATTTAAAAAATTTTGTTCTCTTATTTTGTTTCTTAAAAACTAATTATCTAAAATTAAATTGATTACTGCCTTCAGCATTCCCACTCCTTCGGCTTTCCTTTACACCTCTCCGTGTAAATGCTAGTGAACATCATGTCATGGATCACATGCCAGTCATTAACCTGGAGTCAGTCATGACACAAGTCAGTTGTGCAGCACCTGCTACCTTCAATTTCAATGGGTTCTGTATGTTTGGTATCTGGCTTTTCAGCAAGACAAAGGAATTTGGATTTGCAGGGGAGCATGACGGAGTGCCATGAATCGTGGGAATTTAATCTATTAATGGTGCCAAAGGATGACGTCGTTATTGTAAGCGGGTGATCAATCTGCATCAAGAACATTTATAGCACCATTTCTGCAGTATGTGTACACTTGAATAGCTGCTTTTGGTAATCATATTTTTACTGAACATTTTATGGTAGTATTTGTGAAGTATACGTACAGTTCCATATTTGCTTCTATTAATGATGTATAGAATGAAACGGTAGTGAACTAAAGGTTCTCCAGCTACTTGCAGTATTACAATAAAGATCATTCATAACGACTCTCCTTTTTGGAATGGTGAGGCTCTGATTCAAACATATATTTGGTTACGGATAATAGTTCCCTAAGCCACGTTCTGAATTTCCTGCTGGTTATTTTGAATAACCCTTCTAGAGGCACCAGGTACCTTGTTGGTACAAGCATATTGAAAAGTTGTGTCCAAAAGGTCTGGTGTGGTTACGTGCCATGTTCTCTCTGCTACCAAGTTTCTCGTGGATCTTTCCCGACCAGTTGTTAGCCATTGATATTTTTGTCCTTGTTATTGTGTAATGAGCATAGCCTAGGAAAACATGCCAACCTTTGTTGTAGAAAATATATTTTACAAGTGAAGGCGTATTAGGTGAGGGTATGGAAGTTAATTGGTGGAATGTACAAGTTGTTTTGGTGGGTAGGAATTCAAAAATGTAGGTTAATCTTTTTACCATTCGACAAATGGATCACATGGACTCTCAGTTTATTCAGCCTAATTGAACATTTTTATCACCATTCCGGGAGAATTTGATAGTAGCTAAGTGAATTATTTGACCTCGTTTCGGTCCGTAGAACTACAAAAACATTCTTGAAATTTGAATCAAAATAAATTCAGAAATGAAAAGTCAAAAGCCATGAATAATGGGTTGAACTAGTTTTCATAGGAAAAAGGTTCGACTATCTGATATTTGTCGTTAACAGAAGACTTAGTACTAGTCACGTTCAAAAGGTACGGTAGTGAAAAAGAATTAGTGCTAAGTGTTTTTGAGAGTTTTTATTCATTTCAAAGTGTTTGAGTTGTGTATTAGATGTGATAGGTTATTTTTTTCCTTCGTTTTAAGAAATTAAGTTGTGTTTGAGATTGTGATAGTCTTTTTTGGTTAGACTTAATGTAAATATTTTCATATGTAATTAGTTGTAATAATAAGAATTGATGAACTTAGAGAGGTCAATGATTCAAAGTTATGGTACAAGAAGTTATATGGGAATTGTTTTGGAAAACAACCATGTTTAAAAGTGACATTTAATTTGCTACATATTTACATGTTGAATTGAATGAAAAGTTAGTACGAACATTGGAATGTGTATGTCAAAAAGTACAAGATAATCTTTCCCATGTGAGATATATTGGCTTAGTCAACATGCTACGAAAAATAGCACATAATAGTATGTTGGGGAGGTGAGATGAGAGGAAAAGGGGGGATTCCCAATAGGGAAGAGCAAAGAGGCAACTGAACTCTCTCACCAAAAGATCACTTGGACGAGACGAGCTGGGAGTATGTTATTAGCTAGCATACTAAGAATGGCACCAGGAAGTCAATGCATAGGAGTATCATTGCAAAAAGAACAAATGCATTGCCAGTAGTGTGTGTGAAGCACTAGAAGAACCTTCTCTTGGTGTTTCGAAGGAGGAGACCTTGAAGGTGGACTATGATTTATGTGAAAGCTATCAGGTGCATGCATGGTGGGTTCTAGATTTCTACCAGATTGTAGGTGGAGACACTATGGGCTCTAGAGTCCTATAGTGTGAATCACTATATTCCTACAAGTGAGAGCTTGGGTGGAGACAATGTGTGCTCAAACTGCATGTGGAGGAGTGTGTGCTTTGGACTCCTAAACGTGATTGTTTGGGTGGAGACACAATGATCTTTGGACTAGGCTGGATTCATGGTGGACACTCTGTGCTATAGATTTCCATGTGTTGTGAATGTTTGGTATGAAATTCCCTTGAAAACTTCACTCCTGAGATTCTGAATCTAGCTTAGGGGTGGTTAACTACAAGAAATAATAACAGTGCAATTGGCATACGGCTAGCAGGAAATTTAGAGTCCCTATCTCAGTTGCCAATCATTTAACTAATAAGATAAGTTGTTTATTTGTAGAATTTTGTATGTTTGTTGCACATGAAAGACAAGTGTTTTTGTTACACGATAAAGAATATATCAACACTATTCATAAAGGAATGAGTATTCCATATGTGTTTGCAATGAGATATATTGCATGACTGTGCTCATGATATGAGGGGCTGGTAGATATTTGTAACCATTGATTTATTCTTGGATACTTGTATGATTTATGATGATTGTTAGAACTCATTTGAAATGTTATGGTGTTTGTGATATTCCATGGTTTAATTTTTGTGATTATTAGAGGATCTCTATGGTTTATCATTACACAATATTATTATTAAAATATTGTCTGTTACTTAGCTATGAGTCAACATGAATCGTTGTTGTGTATGTAAATGATTGTTGTGTTACTTAATCTTGGAGAAATGAATGAAATAATGCATTTATGCATGGGTATGTTGAGAGGTGTTATGGCATTTTTCACAGCATGTGTTGGATAGTTCTAGTTTTATTATAGTCGTAACTACAAAGTATAATAGCCATGGATTTGATTTGAACATGATTCCTGTGTGGAAGGCGGGTTCATATCATCATGGATGTGTTATAATTATTGTGAACAGTCGAAGTTAATTATGTTAATGTATTGATGTGAATTCTAGTGGACGTGCATATCTTGGGTGTAACCAACCTCTTGGTAGAATCATGGTTTAAACACTTAACCATTCAGAAAAAATAAGAAAATCCATCTTCGCCACTAAGGTTGAAATCACCTCGTATTCGAGTCGGCCATAGGCAAGTCTAGACACGTCTAGGAATTTGATCATTTGGAAGGAGTGCAAAATGTTACATCACTATGGAATCAAGCTCCAAATCGATTAGTCTTAGTTAGTGTGGGGTTTATTGGACTGGAATGGAGAAGTATTTCAGGTTTCATAAATACTCTGAGAATATGAAGGCGAGAGTGGCCATCTTCACCCTAAAGGGAAATGTTGATATATGGTGGGAATATTTGAGGATTGTAAAGGATATTAGAGAAAAAGAATTGTCTTGGAGGAGACTTGAGAGGTATTTCAGGTAAACATACTATATTTGAAGGTACTATGATAATAAGGCGAAGGAGTTTTATGGGGAAAAACTAGGGTTGTTGTCAGCAGAGGAATATACGACCAAATTCCTGGAGTTGTTGAGGTTCATGCTTACATCAAGGGTGAGAAGATGAAGATTCAAAGGAACTTAGTGGGTTTCCATAGGCATTAGGCGACATAATAGAATTTGATGAGCCATAAACATTGGAAGATGCCATGAGGAATTTGAGGTACTCTTACAAAATATCTAAGCACTAGCATAATTCCAGGTATATTGGAAGATGAAGGGAAAACCGAATTTTAAAGGGAATGGACAAAATTTTGTAGGAAATAAGCTAGGAAAAGGAAGTGTGAAGTTTTCCATCATCATCAATGGTGATATTTAGCATAATAATTTTAGTACTACTAAGAAGGACCGATTTACAAGACTTGTAGGAGAGGAAGCCGAAAGGTCTAGAAGACAGAAGACATGGTGTTGGAACTGTGGAGAGAACCAAAGGTAAATGGATTGTCCCCTATGAAAATGAAGTGCTCTAAGGGTGTACCATGTACAAGAAATAGAGGGCGTGAAATATATGGCTTAGAATGTGCCACATAGGTTGTGTTGTATAATCGACATGTGAATCACCAAGCATCTATTATCGACATGGAAGGTATGACCAATAATCATCCAGTGCCAATTTTAATAGACTAGGTTCTAAATTATGTTATGTTAGCCCTGGTATTGCAGAGAAGTGTGCATTACCAAAGAAGGAAAACAAGGAATCATAGTTATTCCATTTGGCGAGAGGGACTAAGAAAGATGGTGAAGTCATGTCTAGTTATAATCGACATCATGACCATGTCAACTAATTTGAACCTGATACCATTGGGTTCTTATGGTGTATTGATTGGTATGGATGGCTAGCAAGGTATAGGACCTAAGCCGATTTCTTCAGCGAAGTCAATCAAATATCTGAGTGACTGAGGGGAAAAGATGACGTTGTAAGGGGAGCATGACAGAGTGCCATGACTCGTGGGAAATTAATTTATTAATGGTCCCAAAGGGTGACGTCGTTATTGTAAGCAGGTGATTAATCTGAATTAAGAACATTTATAGCACCATTTCTGCAGTATGTGTACACTTGCATAACTTCTTTTGTTAATCATATTTTTACTGAACATTTTATGGTAGTATTTCTGTAGTATACATACAATTGCATATTTTCTTCTATTACTGATGTATGGAATGAAACGATAGTGAACTTAAGGTTCTACAGCTACTTGCATTATTACAATAAAGATCATTCATAATTACTCTCCTTTCAGGAATGTTGAGGCTCTTATTCAAACATATCTGATTCTTGCTTGGCCTGACACCCACGAGAATGAAAATTTCCAGGTTATTTTGGATAATACTTCTAGAGCCACCAGGTACCTTGTTGGTACAAGCATATTTAAAAGTTGTGTCCAAAAATTTTGGTGTGGTTAAGTGCCATGTTCTCTCTGCTACCAAGTTTCTCGTGGATCTTTCGAGCCGAGTCACCTGATTATCCATCTCTTTATTTATCATTTAAGGGCCAATTACCAGTTTTTGGCCATTGATATTTTTGTGCTTGTTATTGTGGAATGAGCATAGCCTAGGAAAACATGCGAACCTTTGTTGTAGAAAATTTATTTTACATAATAGAGGTGAAAACGTATTAGGCGAGGGTATGGAAGTTAACGGTGGGAATATAAAAATTATTTTGGTGGATAGGAATTAAAAAATGTAGGTTAATGCTTTTACCATTCAACAAATGGATCACATCGACTCTGAGTTTATTCAGCCTAATTGAACATTTTTATCACTCACTCCGAGAGAATTTGATAGTAGGAAGTGAATTACTTGACCTGGTTTTGGTCCATATAACTACAAAACATTCTTGAAATCTCAATCAAAATAAATTCAGAAATGGAAACTCAAAAGCCATGAAGAATGAGTTGAACTATTTTTTATAGGAAGAAAGTTCAACTATCTTATATCTGCCCTTTACACAACACGTAGTACTCATTCAAAAGGTAAGGTAATGAAAAAGGGTTAATGCTAAGTGTTTTCGAGAGTTTTTATTCATTTCAAAGTGTTTGAGTTGAGTATTAGACGTGATGGGATATTTTTTTCCTTCGTTTTAAGAAATTAAGTTGTGTTTAAGGTTATAATAGTCTTTTTTGGTTACAGTTATGTAAATATATTCATATGTAATTGTAATTAAATGTGATAATAAGAAATGACAAAATTAGAAAGGTCATTGATTCAAAGTTATCGTATGAGAAGGTAAATGGGAATTTCTTTGGAAAACAACCATGTTTAGAAGTGACATTTAATTTGCCACTTATTTGCATGTTGAATTGAATGAAAAACTAGTACAAACATTAGAATGTGTATCAGAAAAAGTACAATCTAATCTTGCCCTTGTGAAATGTGTTCTCTTAGTCAACATGCTACAAAAAATTGCACAAAAAGAGTATGTTGGGGAGATGAGATGAGAGGAGAAGGGGGGATTCCAAATAGAGAAGAGAGAAGATACAAGTGAACTCTCTCACCAAAAGAGCACTTGGACGAGACAAGATGAGACTATGTTATTAGCAAGCATGCTAAGAAAGGTACGAGGAAGTCGAGGCATAAGAGTATCATTGGAACGAGGACGAATGCATTGCTTGTAGTGTGTGTGAAGCAATAGAAGAACCTTCTCTTGGTGTTTCAAAGGTGGAGACCTTGAAGGTGGACTATGGATTATGTGAAAGCTATGAGGTGCATCCATGATGGGCTCTAGATTTCTACCAGATTATAGGTGGAGGCATTATGGGCTCTATATTCCTATAGTGTGAATCACTACATTCCTATAAGTGAGAGCTTGGGTGGAGACAATGTGTTTTTTGGACTCTTGTCAAATTGTAGGTGGAGGAACTTTGTGCTTTGGATTCCTAGACGTGTTTATTTGGGTGGAGACATGGTGATCTCCAAATTCAGTTGGATTCATGGTGGACAATGTGTGAAATTACCCTAAACACTTCACACCTCATACTTTGAATCTAGCTTAGGCATGGTTAACTACAATAAAGAGTAGTAGTGCAATTGGAATACGGTTGGGAGGAAATTTAGAGTCCCTATCTTAGTTTCCAATCATTTAACTAATAAGATAAGTTATTTATCTGTATCTTTCTGTATGTTTGTTGCACTTGAAAGACAAGTGTTTTTGTTACATGATGAAGAGTATATCATCACTATTGGTAAAGGAATGATTATTCTATATGTATTTGCATTGATATGAATTGCATAATTGTGCTCATGATATGAGGGGCTCGTAGATATTTGTAACCATTGATTTATTTTTGGATACTTGTATGATTTATGATGATTGTTAATAACTCAGTTGAACTGCCATGGTGTTTGTGATATTACATGGTTTAATTGTTGTTATTATTAGAGGATCTCTATGGTTTATCATTACATAATCTTATTGTTAAAGGATTATTTTTTACTTAGCTATGAGTCAACATGAATCTTTGTTGTGTATGTATTGGGGAAATGAATGAAATAATGCATTTATGCATGGGTATGTTGCGAGGTGTCATGGAATTTTTCACGACATATGTTGGATAGTTCTAGTTTTACTATAGTCAGAACTACGAAGTAGATTAGCCATGGATTTGACTTGAACATGATTATTGTGTGGAAGGTTGGTTCATATTATCATGAATGTGTCCTAATTATGGTCAACAGTCGAAATTGATTGTCTTGATGTATTGATGTGAATTATAGTGGATGTGCATATCTTTTGTGTAACCAGGCTCTTCATAGAATCTTGGTTTAAACATTGAACCATTCAGAAAAAATAAGAAAATCCATCTTAGCTACTAAGGTTGAAATTACCTTGTATTTGAGTCAGACAAAGGCGAGTCTAGACACGTCTAGGAATTTGAGAATTTGGAAGGAGTGAAAAATGTTACATCACTATGAAATCAAGCTCCAACGTGTTTAGTCTTAGTAAGTGTGGGGTTTATTGGACTGGAATCGAGAAGTATTTCAAGTTTCATAATTACTTTGAGAATATGAAGGCAAGAGTGGCCATCTTCACCGTAAAGGGAAATTTTGATATATGGTGGGAATATTTGGGGAATGTAAAGGATATTAGAGAGAAAGAATTGTCCTGGAGGAGACTTGAGAAGTATTTTAGGTAAATACTATATATGAGAGGTACTATGATAATAAGGCGAAGGAGTTT
Source organism: Pinus albicaulis (assembly GCA_034641835.2). Taxonomy (NCBI): domain Eukaryota; kingdom Viridiplantae; phylum Streptophyta; class Pinopsida; order Pinales; family Pinaceae; genus Pinus; species Pinus albicaulis. Next base: position 290,297,076 of record CM076569.1, read on the forward strand.
TATGAGGAAAATCTAGGGTATTTCTCAACAGAGGAATATACAACCAAATTCTTGGAGTTTTTGAGGTACATGCCTTACATTAAGGGTGAGAATATGAAGATTCAAAGGAACTCAATGGGTTTCCATAGGAATTAAGGGACATAATATAATTTGATGAGCTTGAAACATTAGAAGATTCTGTGAGGAAGTTGAGGTACTTTTACAAAATATCTAAGCACAAGAATAATTTTAGGTATCATTGGAAGATGAAGGGAAAATCCAATTTTAAAGAGAATGGATAAAATTTTGTAAGAAATAAGCTAGGAAAAGGAAGTGTGAAGTTTTCCATCACAGTCAAGGGTGATATTTAGCGTAAGACTTTTAATACTACTAAGAAGGATTTATTTACAAGACTTGTAGGAGAGGAAGCCGAGAGGTATAGAGGATAGATGATGGGGTGTTGGAAATGTGGAGAGAACCAAAGGTAAAGGGATTGTCCCTATGAAAATGAAGTATTCTAAGAGTTTACAATCTACAAGAAGTAGAGAGCGTGAAATATGTGGCTTAGAATGTGCCACATATCTAGGTTGTGTTGAAAAATCGACAGGTGAATCACCAAGTATCTATTATCGAGATGGAAGGTATGATCAATAATCATCGAGTTCCAATTTTAATAGACACGGGTTCTAAATTATGATATGTTAGCCCAGGTATTGCAAAGAAGCATGCATTACCAAAGAAGGAAAACAAGGAGACATGGTTATTCCATTTGGCCAAAGGGACTAAGAAACAGAGCAAGCATGTGGTGAAGTCATGCCCAGCTATAATCGACATCATGACCACGTCAACTAATTTTAACATGATACCATTGGGTTCTTATGGTGTATTGATTGCTATGGAATCGTTGGCAAGGTATAGGACCTAAGTCGATTTCTTCAACAATTCAATCAAATATCTTAGTGACAAAGGGGAAAAGATGACATTGCAAGGAAAATAAAAAGTAGTGGTAGTTTGAATAATAACCACACTATAGTTGAAGGAATATAGTTGAAAGGTATGTGAGATATTTGTTTTCCAAGTGACCACTGGATTAGAAAATAGTGGCAATAGCTTGGAAGATAATTTTTTTCTAAAATGGTATGAGGATGTATTCCTTAAGGAGATTCTAGGATTACTTCGACATAGGGAAATCAATTTTTGCATAAATATATTTCCAGGATCATCACCAATACCCAAAGCCCCATACTAAATGAGCACACCAAAGATGGTAGAGTTAAAATTACAACTAAAGGAGATGTTGGAGAAGGGATACTTTAGACTCAATGTATCACCCTCGGGAGCTCCAATGTTGTTTGTGAAGAAGAAGGTGTTGCAGTATTACAACATCTCCTAATTTTTCTGATATAATAGCTTAGAAAGAATAATGGGGATCCCTTTAAAAATTTCAGGCTTAAATTCACTTTATTAGAAATAAAACTTAAAATTGAATTTTTAGACTAAGTTTTTCTTTTTCTTGAAAAACATAAGAAAATCATAAAAAAGTGCTCTAAGGAACCCATAAAGGCTAAGAGAACAAGTGCAAGAATTAAATCGCCAAAATGCGAAACGCTGAAATAGCAAAACGCCGATTGCATAATCGTGAACCCCCGATATACGAAACAACAAAGTCCATCAAATAACGATTAGCGATATTGGATTCTGTCATGTGACATATCCTGATATCGCATTCTGTCATAAAAGTTATCGCAATATTGCATTTCTCATGTCACATATTTCTTTGAGGTGCCAAAATTTCTCTAATCATGAAAAGACCGATCTACATATCCAGATAAGATAACAACTGTCAAACTCACATGAACCCATGCTATCAATTTAATGATAATTCAGGTGTTTTTATGATCTTGAAGTTTGCAATTGATTTTATAATTATTTAATATTTAATACAAGGGATTCTAATTATGTGTGAGTTAAATTGATACAAAAGTTAATAACATTTGATGTGATCTTAGCTTAAACTCCCTAGTTTTCTTTTCGAGAGGGTAATACTGAAAACATACGCATAAAAGGATTCCAGGTTTGATTAAAGCATGAAGGAAGTCTGCCACCCCACCTTAGTTAGTTGTTCAACAAGAGGAAAACAACGAGATGGCTCCTTTAATTTTAGACACAACATGCAACCCAAAAATTTTCTCCTCAATCTGGGAAGGGATCTATCAATTGTTTGACAACAAAAATCCACAAGTAGTTCTAAATAGAAAAGTTGTAGCTAACGATTCTGCATCCATGAATTCATACTCATGGTCTTATGCAATGAACTCTTTTCTTCTCAGAATTGTTGCTCATCCTAAAATGTTGCCATACACTGACTTATTAAAATGGGTGTTGGATCATGTGGACATTCGATATAGACAGTTTGTTACCAGAAGCACGACAGTCATAGGTTCTCTCAGACCGTTAGATTTGAAGGATACATATAAATTTCCAAATCCCCATAAGAGATATGTCAACTATTTTGTTCAAAAATTCATACGAGAGAATGAACATCCTGCAAATGTAATCAAGGATTGGTGAAATGATCCTAATCACCATAAACGTGACAAAAAGGGTATGTACTATGTAGTTTCTGTTAAAATCCCATTTCCTCAAATTTCTACAATGATGTGTCATCTTTTCGGGTCTGCAAATACAACCAAGTTTAAGGAATATTGGACACCCCTAATAGAAGGAGCCTCTGATGGCTATATTCTTGATTGGGCTAATATTCTATCTAATAATTTGATTAGATGTATCACTGTCTATACAGAAAACCGTAATCTCCTGTCCAGTAGAGACACTCCTTTTTATATGAGTTATTTTATCCTAGATTCTGTCTGTTTTTCTATTGAATTTTTGTCATTGGGATGGAAATGGACCATAGAAGTCAAAACCCACATATTTGTATAGTTAGAATTCCTGTGGGAATCAAAATACCACTCTCATATCTTTAAAATATGTAGTGATATAATGCTCCTAGTTTTTCAAGTCATTTTCGAAAGAAAAATCCCTAAAGTCACCCATGAAGCCAATAAAAGTCTCAAGCCTATAGGAAGGTGGTTCGGTGATGAATTTTACACATACATCTGAATTTTCAAAAGTTATTCAAACCTTGATGTCCTACCCTTATATATACCAGACAAATTACTGGCTAAATAATTTTCTTATCAAATTGTAGGTAATGTATTGACTAAATTTCTGAAAGATGCCAAAAATACAATTTGGCCAACTTTTCCTATTTCATGTGGGCCATATACTCTCGACAATTTCAAGCATGCCTCCCTTGAAATTGATCGATTAAAGCCCTTCAATTTTCCAATGCTACCCAACAGAAGGTATGATTCATATGGTGTTTCTAGAGAAATAACAAATCAAGTTAAGCTGCAGACATTTCCAAGCGAGCCTGATAAATTCGATGATGTGTTCAAGTCAATCCCAAAATTTTCAACAGTTCATTAAATAGTAACCAAAAGGTTCAGTCCAGAAGATTCGATACAATTTAAATAATATAGAGAGAAGAGAAATTCTCATCTTCTAGGTTACATGTTCTACAAGCCAGTACCAAAAGCAGAACAAATTTCAGTTCCAATTCAGGTACTAGTACTAGTAGTAGAACCAAAAATCGTGTATATTTCGTAGGAAGACAAGTTTAATCAAGACTGGGAAAGTTTTGAGAAAGCATTATCTGATACTAATACTCCTGTTGGTCAGAGTGCTATTTCACCAAAAACATTCGCTACTGAAGATACTCTAAAAAAACAATTCATAAAGGGGAACCAAGCGTTGAACAGGTTTCTTCAAATCTAGATGACTCTAAAGATCAAGGAGAAATTTGAGAAATCTCATTTACTACATAGGTTTCCAAAATTTCTCTTGAGAAAACTCAGATACTAAAGCTCAATGATACAGAGGAGAAAAAAGGAGATACATCGACCCAAGATACATAGATCGTCCCTTCTTTCCCAAAAACAGAAATAATACTGAAGATTGAATAAATAAATCCATTAGATATATTTTATAGTCTAAAGAACAAATCTATTGTATCTAGGTCAAAGAAGAAAAGAAATATTGAAGATTCTCCAGAACTACCTATGAATACGACAACAATACAAGTCCTCTGGAAAGGAACTCAGTCAGCTGCAAGAAAATAACTTATCAGATTATATCGGTTTGCAGGTGCTTATGCAGAAACATCTATTCATAAGGAAACATAGATTGAGTCACTCATTATGGAAGAGAATCAGAAATTCGCTCAAATGGAGCAAAGTTTCTTTAATGAAAAACAAAAGATCGAGGAGGAACTACAATCAAGTATCAATAATATGCAACATGAGTTTGAAGGTCTCAAACTCAAATTTGAAAATGAAATTAAAGAAAAGGAGCTAATAGTTCATCAGTTACAACAGAACATTCAAAATCTACAGGAGAAGTAAGAACTTAATGAGGTGAAGAAAGAAGCAACAGAACTGGAAACATTACTCGTAAAACAATAAACAATTTTCTGTCAAAAGTACAAATAGATTCAAGAGAAAATTAAGACAAGTGATCAGTTAGTAACTTAGATTTCTAATTTGAGGATTTCTTATGAAGAAACTAATGATAAAGTGTTAAATTATATATATTGGCAAGACATTTTACAAGGAAGAGCGGCCGATATTCCTCGTCTTCAAGAATCAATAAAAGATATAATATTTGGAGATTGGGATACGAAAATGGAAAGTGCTAAATTAGCTATCATGAGAGCTAAAAATGTGTCTTCCAACGTCTCTGAGTACATAAAATATTCTCTCCTACAAGCCAAAATTATCCAGGAAATACCAAAAGACACCATGCCATAAATCAACTTCTTAAGACAATATTGGAAAGAAACGTCAAACAGAAAGGCTCTTGACATAGAAAACTTGATAAAGGTAAACATGGGAATATACTGGTATTTGTTGATCAAACCTCACAATCAACTGGGAGTGCCGAAATTTTTTTCAAACGTTGCAGTTCAGCTTCTTCCAACACTCAATGATGCAATATTCACAGGCCACATGAGAATGAAACCAATTAACCCCCCACCCCCCCCAAGCTCGAATATATGATCAAAGCATGCCATCTCAAGGAACAGTTAGAGTGTGGATCCGAGAAACAGTCATGAGACTGTTATGAATTATGCATTTAAATTTCATTGCTTTTAGTTTATAGTTTAGATTAATACTAGAAGACTTCTTTCACAAGTCTTCTATTTTTGTAATATTAATTAGTATTTAAACTCCTTTCATGCATTTAGAAAGGGGTCTAGATTTTTGAGAAGGATATTTTGGAACTTATACTATTGTTTGAACACAAGTATGTAATTGAAAGTCTGAGCCAAGTGGCTCGCTTTTCAGAACTAAGATATGATGCAACGAGTACTATTATCTATGTATTGATCGTTTTATGTTTATGAGATTTTAGAAAACTTGTTTCTATTTATTTGTTTCTCTCTGATAAGCATTGAAATGACATATATTTTTATTACTATTGATAAATTGTATTGAATGATATGTTATTATATGAGTGACTTAAAGATATGTTAATTTTCTAATGTTCTTCATTAACTAAATCAATTACATTGATTTAGTTTCTTTAATGTGCTTTTATTCATTTAGTATGTGATGATCTATATTGTTTCAGGCTTATGAAATCTTATTCCATAATCATATAAATCATCCATCCTGGGAGGTAGTTAGATTTTGTTTTATTTGTGTTATCATTAGAATAGATAACTTCATTCATGTTGATTTTATTCCATTGTTATATAAATTATTTCTTATACAAGAAACTAGTCCCTATATCCCTAATTGGACCCACCATTTCAACAGAAAAGGAGTTGCTTTAAGCTCCCGACAAAGTGAAATCCACAATGTTGAGGAAGTCACTCTCCAACCCTCAAAATTTTTGGCACTAGAAGGATGGCATCCGACTATGTATGGCACATAATGCTAAATCTTAATTGAAAAGCCAACATAAGAGTCAAACTCCCTCCAAAGCTACTACGGCTTCTAGATCTCGTTCACTATCTCTTGGTCATAAGTATAAAGTTGTAGAGACATTTATTACATATCCAGAAACATTACCTCATAGACCTTCTTCAGAACATATTCCTGAGTCTCCTGATATTTATATCTCTAGATAAGACAACCAATCCAGAAATTTCTGAAGAAAATATTACATCTAAGTTTCGAGGTACTGGTCTGTTAAAGCGATCACAAAGTGAAAACCTACGGATAACTCTTTTGAAGTTTCCTATTTTATCTCATCCTAAGAAAGCAACCACATCAGCATCTCAATTAGGTATCAGTGAGATCACATCATCTTCATCGCCATTTACTCCCACCATCTCCTCTAATCAACCCATTTCTATTCATCAAACCATTTCTACTCAAACAATCAGTGCTTCTATAAGTAGTACTAGTCCAGTACGAATATCTTCTCCATCCACATCTACTTCTAGACCACCTAGCTCATCTTCACAAAAAAAAATTCAAACAATGGCCAACCTACCATGGGTTAAACCAGGTGCTGTTCAAATGGAAAATTTACATCCTCTCCCGGACCTTTCAGAAAAATGGTTCCCAAAATATAATCTTGATGATGGCCTTCAGGCTGAAGAACATCTCAGTAATTTTATGTTGGCCATGAACCTCCATGGTATGCAACATGAATATGTTGTAGTGAGGTTATTTCCATATAATTTCCAAGTATATGCAGGATCCTGGTCTTTTTCCCTCCCTTCTAGTTCAATAGGAAATTGGAATAATTTTCAAGATCTATTTCTTGCTAAATTTGGTGATGATATGAAAATTGACTCATTCATCAATAATATTTATAATTTATAAGCTAAGTCAAATGAAAAGATTAAATATTTCAACTCTAGGTTTAACAAGTTATTGAATAAAATTCTGGCTACCTCTAGACCAGGATTGGATGTACAAATAGAATGGTACATATCTTCCCTTCCTTCTAATATATCAATTTTTATAGATAGAGCCAATGCGGTCACACTTTTAGAAAATATGAAAGAATATTTTTCCATTGAGAGAAGATTTGTAGCTTTAGAGAAGAAGATTTAGTTGGGAGATAAAAAATCTAAAAAACATTTAAAGATGAGCAAAAGAAGAAAACTCTCAAAGATCTGTTTGATGTTGAAGGATTACAAAAGGTCCTGAAGACCATGTACAATGAAATTTTTGAAATCATTAAATAGGTTGTTGAAACTTCCACTAGAAAACCCTTTAAATCATTTAGAAAGAATCAGTCATCTATATCACAGCCCCCCAATATTATTTATAATGTTGAATCTGAAGAAGAAGAGGAAGAAGTAACTATAGCCTCTGCCGATGAATCTCAAGATGAATAAATAGTTGAATTACATAAATTATGGGACTTTTTCTTACACTCCTTTGATAAAGAGATGGAATATGAAGCTATGCCTGTTAGCACTAGAAGTAAGACTTTTTCATAATCAAATCAATCCATGCAGAAACTGAAAATCCAAACTCCTATTGCTAAAGACAAATTTTTCAATAAAAAAACCTCTACTCAAACCATCTTAGCAAGCTATTACTGAATCCCAACCAAATAAATCTACACCAAATCCTCAATATAAAACTTTGGTAGTATCTCACACTATCGAATACAACATTTTCGAGGATATGAAGAAGATTAAAGACAATATTTCTCTTCATGAAGTTAAGAAATTAAAGCAGCAACAGAATATTTTATTAATATATTTGAGTGTGGTCACTGCATCTCCTCTTCCTTCAACTAATGTTGGTAAAGCTGCTAATGGGATAGGGAAACCTCCAATCGACAAGTCAAACAAATTGAATGCTTTAGATGTTATTTTTACTAGTGATAGATCCAATTATCACACCCCTGCTTTCCTCTTAACTTATGAAATCTACAATAGATATTTCATAACTGTTTGATTGATTCTGGGGCTTCATCTAATATAATTCCATATTCAATTCGTGAGAAGTTAAATATCGCACCCCAGAAGTGATTAGTTAGTATAGTTCAATTGGATAGAACAAAGGTTAAGGCCTTAGGAGAAATCAATTCTGTAATTATTCGATTGTCATCAAATGAAAAAATTGATAAGATTATTGATATACTAATTGCTGACATCCCTGAATTCTACGGTTTAGTTCTTAACAGAGACTGGTTTGAAAAATTACATGGATATTTCACAACAGACTGGTCCCACATGTGGCTTCGATATAATGAAAAACCGAACCAAATCAGAGTTGATCGTGAAAAACATATGAAATACTCAATTACAGATATTAGGGAGGAAAATGAACCCATAGCATTCAATCACAATATTTTGGGTAATTGCTCTCCAGATTCATTCTTGGGGAATTTTAATGCTAATATTTCACCTTTCTCGATCGATTTTGTTAATTCACAAATAGAAAAAAATTTCCAAAATGATTTGAACAATTGCTTAAATTTTGAAGAAACCATTGTCCATTATCCATTTTAGAAACTTTTCTTTCATGAATCAATATCCAATGATGGTGCAGAAGCAGGATGCTTGCTTATTAGCCCAAAATGTGAAAAAACTATGCTAGCTTGTAGACTTGAATTTGATTGCACTAACAATATTTTTGAATACGAAGCATTGGTTCAAGGTCCTCGTAAAGAAATAAGTCTTGATATACAATATATTCAGGTATTTGGAGATTCAAAAATTGTCCTAAGATAAGTACAAAATACTATTCACTATCTCTCAATTTACTTGACACATTATCAATCTCTAGCTCAAGACCTTGCATCTCATTTTTTAGCACTCAATATCTCTCCTATTCCTAGATCACAAAATGCTAATGCTGATATTTTGGCTAAAGTTGCATCCAAGCTAATTCCACTAGAAGATTTTATTCCTGGCAGATTCTCTATTGAATGGATTTGTCATCCATCTGTGTCAGATAACGTTACTAGTTGGCAAGTTTTGAATGACAATAGTGATATTTTAAGTTTTCTTACTTCTGAAAAATCATATGATGATAAAATTCTAGATGAAGATGAACATTATAATCAAATCAAACAACATACTGATAAGAATCTTTTACCAAAAAATGTGGTAAAACTTGACTATTTATACGATTTAAAAGACAGATTCAAAAGAATCAACAATTGCAAACTAAAAATTTCTACTTTAAGGTTTGAATTAGTTAACTTAGGATCGGATAAAGTGCATAAAGATATTAATCTAGGGCTTAGTCATTCATCTGGAGAAAGAAATGCACTCATTTCATTATTGAAAAAATACAAATATATTTTTGCATGGAACTATCAAGATCTTAAAACCTACAACCCATACATCATTGAACATATTATTCCTATGGTACCTAATGTTAAACCCATCCAACAATAGCTCAGGAAAATACATCCAAATTTGGAAATTTAAATAAAAAAATAGTTAAATAAGCTTTGAAAGCCAAAATTATTTTTCCTGTTAGACATTCAAAATGGGTTTCTAATCTAGTACCTGTGAGAAAAAATAATGGTGAGATTTGAATTTGTATTGACTTTAGAAATCTGAACAAAGCATGTCAAAATGATCATTTTCCTTTACCATCAATGGAACAAGTTTTAAAATTAGTATCAAGTTCAGAATATAATGTCTCTTTTAGATGGATTTTCAGGATATAACCAAATTCTAGTTCATCCAAAGGATCCATTGAAAGCTACCTTTCGAGCGAAGTAGGGAACCTATGCATACCAAAAGATGCCATTCAAATTAATGAATGTAGAAGAAACATTTCAGAGAGCCATGTATATTTCCTTCAAAGGATTGATAAAACAAAATAGTGGTAGTTTATCTCGATGATATAACCATATATTAAAAAAAGAGAAACAGTCATTTTCATGACTTAAAGTAGATCTTTGAAAGACGTAGAATATTTGTGATTTCCCTTAATCCAAAGAAGTCAAATTTTGCTTTAAGTAGAGGTAAACTTCTTGGTTTTATCGTCTCGAAAAAAGGAATTTGTATTGATCCTAACTGGATTAAAACAATTTCAGAAATTCCACTACCACATAACAAAAAATCAATGCAATCCCTTTTAGGACCGAAAAATTTCGTAAAACGATTCATTCAAGATTTTTCACATATTATCCTTCCATTGCAAAAGATGATCAAGAAAGATACATTGTTTAAATTGGGAGAACAAGAAAAGGAAGTGTTTCAAATCATTAAACAAGCAATTGTTGATGCTCCTTCTCTCTCAACTCCAAATTTTACCAATGATTTCATTCTATATACTTTCACTTCTGATCTATCATATGCTACAGTATTAACTTATCTAGATGATAAAAAGTTTGAAACTCCAATTGCCTTTTTTAGTTCTAATTTTCAAGGAGCTAAATTGAAATATATAGGAGTTGGAAAAAAAGCATTTACAGTTTACGAAATAGTCAAATACTTTCAAACTTTTCTTCTGAAAGCTCATTTCAAAGTAATAGTTCCTTTCCCATCAGTCAAAAAAATATTTATATAGAAGGAACTAGGTGAAAAGAGAGCTAATTGGGTAACAACCATGCAAGAGTATGACTTAGAAATCAAGCCTGCAAAAATTGTGAGAGGACAAGGATTTTGCAGATTGATTACAGGAATGAATGATACATCACCTGATGAGGTAGCTACTACTATTTAATAGTTCGCTGATTTACTCAATGTTAACCCTCAATCCCAATATTCCAATTTATATTTTATTTAAAGAATGGTTATGCTCCACTTAATTTGGATTCCAAAAGAAAAAGGGCATTAATATTGAAGGCTAATCAATATCAATTAGTCAATGATGTGTTATTCAGAAAAAAATATGATGTTGTTTTACTTAGATGTTTAGAGAAAACTGAAATACCTAATGTGCTCTAGGAACTTCATGATGGACCAGCAGGTGGACACTTTGGTGGAGATACCACAAAAAATAAATTTTTTCATGTAGGTTATTATTGGCAAACATTATTCAAGGATGCACACAACTATGTCAGAAATTGTAATACTTGTCAAAATACAACAAGAAGACAAAGAAAAGCCTCAATGCCACTTCAACTAGTTAATATGGAACAACCTTTCGAACAATGGGGACTCGACATAATAGGTGAGATCATTCCTCATTATTTGAAACATCATAAATATATATTGACCGCTACATATTATTTTATGAAGTGGGTAGAAGCAATACCTTTGAGGACAACCAAATCTGAAAGCATTATTGAGTTCATTGATCAATTCATCATCACAAGGTTTGGTGTCCCTTATTCTTTAGTATTTGACAATGCCTCTTATTTTTATGGAAATGCCATGATTGAATTTTCTTTGAAAAGTGGGTTTAAATTGAAATATTTTTCAAATTATTATCCTCATGAAAATGGTTTGGGATAATGCACAAATAAAAACCTCATAAGAATAATTAAACGCACCATTGATCAAAATCAGAAGAATTGGCACAAAGCTTTGACTTTTGCATTATGGGCAGATAGGGTAACTAAAAAAGCTTCAATAGGACCTTCTCCTTTTCGATTGGTATATGGGAAGGAAGTATTTTTACCTTTAAATGTAGTTATCCCATCAACGACCCTAGTTCAATTCATTAATAAACAACCTTTCTCTTCATTACAATCAAGAATTTCCCAAACCATTAAAATGGAAGAAGAAAGAGAAAAAGCTAAAATGATACATAATCATCATCAACAATTGATTAAAACTTCATTCAATTCAAATAAAGTAAAAACTAAATAGTTTGAAAATGGAGATTTGGTATTGAAATGGGATAAAGTGCATGAGGACGAAGGAAAAACAATACAAAATTTCAAAAACGCTAGCTTGGCCCTTTTCAAATAATCGAAAAAATAGGTCGATCAACTTTTATTTTGCAAAATTTACAAGGGAAGAAGGAAATTCTTCATGTTAATGGAGTTATCCTCAAAAAATCCTTTTTTTAAAAGAATGGCAGTTCTTCTGTATGAATATGTATATAGTTTAATAAAACAAGTTTTTGTAACAGTACGCAAAAATGTGAAACACTTCATCATTTTCTTAAACGTGGAATTATTAATATTTTAAGATACAGAACTAGGAAATAAATCATAAATTTAAATCTCTATTTTTTTGGAAAGTTTTGATTCAAATAACCGATTAGAAAGAAGAATTATTCTAACCCATGTAAATTGAAAAATTATTTTAAACATGAATCAAGTTCGAAAAGTTATTTTTACAAAGTATGAAGTTTTATTTAAGTATTATCATCTTTTACTTAAATGGCCATCCAGAAGCTCACAAGGAGAAAAATGATAACCTCCCCATTCATTCATATTAGATATTTTTCAAAGTGTAAATAAAAAATATAAAAAACTTTAAATTTGAGAGATCTCATTACAAGTCTACTCATCATGTTCATAGGAAACTAGTAAACTTGACATTACAAACTGGTTACCAAACCAGGATAGTGAATCATGGCCTAAAAACCTAAGACAAGGGATCTCATCACAAGTCAACTTAATCAAAATTACTATAACCAGTGAATGACATTATCACTTATGGCTACCAAACCAGGATAATGATTTTAAAGTGAAAAAAAAATAAAAATAATTACATTACCTTTGGAAATGTCTATTATGTTATGAATGGGATATTGGTTTATTTTGGTTAAATAGTAACCCTGTCAAGGCTATGAATGCCTACTGGCAACAGTGGCTCGGCTAGTGACTAATAAGTTCATCAAATAAGCTAAGCTTTGACTAATTTGTTACTTATATTTTCAACTTACTAAGATTTGGTTAATTTAAAGAGAAAATTCATTTACAAAAGAAAGAAGAAAAATTTCAGGTAAAATTTAGGTTATTTAAAGATAAATTTACCTATATTAAAGACAGATTTCAATCACTTATAAATTTCCTACAATACTTTCTTTTAAGTATCAATATTTATCATATATTCTAGATTCATCTAGTGGGTTGCCAATTGTTGCAGTATTACAACAAATTTCCATTTTTCTAAAATAATAGCTTAGAAAGAATAATGGGGGCCCTTTTAAAAAATTAAGGATTAAATTCAGTTTATTAGAAATAAAACTTAAAATTCAATTTTTATACTAAGTTTTATTTTTCTTGAAAAAGATAAGAAAATCATTAAAAGGCGCTGTAAGGAACCCATAAAGGCTAAGAGTACAAGAGGGAGAATTAAGCTCCGAAATGAAAAACGTCGATATGAAAAACAACGAAGTCCATTAAATAACGATTACCAATATCAGATTCTATCACCTGATGTATCTGGATATCATATTCCATTATAAAAGCTATCGTAGTATCACATTTTTCATGTTGCATATTGCTTTGAGGTGCCAAAAATTCGCTAATAATGAAAATGCCAATCTATAGATCCCAATAAGATAAAAAATGTCAAACTCACATGAACCCATGCTATCATTTTAATGAAAACTTAGGTGTTTTTATGATCTCGAGGTTTGCAATCAATTTTAAAATTATTTCATATTTAATACCAAGGATTCCCATTATGCATGAGTTAAATTGATACGACAGTTAATAGAATTTGACGTGATCTTGGCTTACCCTCTCTGGTTTTCTTTTTGACAGGGTAATAAGGGAAACTTAGGCATAAAAGGATGTCAAGGCTGATTAAAGCACAAAGGAAGTCTACCACCCCACCTGAGTTAGGTTTAGCAAGAGGAAAACAAGGATATGGCTCCTTTAATTTTAGACACAACATGCAACCCAGAAATTGGTTCCTCAAGCTGGGAAGGGATATATCAGTTGTTTGAGAACGAAAATTTACAAGTGGTTCTAAACATAAAAATTGTAGCTGATGATTCTGCATCCACAGATTCAAACTCATGGTCCAATTCAACTAACTCTTTTCTTCACAGAATTGTTGCCTGTCCTAAAATGTTGCCATACACTAACTTAGTAAAATGGGTATTGGATCATGTGGAAATTCTAGATAGACATTTTTTTACTAGAAGTAGGACAAACATTAGTTCTCTCACGTCGTCATATTTGAAGGATATGTATAAATTTCTAGAGCCCTAGAAGAGATATGACAACCAGTTTGTTCAATAATTCATACAAGAGAATGAAGATCCTGAAAATGTAATCAAGAATTGGAGAAATGATCCTAATCACCATAAACATGATGAAAAGGTTATGTACTCAGTAGTTTCTCTTAAAAGCCCATTCTCGCAAATTTCTTTAATGATGTGTTGTCTTTTGGGTCTGCAAATACAACAAAGTTAAAGGAATATTAGACACCCATAATAGAAGAAGCCTCTAATGGATATATTATTGATTGGGATAATATTCTATCTGATAATTTGATTAGATGTATCACTATCTAGAGATAAAATCATAATATCGCATCCATTACAATCACTCCTCTTTTATATGAGTTCTTTTATCCTAGATGTTGTCTGTTTTTCTATTGAATTTTTGACATTAGGATGTAAATGGACCAGAGAAGTCAAAACCCCCATATTTGTATAGTTATAATTCTTGTGGGAATCAAAATACCACTCTCATATGTTTAAAATATGTAATGATATAATGCTCCTAGTTTTTCAAGTCATTTTTGAAATAAAAATCCCTAGAGTCACCCATGAAGCCAATAAAAGTCTCAAGCCTATAGGAAGGTGGTTTGGTGAAGAATTTTACACATAGATCCAAATTTTTGGAATTCATGCTAGCCCTCATGTCCTACCCTTATATATACCAGACAAATTATTGGCTAAGGAAATTTGTTATCAGACTGTATGTAATGGGTTGACTAAATTTCTGAAAGATGCCAAAAAGAAAATTTGGCCAACTTTTCCTATTTCATGTGGGTCATATACTCTCAACAATTTCAATAGTGTATTTCTTGAAATTGATTAATTAAAACTCTTCAATTTTCCAATTCTACCCAGCAAAAGTTATGATTCATATGGCATTGCTAGAGACATAACAAATCAAGTTAAGCTGCGGGCATTTCCAAGCAAGCCTGATAAATTTGACGATGTTTTTGAGTCAATCCCACAATTTTCAAGGGTTCAGTAAATAGTAACTTAAATATTAAGTCTAAAATATTTGATATGATTCAAAGAATATAGAGAGTAAAGGAATTCTCATCTGCCAGATTACATGTTCTACAGGCCAGTACCATAAGCAGAACAAATTATGGTTCTGATTCCTCGAGTTCAGGTACTGGTACTAGTAGCAGAACCATAAATCACAAATATTCCACAGGAAGAGAATTTTAATCAAGACTAGAAAAGTTTTGACAAAGAATTATCTGATACTAATACTCCTACTGATCGGAGTGCTATTTTTCCAGAAACATTCCCTATTGAAGATACTCTTAAAAAAACAATTCATACAGGTGAACCAAGTGTTAAACAAGCTTCTTCTACTCTATATGACTCTAAAGATCAAGAAGAAACTCAAGAAACCTCATTTAATGTAGACATTTTTGAAACTTCTCTTGAGAAAACTCAGATACTAAATCTCAATGTTACAGAGGAGAAACAAGGAGATACATCGGTCGAAGATATGGAGATCATCCCTGCTTTCCAAACAATAGAAATAATATTGAATATTGAATAAATACCTCCATTGGATGTATTTTATAGGCCTAAGCACAAATTTTTTGTATCTAGGTCAAAGAAGAAACAGAAGATGGAATATTCTCTAGAACTACCTATGAATACGACATCAATGCAAGTCCTATGGAAAGGAACTCAAGCAGCTCTAGGAAAATAGCTTAATAGATTATCTTAGTTTGAAAGTGTTTATGCAGATGCAACTATTCATAAGGCAAAAAATATTGAGTCACTGATTATGGAAAATAATCATGAAATCACTCAAATGGAGCAAATTTTATTTAATGAAAAACAAAAGATTGAGTAGGAATTTCAATCAAGTATCAATAATCTACAAGAGGAGTTTGAAGGTCTCAAACTCAAATTTGAAAATGAAATTAAAGAAAAGGATTTAATAGCTCATTAGATATAGTAGAACATTAAAAATCTCCATGAGAAACCATAAATTAATGAGGTGAAGAAAGAAGCAATATAATTGGAAACATTACTCGTAAAACAACAAACATTTTTCTGTCAAACTACAAACATGTTCAAGAGAAAATTAAGGCAAGTGATGAGTTAGTCACTCAGATTTCTAATTTGACGATTTATCATGAGGAAACTGATGATAAAGTTTCAAATTATATAGATTGGCAAGACACTGTACAAGGAAGAGCAGTCGATCTTCCTCATATTGAAGAATCAATAAAATATATAATATTTGGAGATTGGAATATGAAAATTAAAAGTGACGAATTAGCTATCACCAGAGCTAAAAATATGTCTTCCAACATCTTTGAGTACATAAAATATTCTCTGCTACAAGCCAATCATATCCAAGAAATACCAAAATACACCATGCCGGAAATCATCTTATTAAAACAATATTGGCAAGAAACGTCAAATAGAAAGGCTCTTGACATATAAAACTTAATAAAGGTAAACATGGAAATTTACTGTTATTTGTTGATTAAACCTCACAATAAATTGGGAGTGTTGAGGTGTATTTCAAATGTTGCAGTTAAACTTCTTCCAGCACTCAACGATGCAATATTCACGGGCCAGATGAGAATGCAGGCAATTCATCCCCCCCAAGCTCGAATATATGATCAAAGCATGCGAGCTCAAGGAACAATTAGTGTGTGGATCCAAGAAATAGTCATGAGACTGTTATGCCTTATGTGTTTTAATTTCATAGCTTTTTGTTTATAGTTTAGATTAATACCAGAAGTATTATTTCACAAGTATTCTATTTTTGTAATACTAATTAGTTTTTAAACCCCTTTCATGCATTTAGAAAGGGGTCCAGATTTTTTAGAAGGAGGCTTTTGGAACTTACACTATTGTCTGAACAAAATTATCTAATTGAAAGTTTGAGCCCATAGGCTATCTTTTCAAAACTAATCTATGATGCAATGGGTATTATTATCTATGTATTTATCATTTCATGTTTGTGAGATTTTAGCAAACTTGTTTCTATTTATTTGTTTCTCTCTGATAAGCATTTAAATTTCATATATTATTATTAATATTGATAAAATGTATTGAATGCTATGTTGTTAGATGAGTGACTTAAAGATCTATTATATGATTAATTTTCTTCATCAACTAAATCAATTACATTGATTTAGTTTCTTTAATGTGCTTATATTCATTTAGTATGCGATGATCTATATTATTTCATTCTTATGAAATCTTATTCCATAATGATATAAATCAGTCCATCCTGGGAAGTAGTTAGATTTAGTTTTATTTATGTTATCATTAGAATATATCACTTTATTAATGTTGATTTTATTCCATTCTTATATAAATCCTTTCTTATACGGGAAAATGGTATCTATATCCCCAATCGAACCCACCATTTCAATGGAAAAGGAGTTGCTTTAAGCTCCCGACCAGGTGGAATCCCCAATGTTGAGGAAGTCACTCTTCAACCCTTAATAGAAGGATGGCACATTGATTTTTTTCATTGCTTATCTAGGCAGCTCAATAAATCCAAAATTGAGAACATATATATCTTTCCAACTATTGATGATATGTTTGACCAACTAAAGAGAGCTACAATATTTTCAAAGATTGATTTCAAAAATCGGTACCATCAGGTATACATCAAAGATGAGGATATTCATAAAAATACATTTAGAACCAGGTATGGGAACTCTAAATTTGTGGTCATACCATTTGGACTAAAAAACACCCTAGGAACATTCATGTGTTTAATGAAAAATGTGCTAAGTCCATACTTGGACTAGTTTTCATTGGTTTTTGTTGATGTCATCTTGGTTTTTTTTAAAACTAGGGAGGATCATGAATAAAATTTGATAGTTGTATTATAATTGTACAGAGAACATAAAATTTATGAAAAACTTGGGAAATGTGACTTCTTCCATTCATAGATTCAGTAATTAATACATATTGTTTCCAAGGAAGAAGTAGCGGTGGATCTAGAGAAGATCAAATCCATCATGGAGTGGCCTACTCCTGAGAATGTGGCATAAGTGAGATCCTTCATGGGATTGTCTTGTTACTATAGAAGGTTTATTTTGAATTTCTCAAATATTGGGCATCCAATCAGAATATTGCAAAAGAAAGGAAATGAATTTCAATGGACAATTGAGTTTGCACCTAGTTTTGAGAAATTAAAATATTTGCTCACACATTGATTGATGTTCAGGATAGAAGACCTAGAAAAGGATTTTGTGATGTGCATAGGTTCCTGCATGGAAGGATCAGTGGGTTCCTAATGCAAGAAGGGAAAGTAGTATTCTATGAATCAATAAAGTTGAATGAGAATGAGTACACTTATGTCAACTATGATCTGGAATTAGTAGCCATAGTGCATGCACTAAAAATGTGGAGTCATTGCCTCCTTAGAAGAAGTTTTATCTTAGTTCTAGATCATGGAGGACTAAGGTATATATTCAACCAACGTAAGTTGAATGTAAGAAAGGAAATATGGCTAGCATTTATTACTGAGTTCAATTTCAAAATCAAATACATTAAAGACAAGTAGAACAAGCAAGTTGATGCACAAGCAAAAGGTTATAGATAGGTCATGTGGTAACTATAATTTCCTATGAATTCAACATACGGGAGAGTATTAATAAGGAAGTACATTAGAATGAGAATTTACAACATATCAAAGGGTGTTTTCAGCAAGAGCCAAAAGGGGCATTGAGAAAGGACTACTCCATTATGGAGAATAGATCGTTCAATTTTAAAAACAAGTGGTATATACCTTGTATGGCTCACTTAAAGAATCTAATCTTGGAGGAATTCAATAAAATACCATATTCAAGCCATCTAGGTTAGAAATGATACCAACTAAGAAGTTATACTATTGGTCATGCATGAAAATGGGTATATCTAAGTACATTGGTAAATGCTTGGAGTGCTAGGAGGTAAAACTATAGTGGAGACGTCTAGTGGGATTGCTAAAACCATTCCCAAATCTTGAATGGACATGGGAAATCATCTCAATAGAATTCAACATGGGAATACTGAGAAAAACTAAGCAACATAATGTCATCATTGTGGTGGTATATAATTTAAGCAAAGTAGTTCAATTTGTAGTTGTCAAGTCCACTCACTAGAAAAGTGAAATTGCATAGGATTTTTATTAAAAACATAATTAGGTTACATGGTGTTCCAAAGAATATTATTTCAGATCTAGATGATAAGTTTACATAAAATATTTGGAAGGCACTTTTTGCTTGTTTTGTTATATAGTTATCGTGCAAAAAAACATATCATCCTCAAATAGATGGGGAGTCTAAAATACTTAATAGAGTTCTAGAAGACATGCGTAGAATGTATGCCATGTATCAACCTAAAAGATGGGAAGAGTTTCTACCCTTGGTATATTTTTCCTACAAAAATCAGTACTAAAAATTTCTAAAAATGATTCCATTTGAGTCTATTGTAGAAGGAAATGTAATAGACTTATAAACTATAATGATCCAATCGATTTGGTGCATATTGGTCCAGATATGCTAAAGGATATGGAGAAAGAAGTAATTGTTATCAAGCAACATTTGAAGATGTCACAGGACATGCAGAAAAGCTATGTATATCAACAAAATATGCACAAGGAGTTTGGAGTGGGGGAAAATTGTTACCTACGCATCAAGCCAAGGAAATGTTCCTTAAGGATTAGGTCCTGTGCTAACTTGGAATCAAGGTTTAGGGGGCCATTTCATATCTTAGAGATAGTGGGGCCAGTGGCCTACAAATTTTCCTTTCCACCTACAATGAAGCAACATGATCTTTTGCATATTTATTTGTTATAAATTATGTGCATAATACTAATCATGCTTTTTACTGGTATGTGATACAAATTTAATTTGGGGGCGAATTTCATCCATATCCATTGTGCATACTCGATTATGGGCATATCAAGCTCTATAATCAATTAATCGAGAAAGTTGAGGTGCAATGGAATCACTTTGTACCATATAAATCCACATGGGATATGGTTGAATAGATGAGGATATCATACCAATTTTTGTTTTTTGGTTAAGAAAATGTAAATGCACAGGTGAATGTAAAAGAGTTGTGTATATATAAATCTCACTGCAAATTTTTTGTTCATGTATAGAACACTTAAGGCAATATTTCTCTAAGGTAGTTGGGTCTGTGATAGCCCCTTTTGGTTACCCCTCATGTAAATATTTTCATATGTAATTATAATTAAATTTGATAATAAGAAATGACAAGGCTAAGAGAGAGTACATAGATTCATAGTTTTAGTAGGAGAAGTTTCTTGGGAATTACATAGAGAAATAACCAAGCTCAGAAGTGGAATTAATTCTCCACATATCTCTCTAATGAATTAAATGAAAATTTATTACAAACATTGAAATATGTATGGGAAAGAGGGCACGCTTTTCCTTCCCTCATAAGGTGTGGTGCCTTAGTCAACACACTATAAAAATGGCATGTGAGAGTGTGTTGGTTAGATGAGAGGGGACGATAAGGGGGGATTACCAGCAAAGTAGAGATAATATACGAGTGACATTTGCTAACATAAAACTTGAAGAATATTGGTTGTGAGTGTGTTATCAACAAGTACAATAATAAAGGAACAAGGAATTCTAGGTGCATTAGTAGTGTGGAAACATGAAAAACTACATTGGAAGCAGTGCATGTGCAACACTCGAAGAGCTCAGTGAAAGTTGAGCCTAAAGTATTTTGTTTAGTAGGTAAAGGAGAAATGGGATTTGGAAATTTTCTCAATAGGTGGAGACACACATAACACTAATACTTCTCTTAGTGTTTCACCAGTGGAGACCTTGAACACTGAATTTGTATTCTTTTGAAAGCTATCTAGTGGAGGCATGGTGTGCTATGGATTCCTACTGAATTGCAAGTGGATGAATTATGGGCTTTGGATTCCTGTAGTGTGAATCTGGTGGAGAAATCATGGGCTCTGGATTCCTATAAATGACTACATGGGTGAAGACATTGTGTTCTCTAGACTCTTGCGAGACTGCATGTGGAGGAATTTTGTGCTATAGACTCTTGTCATACTATTCATGGAGGCAATGTGTGCTTTGAATTATCAAAATTAATTGTGAAGACACTATGATATTTTGACTCCTACTAGATTGCGGGTGGAGACACTATGTGCTCTAGATTTCCATGTGTTGTGAATGACTAGTGTGAATTCCCTTGAGTACTTCAATCCTCATACTCTAAACCTGGCTCAAGGTGGTTAACTAAAATAAAGAATCGAAGTAAAATTGACCTACTGTAGGGAGGATATTTGAAGTCCCATTCTCAGTTTCCAATCATTTAACTAAGAAGACAAGCTATTTTTTTGTACCTTTGTGTATGTTTGTTGCACTTGAATAGAAAATTTTGTGGTTACATGATGAGGAGTATATCAAAATTGTTGATAAAGGACCAATTTATCTCTATCTGTTTGCAATGAGATGTATTACATGATTATGATCATGATTGAGTGGCTCGCAGATCCTTGTAAATGTTGATATATTCTTTGTTACTTGCATGATTTATGATGTCAATTAAGAACTTAGTTAAACTACTATGGTGTGTGTGAAATTCGATGGTTTAATTTTTGTGGCTATTAGAGGATATTTGTGGTTGAGCATTCCAAATTTTTGTTGGTAAAGGAATTTTTGTAGCTTAGTTATGAGTCAACATGAATCCTTGTTGTGTGTGTAACTTATTTTCGGGTCTATTAATGTTGAAATAATGAATTAAATAATGCATTTATACATGGGTATGTTGATAGACATGATGGAATTATTCAGGATCTATGTTAGATAGGTATGGTGTTGATATTGTCAGAGCTATAAAGTACAATAGTCATGGATTTGGATTAAACATGATGCTTATGTGGAAGGCAGGTTCACATCATCATCGATGTGTTCTAATTGTGGTCAACACTTGAATTACATTGTGTGTATTTATCAATTTGAATTTTGGTGGATATGCATATCTTGGGTTTAACCAATCTCTCATCAGAATCTTAGTTTAAAACTTCAGCGATTGAGAAAATATCATAAAATTGTTAGAAAATTATATATTACAGAGCAATGCAACACGTAAAATATGCAGAAAAAATAAGCACACAAAAGACATAAAACAAGAGAGACACAGATATATGTGGTTCACCAAGTTTGGGCCACGTCCATCCCGAACATCTAGTCCTTCCTTTCTATTATCGAGCAAAATTAAGAGACACAACCTACAACAGGTCCGCTGTAATATCCTATGTTCTCTCTCACAGTCTCCCTATCTATTTCTCGCTTTGAGAATACACATAAAATACATAGCCGCAATACAATAACCTCATACAGAGCGAGGGGTTTCCTTATAGGGCAAAAAAACCTAAACTAAACATAACTTCTACCGTCAGATCATCTGCCTAATGAACAACCCAGATTTACTAGAAATTACTATACTTTTGCAAGGCAATTTTACATCTATTTTTAACTTCGGGGGCACTGCCACCGTAACCCCCGCTAGTCCCGAGACCCCCTAGCTGGGGGGTCAGCCCCCCTGCACGCCCCCGCTGCAGGGGTGTATAATTTTCCTGGGGTATACATCTAGCTAAAACAAGGATCTCTAAATCAGGATGAAAATCAGGCTCCACACCCAACAAAAATCACTTTGACTAACTAGGTTGAAATCACTTTGTATGTAGGTAAGAATTAGGCGAGTTTAGATAAGTCTGAGATTCCATGAATTTAAAAGGAGTGGTGAATGTTACATTGTTGTAGAACTAGACTTTGGATTGGTCAGTATTATTTAGTGTGGTCTTTAATTGATAGAATAAGGCATATATCACGCCGATCCCTTCAAGGTTAATGCTATGTGGAGTTCAGTCCAAACTTCATCAAAAGTAAAATTGGATAAAATTATGGGGTGGGACCGATTGAAAGGGGGAAGAGCTCCTCCTGTAAAGAGTGAGTATTGGTCTGATTAGAGTCCCAATTAGACTATTTTTCATTGAGATGTTGTATACTCTTTGGAACTAAGGCTCGGTTTCCTGTGCTAAAATAAACTAAAAAAAAAAAGAGATGAAAAATAAAACAACTTAAAAATTAGGGAAAATATATTACGTATCTTTATATTTTCAATTATCTACAAAAATATATAAATAAATTGTTCGATGGATGAGGACAATTTGAAAAACATGTATGATAGGGAGCAGAGGATTCATTAGATCATAATAAATCACGTGAAATATAATGTCTTTTTAAATCCATCTAGAATTTCAGTCCCGCTATCCACACAAATAGGTTTTGGGAGAGATTTTTTACAAAAAAATCAAACAAATGTTTATGAGGTTTCCATCCTATTCAAACTAATTTCTATTTTTTTTCTAGAATTAATATGCATGCATAAACAAGAAAAATCAAGAAATAATATTATATCAAAAATGAGAGAAATTAATATTCTATCTCTTGAATATCAAATTTCAGTCATTAAACATGAATATATAAAAGTTACCTATTCATAAACTTTTGTTGACAATAGATATAGAATGCAACATATCTTAAGAAATGTTTAAATAAAATAATCAAATACTCATTCAAAAATAAATATTCACAAGTTAAAGAGAAATATGAGATGCATCCATTAAGGAATTTAAAATATGACCAAATATTAGTATCATAGCTCAAAACCACATTTGATTTTGAAATTGGTCTTCAAAAGGGTTGTAACCTCAAATTTTGATTCAAAAATTCAATTTATGAGTCTTCACAAATTCTCAGGCTATACTCCATTGTAAGAGGTTGTATAAATACTTGAAAATATGATAAGCCTATAGGACAAATAAAAATTAAGAAAATCATAAAGATTTTCTCTAATAAAGAAAAACTTATAAAAATTTTCATCCTTTTAATTTTTTTTTCCTAAAATATTTATATTTATTCCTCACCCTTAGAGTCTTTATCCTCCACTTTTAGTAGTAGATGTCGTGCATGGATTTGGATATGATTGACCCATTCTAAATATACCTGAGTAACAACTAAGAAATGAATAGGATTAAACCAATTTGTGCTAACGTGACAATCTGAAATTAAACTTTGGATTTTTTTCTTCTTTTTCTGATACTTACTCAAAAATCATAAATGAGTTTAATTTGGGAAATTTAGAAACTTCTAGAAACCCTGTTGTGTCCATATTTTGATCTCTCTTATTAAGTTATGGTCCTTTATGATGATGTATTATGTTAACTACTTCATCCATCCTAGAATGAATTCTTTTCCTGGTTTAGAACATTGGAGATCAAGCCCCTCAATAATATCAGTTCCATTCTCCCATATTTCTAAACATTGTCCTTAGACATTTTTAACCCATTATTTGACTTCTTTGGCTTATATTTTTCTGTGATTGAATGACACATGCATCAGTCTTCTATCATTCTTAGAAATGTTTGGAATTACTTTAGATTGTAATTCCTTTCTCTAGCTCAGGATGGACAAAAATCTGACCTTGATGTATTTATATTCTGCTACTAATACATGAATCCTCTCATTAAGGTTTAAAATTTCTTCATAAAATCTCAATATTTTATCCATGCACTTATAAAACTTGGATTGATCCTTCCTTAAAATGAAGAAAATATGCAATTCTTGTTACTTTAAATTTTGTACAATCTATATTTCTCCTTGCTTTTGACTAAGTTGAGACTCAAGCGATTGGACCTAATTTTTTAGAGCTTTGGTCATTATTTTAGTGTTACTTTCAACTTCTTCTTTCAATATCTAAGTTTCATTCTCATGGGATACTTTCAAATCAATTATGATGTTTTATTTTAGTTAATTTAGTTCCATTTGGAATTGACCCTAAATATTTTCCCTTTCTATCGCAAAACCTTGGACAAGAGTTGCATAATACCTTTGCCAATATCTGTGTTAAACAATTTTCTCTTCTCCAACTATTTTTCCAATGCTTTAATTCTTTGCAAACTACCCTCATATGTTGTTTCAAGCTCATTGATATGATATTGATTATAATTTACAAAAGCACCCAAATCGTGTGAAGATTCCTTGGTATTTTCCTTAACATGACCTTGGGCTTCGTAACTATTTTCTGTAACAATGTATAGAGAATGGAACTTCATTTTCTTAGTTTTTCTAACCACTAAATTTTTCTGGGAATGAAAGACATAGAAGGAACCATATTAGACACAGTTTCAAGCTCAGACACAAGTTTGAACATATAAGAATATCAAGGAATATTAGTTGAAATAGGTGTCGTTGAAGTATTGGGAGATGTTTGAATGAATGGATATTTATCAATATTTGTTTGTCACTATAGTGCCTCTTTATCTTTTTATTCAGAAAAAAATATGATCAAATATTTTCCTATCCATTTATATATCAACCTCCATTTCTTGAACTATTATGATCTCTGACTACCTTTTCTATGTGTTCTATGGAGAATTGACAACAATGATCTCATGATCATGCACTATTTGTTTTCCTGCTGAATTCATTGCTTCTCGGTCTTCTTGTTTTTCTCAGGAACTTCTGTAGTTGTAACATATTTTGTGACATGTTGATCTTTCTCTATTTCTTGCCTTGTAGATACTTATTCACCTATAACAGAAACATTTTTTTTTTTTTTTTCAATTTGAATTCCTTCCTCTTCTTGAGAGATAGATGAAGGATTTGAGGTAATCTATTTAAAATTAAAGTAAAAGAACTCAACACCTTTAAGTTCTTCTATATAAATATTTACATGGAGACTTTTCTCTCTGAATAATACCTTAAAAATATTCTTCCTTAATTCTCGTAATTTGGCCCTTACTTCAACATTTAAGAGTTTTATTCTATCATAAGCCTGCTGGAAATCAACAATGGCTCGGAAGACCTGTTCGAAAGGAGGATACTGATGAGTAAATATTTTCTCACAAATTATTTTTTTATAATGATTACCATTGATGTAATGGAGGTAATATTCATAATGAGGTAAATAATACATCGAAACATCCTATAGCTCCTCCGTTTCTTTGAAAATTTAATTGAAAAATAACGACCAAATTTTCTTTTTGTAGTTTAGTCAATTTATGAGCCTCGTTATACAAAGAAAGGCTTGATTTGCTACTTCCATCAGAGAAATTATTTCAAGAATGTATCTAGGTAAAAGGAGGGGACCAACCTCATTTCCTTAGACTCTTATGTAAGAAAATAGTTCTTCCACAAACCAATGGCCTATTGATTCTAGGCCTTCTTTGAGGCATTCACTTATTCTAGGAGGGGCCTTATAAAAAATAGTTAGATGAATAGGGATCATAACATAATAAAAAATATCATAAATATGGAATTTTAAATTTATTTCCCAAAGGATTGGGGCATAATTCTGAATTGGAAGTTTCTGGTTAGCAGGTTAGTTCAATTTCAATAGGGTAAATGGACTAAGGCAAAAATGATATCCATTAGGAAATAAGACATACAAAATGTTTTTTTAACAAATAGGAGGTATTAGTGATAACTTCAAGGCTTTTGTGATATTTTTTCATAAAATATTAGCCCAATTAAGGAATTTTGCATCATGCGGGATACTATGGATGATGGGAATCAATTTCATTTGAAAATGTTATCGATCCTTTTGTCCATATAGTTGATTTAACAATTTGATAATAATTTTGACGGGTTTCTTAAAAATAGAAATGGGGAATTATTTGGAAGCTTTAAGCTTAAATACTTCTTCTTCTTCTTCTTGCAACCAAGTTTCAATCACTTTGTCACAATTCTCCTCACATGGTTTGAAAACATTGTTCCACAAATTTTTGAGGGATTCAACATCGAAATGGATTTCATGGGTACCAAGAATATAAATGGCAGACAAGACATCTAGTTTTGAAGAGGTTATAACATCCTTGTTGTGTTATGACACAGTGTGCGTTGGGATATCCATATGCCTGAAAATCCAGGAAATCATATCATATTAGGAATTTGGCTTCTGTGAACCATAAAATATGTATACAAACTTTCAGTGAAAATCACATGTAGAAAAAATTTTAATACATGTGATTTTCAACGAAAGTTTGTATACACAAATCATATCATAATAAGGGAATATTTTAGCCTTAGTGGCTACTCAGTGTAATTTTGTTTTCCTATATCCCTCCAAGAGATTATCGTTTGATTGAGAAGCTTTGGCATTTTTCAACCATTCTCTATCCTCAAAGAAATAAAAAATCTCCTCCCACTTCATCGTACTTTCTTTCTGAGTTTTATAAGTGGACTCAAAGATTAGGGTTGGGTTGAGGCTATATTCCTCCAGTTCTATATTTTCTACTCCTTTCAATTTTATTTTTATATTGTCCACCTCTTATCTCACGGTAGGTGATTTTCCTTTTTTTCTGATTTATGGCCTGTGAACAAAAATAGAAAATATGTGTTATCTGTGGTAAAATTTTTGAAATAAGGATGAAGTTTTTTTATAAATAAAATTTACTTACACAAAATTATTGAATCTTAGTCTTTTTCTTGCTAATTTAAAATTTCTCTAAAACAAGCCTAATAATTTGAAACAACATGCAAGCTAAAAATGAGTTGGGAAGTTATGAATTTCAATAAAAGATCGCGGAACACATTGATTGATTCATACTACTTAATCATTAATGTTAACTTATGTAATCTAACAATACTCTTCCGCAAATAGAGATAGTTTAAGAGAATTTTAATGTTGAGATCAAATAAAAAAATTTTAAGCATGAGAAAATATAAATCCAAATTTCAAATCAACTTATTGAAAATAAAGAAAATATAAAAATTTACGCATATCAATATAAATAATATTTCATTGAGATGTTTAGGTGTTTGAGAAGTTGGGAGGTTGGGAAGTAATGTGTCTATTTATTTGTTTTATGAGTTTTTCCTTACTCTGACCGTGACTATACATGAGTCTGATGATACTAAAGGTTAGATGGTCAGATAGTCGGGAGGTCGGGATTGAAATGTGATTTAATAGACTGGAGGTTGATCTGACCTTGTATTCAAGAGGTCATGGCCATGATTGTAATATTGGGTTATTCGTGAAAAATAAAAACCCGACCTCTGACTTAATGAGTTATTTTTTGTCTTTCCTTATTTTTTTCAATTCTTTTGATCTTTATAGGGAAAACAAGAAATTATATAAGTCCCTTGTTTTTTTTATTGTAAAAAAAATAGAAAAACAAGGTTTTTATAATCATAACAACAAATGGTGACACACTGGAAGAAGTAGCTATCTATGTTAGGATTATGTTTATAGTTCAAAATAAAAGAAAGTTTTTAGAAATTTCTTCTAATTTATGATTTATCTATGAGATACTTAATATTTTGATAAAAAACAAATGATTGAAATAGAAGTACTTATGAAAGAAATGAAAATTTTAAGAAATATTAGTCAAATAATGATGTTATTTATATCTTTATAACCACAAAATCCAATCATATTCTGAATTTTTTAACAGTAACTTTAGGATTTTAATATTATCAATTTTTTTTTTCTTTGTGTTATAATCAATTCCCTTTAAAACTTTGATTGCTTCACTTTCGTGAGCGCAAATATCCTCCTTAGTTGAATTACAAACATCGATTTGTTGCGAAGAAGTGTTTAGATCCCGACAAGTTTATTTGTTCTTCTTTGAATAATTTTACACTCTTTGTTTTCACTTTATAGCTTATGAATGATTTTGAAATTTATCATACATACCTAAGTGATGGAAGAGGCACATTAGAGAGTTTATTTGATAGCAAGTACTTTTATGTATTAAAAGAAACTCAAACTTTGTATTGTATTATTCATTTTTTTGAAAGAATATGGTTTATTTTTTAAATATTATAAGGTGACGAAACACTGATAACATAAAATAATCATTCAAACACTTTTCTTACTTATATTGAAAGTTTATATAGGAACTAAATTAATATAAATCATTTCTTGATTCTTCATATTTTGAGAAGATTTTGGCCTTAAACTTTAATTTATTTGGAAGAATAATATAATATATTGATTGAAACATGGTTCTTGGAATATGTAATCATAGTTGAAAATCTACAACTAAGGAAACAAATGAAAAGGAAAGGTATGTACCAAGATATGGAAAAGAACAAAAAAGTAAAGAACCAAGATATTTGGAATGATCTACTTGGCCTTGTAATGTTTGTAAGATGTATGTTGAAGGACCAAGTTTTCAAAAGATTTGAAAATGATCATTCCTAAGATGTTGAAATTTAAAGTGTTTACCTTTCTCCTTGTGGATTTTATCCCACTTAAGGACTAAGTCACGAACATCAAAATATCTATCAAATGATAAATGTTTATCGAAGTGTTTTTTGATAATTTTCTGATGTTCATGAAATTTGGATTTTTCATTTAGTCAATCCTCTTCCAATTTTAGCAATGTATATAATCGAACATCCATATCTTTGATTTAATTGTGCCTTATGGATTGACCTAACTCGATAGATGGTAGGAAAATATTTGGTGGCAAGATGGCTTCCTTACCATATACTAGAAAGTATGGGGAGTTCACTAATGCTATTTTAGGACGAACTCTATCAACCCATAGGGCATTGGATAAATGGTTATGCCTATTTATTTGGTCATTTTGAACAATCTTTTTCATAATTTGAATCAAGATTTTGTTTGTGGATTCTGCTAAACCATTACCTTGAGGGTAGTAATTAGAAAAAAAATTGATCTTTATACACTTTCATCGAGGAATCATTCAGTCATATTAACAGAAGAGAAATATGAATCATTATCAAGTAAAAAATATGTTGGAACTCTAAACCTTGTGATAATATGGGTTTTTAGGAAAGGTTGTTCCTATACATCGTTGAATTTTTTCAAAGGGATTTATTTAGCTCATCTTGTGAAATTATCAGTGGTTGTAAGAATATATTTATGTAATTTTTGATATTTTGAATTAATCTCACCAATGATATCAAATCCCCATTACTTAAATGGTCCTTCCACTTCAACACGTTGAAGATGTAGACATGGTATTTTTTATTTCCCTGTTTATGTTTGACATTCCTTACATTTCCTTCCATTTGAATAGGAATATTTGAAGATATTAGGCTAGTAATAGTCTACTTGTAAAATTTTATGTGAAGTGGTTTCTTTGCCAAAATTACTACCAAAAGGGCGATCATGTAAATCTACTAAGACTTTTTCTGTGTGATATTTCTCAAGGGATATTAGTAATACATGATCATAATTTTTTTTCCTAAAAGTAATTCCATCAACTAACTAATATTTGGAACATTTCAGTCATAAATATATATATATTTTTTAACTGATAAGAGGTCACGGGAAGTATCATGAGTTAAGAAATCCTTTATATCTTCATACAATGTATTTTTTGGTATAGGTACATAAAGATTTCTTTCTTGATGCATTTCAAACTCATTGTAACATCCTATTTCTGAATTAGAATTTTCATCTTCATCTCAATGATATCTTTCTGATTCACCTGATAATTGATATAAGCCATATCCTTTGATGACTTATATGGTTTAATTTATAAATCATACTCTTGTAATGCAGTCATCTGATTTGCTCTTTTTTCTCCTAAATTTTTCAAACCAACGCATTCCTAACCGTGGGGTGTGGAACTATCGCCTTAGTATGAGATTTCAACAAGAAAGGTCTAAAGTGTTTAACATATTTATAAAAAGCACAAGCTTGGTTATCTATTTCTGGATAATTTAATTCAACACACCAAAAACTAGAACCCATGAAAGAGATGGAAATTTTTGTATCTTTAGATTTTTTTCCTAAGTGAGGACCACTGCATACGAAATATAATATGCAAATGTGTATAATAAAAAATATTTATCATAATTTGGGATGATTAATGTTGGTGCAACAACAATATCTTCTTTAATTTTTTCGAAAGCATATTTTTCTAATGGTCCCCATTTAAAAACATGATTCTTTTTAATCATATATTACATTGGTATGGCTACTTCAACAAAAATTAGAATAAATATTTGAACAAAATTGATCGTTCCTAAGAAAGATTGCATATATTTTTTTGTTTCGAGGAAGAAAAAATTGCAAGATTGATTTGATTTTATCTAGATCAATAATAATACAAGTTTTAGAAACTATAGACCCCAATAATTTACCTTCATTGACAAAAAATGTAGTGTTTTTGTGATTTAATGAGATTCTATACTTTCGACATATTTCAAATATATTTTTTAAATGATCAAAACGTTGAGTTATTTTGTTAGAATAGATTGTAATTTCATCGTAAATCCAAAATTGATTAATCCAAATGAAATTTTTTTATAAGTGCATATGCCCTATTTGGTTCGAAAATTATTTTTAATTTTATATTTGGTTCGAAAATTATTTTTAATTTTATCTTCTGGTGCAACCAAGATTTGGTTATAACCAAAGAATCCATCAAGAAGAGAGAACATTTCAGATCCTGCAATTGGTTGTAAGATTTGTTCCATTGGAGGAAATAGATAATTATATTTTTCAGATGATTTATTTAGATTTAGGAAGTAAATTTGTATTATGATATATTCGTTTTTATCTATAACTGGGACTAAATTTTAAACCCATTTTGAATGTCTTACTGGAAAAATAATCCAAGATTTTAGTAGTTTATTAAGTTCTTCTCTGATTTGACCCTCAAGTCTAGGATGCATTTTCCTTAGTTTTTGTAGAAAATGTTTAGTATCTGATTTGATTGGAATTACATGTTGAATTATTTTAGTATCATAAACTTTAAAATCATCATAAGTCTAGGCAAAAACATCCTTGTCTTCTTTGAAAAGTTTAGTAAATCTGGACCGTTCAACATGTGTACAATTACTTCCCAATTTAATTTTTTGAGGTTGTTTCTTTATTCCTATATTAACGAATTCAAATTTCAATGAAGAGCTATTTATCTTTCAATTTTTACTACCTTTGAATCTATATTGAAATTCATATAAATTTTCTAATCAGATTACAAATTTTGGAATTGAATTTTGACTTTTCTGATCATTCGAAAAAGCTAATGTAAATTGCGGCACAATGTTGATCTTCATCAATAATGGACTCCTTGAAAGTATATTCTAGAGTCAATAAATATTTTATTTGATCATCATCATCATCATCATCATTATTTTGAGAACGAGATATGGAATTTAATTCAAATTTATCTAAATTTTTAACTAACTCTCATACTTCATGTCTATAATTTCTCAAAAGATTGGATAAAAAATGAATGGTTTTATTGGATTTTCTTATTATGATTTATGAATCATGGCCTAAAAAATTCATATTTTTGATGTCCATTTCAATATATTTTTGAATACCTTGTTGTCAAGCTTCGTATTCAGCTACATTATTGGTGCAAACAAAATTTACTCTACAAGAAAGGAGAAATGTATTCCCTTGGATACTTATTAACACACATCCAATACCAGGTCCCTCATTAGACATGCAACCATAAAAATATAATCTCCAACTATTAATTTGATTATTTTTTATGATAGATGGAACCTAAGCATATAATTTTTTTCTTGAATTTAAAGTTGGTAAGTGTATAAATTTGTGGATTTCAATGAGTTTCCAAGGAAACAGATTCTTCAAATGAGAAATTACGAAGATAGGTATCAAATGTATTGATAATTGATTGATTCATTTGAATTTTAAAGGTCTGTAAATTTATGATTCATTTGCTATTCACGATCAAGCTTGAATTTATTTTTCCCACCATTTAAGGGTATCCATAAATGAGACCAGCCTGTTGAGAAATAACCATTGAGATTTTCGTACCAATCTCGGTTGAGAATCAAACCACTATTATGGAACGTCAGTGAATATGATGTCAATAATCTGAAATATTTTCGGATTTGAAGCAACTATGATAAGGAATTTTTTTATTTCTCCTACAACTTCTACATTTGATCTGTCAAGTTGCATAATTTGAGTAGATGAATTTTTAGGAGACAAGTTTTATTTTTAAACAAATGATAACAAAATTACATTAGATGAAGATCCATAATTTATTAGACAATTGTACACATTTCTGTTGCAGATTTCAAAATTAAAAAGGAAAGGAGGAGTAATAGAGGTTGATCTATATCCAATTAAAGTTGTATTAATATTATAGATCTTTTTAGAAGAAGGTTTATTCGAATTGATATTTTCTTAAGGATTATTTTCTATAGATTTAATCAATTTATCTCTTTGATGAGCAGGTTTTGATAATTCAAATAAAGAGATATTAGGTCTATTTTTCTTCATGTCTTCAATTAAATCATAATCTAGATAATTACATGAAAGGAAGTTAATAGATGTAGAAGTAACTTTATAAGAAGTTTGGGGTTTTTTAGTTTGAGCAGGAGAATTAGTAATTGATGAAGGTTACCGATTTGGAGAAGGATTTTTGACTTTTTGATCTAGTTTGAACAATAATAACTTCTTCTTCATCTTCAATAGAATCATTATCAATTAATCCTCATGAAACACACGTGAAACATCTCATAAAACATTAATTTTACTAGATTATACTCCATTTATTTTTTCTTCATCTAGTTTCTTCTCCTCCTCAGCTTCTACAAATACTTTAAACCTATTTATTAAAGAAGAAGATGTTTTTTTAGAATTATTATCATTTTAGTGTTAAAAAAAAATGATCTTGATCATAATCATCAATGTTGAATTCTTCAATATTGGTTTGGTTAGGTTTAGGGGGTGGATTTCTTCTAAATTTCCTCCCAGGTTTTTTAATAACTGGTGTTTCAGAAATGACATTTTTTACATCAGTTATCTCATGAGACATATTTTTAATTACTTTTGGGATTGACTCTAAAACAATATTTTCCCTTTCTTTTTTCTCTTCAACTATTTTACTAGTTTAAGTGTTTTTTGAAGAAAATAATATTTCGTTTCTTTCTTACCCTAATGCATGTTTTGCTTCAACTTTTAATATATTTTTTTCAACATGTAGAGCCTCCTCCATGGTTTCGGTCAATGTAGATTTTTTTTCTCTAAAGAAAACAAATGCAATATTATAAGGAAGAGAAATACTATAAAATTCATTTATAACATCATCACTTGGAGTGGAAGTTGTAGGGATTTTATTAAGGATATCAAACATTCGTTGATTAAAACCCTTGATTCATTCACCTGGATTATTCCTAATGTTTGATAGCTATACAAGTAGAGATGCTTTAGTTTTAGCTTCTTTATAGTTTTTGATATAGTTTTTCAAAAAATTCCAAACTTCTCATAGAACCATCAGCTAGGTTGAAATACCAAGTTGTAGATTTACACTCAAAAGTGAATAGAAATAGCTCACAAACTCGATCTTCATGTTGAACTTATCCTAATTTCAGAGATAACAGGAACTGTTTAACATGTTATTCAACAGTAATAGCTCCATCAAGATTATATTAGGGAAGCCATATTTCAGAATGCTTTGGTAAATCATGTTGATCTCCAAGAATAGTGATGGTCCCAATAGATAACGAAGGTTGACCTTCCATAAGTTTTCTTGAATAAGATGAACTTGAACTTGATGTGTGAGGTGATGAAAGGTTTGGAGGAGGTGATCTTGTAGGAGGGATAAATGGGGGTGGAGGGATTGAAGAGAGAGGAGATAAAGGGGAAGATGGAAATAGTGAGATCAAAGTGGAAGTAGCTAAAGGAGTTACTAATTGAGATGTAATAGGATCAGTTTCTCAATCAACTTCTTCCAAAGGAAACAAAGGGTTTGTAAAGGTTGTGAATTCAAATGAAGCTTTGGGACTAGTTTTTTTTTATGATATAGTACTAGCCTCATAAGAATTAAAAATTATAGCTTCTACTTTAGTCTTAGGTCTTATCCTTCTAGATATATCAAATAAAATAGGAGATAAATGTGATACTTTCCTTTGAGATTAAGTGTACACTCTTGAGAATTGTAATTTAGGATGAACAAGTACTGATGAAACTTCAGCTGAATCTTCTAGAAAGAATGTAGTTGTTGATGAAATAGGTCATGTATCAGTTGGATTAGAAACTGTATAGGAGTTATTCGTGTTATATGATGCTATACGATAAATAGGATCAATAGGTTTATCAACCATACAATATTTGTGGCCCTCCTTATAGTGCCAAATTGTTGATAGACAAAAGAATTCCTCCCATAACGAGTGAGTTTTTGCCCGATAAGAGTCCTAATTAGACCCTTTTTCGTTGAGAGGGTTGTATACTCTTTGGAACTAAGGTTCAATTACCTATGCTAAACTAAAAAATAAAATTAAAATTAAAAAAAATGAAAGAGATGAAAAAATAAAACGATTTAAAAATTAGAGAAAATATATGACATATCTCTATATTTACAATTATCTACAAAAATATAAATAAATTGTTGGTTAGATGAGGTCAATTTGAAGAAAAATTAGGATGGAGCGGATGGGATTCATTCGAACATAATAAACTACGTTAAATATCATGTATTTTTAAATCCTCCTAGAATTTCTGTCGAGCTAGCCACACAATTTGGTTTTGGAAGAGTTTATTTATAAAAAACTCAAAGGGATGTTTACCAGGTTTTCATCCTATTCAAACTGATTTTTATTTATTTTTATGTAACTATTATGCACACATTAAATATAAAAAAAATCAATAATATATTGAAAATTAAAGAAATTAGTATACTATCTCTTGAATATCATATTTCAATCATCATATATGAATATATAAAATTTAACAGTTCATAAAACTCTGCTCACAATAGATATATAATGCAACATATTCTAAGAGATATTTAAACATATTAACCAAATATTTAATCAAAAATATATGTGCACAAGTTAAAGAACAATACTAGATGCATCCATTAAGGAATTAAAAAGATGAGCAAACATTAGTATCATAGATAAAAAACACATTTGATTCTAAAATTGGTCTTCAAAAGAGTTGTAACTTCAAAATTTGATTCGAAAATGTAATTTTTAAGTCTTCACAATTTCTCTACCTTTACTCCAATGTAAGAGGTTGTATAAATACTGAAAAACAAGATAAGTTTGTTTGAAGAATAAAAACTTGGAAAATCATAAGTATTTTTTTTAATAAAGAAAAACTTCTAAAAATAAAATTTTCATCGTTTAATTGATTTTTCTTGAAACATTGTCCAACTTTTTATCTTTCTTCATCATTGTCAAGGTCTTTATCCTTCACATTGAGTAGAATATGTGGTGCATACATTTGGATGTGATTCACACACTAATAATATACCTAAGGAACAACTGAGAAATGAATTGGATGAAACTGATTTGTGCTGACCTGGAAATCTGAAATTAAACTTTGGATTGTTTTTATAGTTTTCTAGTGCTTATTCCCAAACATAGAAATGAGTTTACTTTGTTTAAAAGGGAATTGTAGAAAATTTTTAGAAATCCTGTTGCGTCAATATTTTGATCTCACTTATTTCTTTTGGGTCATTAATGATGATGTCTTTTGTTGACTGCTTTAGATCTCCTAGAAGGAATTATTTTAATGGTTTAGAACCTGGGAGATCAAACTACTCTAGAAA
Source organism: Pinus albicaulis (assembly GCA_034641835.2). Classification (NCBI taxonomy): domain Eukaryota; kingdom Viridiplantae; phylum Streptophyta; class Pinopsida; order Pinales; family Pinaceae; genus Pinus; species Pinus albicaulis. Next base: position 290,333,709 of record CM076569.1, read on the forward strand.
ATAAGTTCGTTTTTCCCATATTGTTAAGCATTGTCCTTGGGAATTTTTAGCCCATTCTCTGAATTCTTTGGATTATGTTCTGTAAGGATTAATGATGCATGCATTAGTATTTTATCATTCTCATAAACTTTTTGAATTACTTTAGATTATAATTCCTTTTCCCAATCCAAGATTGATGAAAATATAACCTTAATGTATCTATCTTCTTCTACTAAGGAATCAATCTTCTCATTAAGGTTTAAAATTTCTTGATAAAATATTGGGGGTTTATCAATGCACTTATGAAAATTGGATTTATCCTTCCTTAAAATTAAGTAGATTTATGACGCCTCTTCCTTCAAAATTTCTAAACTCTACATTTCTCCCTTTTTTTTATTGAGTTGATATTGAACAGAGTTTGCTTGCTCTTTTAGAGCTGTGGTCATGATTTCATTGTTAATTTGAGCTTCTCCTTTCAATGTTCGAGTTTAATTCTCATGGGATTATTTCAAATCCTGAAATTGCTCAACATTTTTTGATTTTATTTTATTCATTTCAATTTGGTATCGACTCTGAATATTTTTATTTCTATTGCAAAACCTTGGACAACAGTTTCATAATACCTTTGCTAGTTGTACTCATTAAACAATTTTCTCTTCTCCAAATAATTTTCCAATGCTTTAATTGTTTGTAAAATATCACCATATGATGTTGCAAGTTCATTGATATGACATTGATTATAATTTAAAAAATCACCCAAATCTTGTGAATATTCCTTGGCCTTTTCTTTAACATCACCTTAGGCTTGCCATCTGTATCTAGAAATAGTTTCTAGAGAATCAAACTTTATTTTCTTAGTTTTTCTAACCACTGACTTAGATTGGAAATTAAAGACATACTCTGTGAGAGAAGGAACAATATCACAAATTGTTTCATGTTGAGACACAGGTTCAAATAGAAAATAATCCAAAGGTATATTAGTTAAAATATGTGTCATTGAAGTATTGGGATATGTTTGAATGAATCGAGATTTATCAATATTTGTTTGTTGTTCCATTGTCTCGTTATATTTTTTTTTCAGAAAAAAATCATCAGGTATTTTCTTATCATTTTCTACATAAACCTCTATTTCTTGACCTATTATGATCTTTGACAACCTTTTCTCTCTGTTCCTAAAAGAATTGAAAACAATTATCTCATGAGCATTCACTATTTGATTGTCTGTTGAATTCACTGCTTCTTGGTATTCTTTTTTTCTTCTTAAGAACTTTTTTAGATGTAGCTTATTTCGGGACATTCTACTATTTCTTTAATTCTTCCCTTGAAACTAATTCTTCACCAGTAACAAAAATATCTTCTTCTTTTTTCAATTTTAATTTCTTTCTCCTCTTGAGAGATAGAAGAAAGATCAAAAGTAAATTGTTTAAAATTAAACTAAAAGAACACAAAAAAATTAAGTTCTTCTATATAAGTATTGACATAGAGAATTTTATCTCTTAAGAACACTTTAAAATTACTTCCTCTTAATTCTTGTAACTTCACCCTTGCCTCAACATCTGAGATTTTTCCTCTATCATAAGCCTGCTATAAATCATCAATGGCTATGAAAACCTTATTGAATGGACGATCCAGATGAGTAAATATTTTCACATATCTTACTCTTTTATAATTATTACCAATGATTCCATGGGGTTCATGTTCATAATGAGGTAAAGAATACAACCAAAAAATCTAGAGCTCCTCTACTTCTTTGAACACATGTTCCTAGTCTCTGATGTTTATCTCTCCAAATTTAATTGAAAAAACATGCCAAATTTTATTTTGTAGTTTACTCAATTTTCGAGCTTGGTCATACAAAACAGCTTGATTTTCTATTTCCCTGAGAGAAAGTTTTTTAGGAATGTGTCAACGTAAAATGTGAGGACCAATCTCACTTCCATAGACTCTTATGTAACAAAATATTTCTTCAACAAACCAATGGCCTATTGATTCTAGGCCCTATTGAGACCTTCACTTATTATAGGAGGGGCTTTACCAAAAATAATTTCATGAAGAGGGATCATAACATATTGACAAATATTATTAATATGTAATTTGAAATTTCTTTCCCAAAGGATTTGGGCATAATTATAAATTGGGAGTTGTTGCTTAGCAGGATAGTTCCATTTCATTAGGGGAAATGGGACTTAGGAAATAGTAATATCCATTAGGAAAGAAGACATAAAAAATATATGTTTGTAACCAAGAGGAAATATTAGTGATAAATTAAAAGTGTCTTTGATGTTTTGTGATAAAATATTGGCCCAATTAAGGTGCTTTACATCATGCAAAATACTATCATGATGGGAATCCATTTAATTTTACAATGTTTTGGATCCTTCTCTACATATATTTGGGTTAAAAATTTGGTAAGAAATATAGCAAGCTTCTTGAAAATAGAAATGGTATATTCTTTGGAAGCTTTAAGCTTAAACCTTTCTTACTCTTATTGAAAAAAATTTCAATCAGTTTTGTTAGAAAATTAAATATTACAGAGCAATGAAACACATAAAAATATGCGGAAAATACAAGCACACAAAACACATAAAACCAGAGAGACACAGATATACGTGGTTCAACCAGTTTGGGCTACGTCCACCCCGAACAACCAGTCCTTCCTTTATATTATCCAACAAAAATGAAGAGACAAAACCTACAGCAGATCCGCTGTAATATCCTCTGTTCTCTCTCACAGTCTCCCTCTCTGTTTCTCACTCCGAGAATACACTCATAATACACGACCGCAATACAATGCCCTCATATATGCAAGGGGGTTGCCTTCTGGGCAAAAAACCCCCGAAATCTAAACATAACTTCTACCGTCAGATCATTTGCCTAATGAACGGACCAGATTGACTAGAAATTACTATACTTTTACAAGGCAATTTTACATATGTTTTTAGCTTTGGGGGCACTGCCCCCGAACCCCCTCCAGGGGGGGGCAGCAGCGATTAAATTTTGGGCGGCGTTGCCGCCCCTTTTAAGTTACAACGGTCCAAAGCTGTGATACAAAGTAAACAAGATAATAAGGCTCCACACCCAACAAGTTTGTCATAATTCTCCTCACACGGTTCGAAAAAAAATTTACGGAAATTATTGAGTTTACGGAAATTATTGAGGAATTCAATATTGAGATGGATTTCAAGGGTATTAAACTTATAAATGGTAGAAAATTCTTCTCATTTCTAAGAGGCTATAAAATTCTTATTGGGGTTTGACACAGTTCCTATTGGGATATCCACATGTGCGGAAATCTATGAAATCATATCATAATAAGGAGATTTTTCAACCCTAGAAAATACCTTATGTAATTATGTTTTCCTATGTCCCCCATGGACCCCCCACGGAAGCGATTAAATTTTGGGCGGCGTGGCCGCCCCTTTTAAGTGTACAGGGGTCCAAACCTTTGATACAAAGTAAACAAGATAATCAGGCTCCACACCCAACAATCTCCCACTTGGACTCTGGTTGTAGCAACTCCATCGCCGCTTCATTTGCTGGACAATGACTCCTCTTTGGACATGGTTGTTCCTCATCTTCATCGTCATCCTTGAAGACCAATTCAAACTGAGCATGTTCTCAGTTTCTCCCTGGTTACATCTTTTGTTATGCTCTGCTGGGTTTCCAGCTAGTGTGTATCTTTTCCAGCTTCAACTCTCCATCGTCCAATATTGACCGTATGAAATGGTACTTGAGATGTATGTGTTTAGTCCTGGAATGAAATGCTGAGTTCTTTGCAAGATGAATAGCACTTTGGCTATCACTGTATAGTGTGCGCATATCATGCTTCTTACCCAATTCATCCATAAACCTTTGTAACCAAATCATTTCTTTACTAGCCTCTGTAGCAGCAACATACTCGGCTTCTGTTGTTGAAAGTGCAACAACACTTTGGATTTTGGAAACCCAACTGACAGCTGTTCCACCTACAGTAAATACATATCCTGTAGTGCTCCTCCTATTATCTCTGTCACCTGCCATATCTGCATCAACATATCCCTGTAGAGCAATGTTTGAACCACCAAAGCATAATGCTTGATTTATGGTACCTCTCAAATATCTGAGAATCCATTTTACTGCCATCCAATGTTCTTTTCCTGGATTATTCATGTACCTGCTTACAACTCCCACTGCATGTGCAATATCAGGCCTTGTGCGGACCATTGCATACATTAAGCTTCCAACTGCTGATGCATATGGAACTTTAGACATATAATCCATGTCTTCTTGGGTCTTTGGGCACATCTCCTTACTAAGTTTGAAATGGCTAGCAAAAGGTGTACTAACTGGTTTTGCATTCTGCATTTTAAATATTTTCAACACCTTTTCTATGTACTCATTATGAGACAGTGTTAATTTGTGATTTTTCCTGTCTCTAGTTATCCTCATACCAAGGATTTGTTTTGCAGCTCCCAAATCCTTCATTGCAAATGAATTTGCCAATTTTCTTTTGAGCACATTTATTTCCTGCATGTTAGATCCTGCAACAAGCATGTCATCTAAATACAATAACAATATAATATAGCTGCCATCATTTTGCCTTTTTAGATAAACACAATGATCAGAGTGACATCTAGTATAACCTTGTTCAGACATAAACTTGTCAAATTTTAGATACCACTACCTTGGAGCCTGTTTTAAGCCATACAAGCTCTTCTTTAACCTGCACACCAATTTTTCTTTCCCTTTACCTCATATCCTTCTGGTTGCTGCATGTATATCTCTTCCTCCAAATCTCCATGGAGAAATGTTGTCTTTACATCTAACTGTTCAAGATGTAAATCTTCTGCTGCTACAAGACTTAAGATAGTTCTGATTGAATTCATCTTAACAACATGAGAAAATATTTCATCAAAATCAATACCTTTCTTTTGTGCAAACCCCTTCACCACAAGTCTAGCTTTGTACCTCTGTTTTCCTCCATCTTCTTCCTTCAACCTGTAAACCCATTTATTCTGCAATGTAGTTTTACCTGCAGGCAACTTGACTAAGTCCCAAGTCCGGTTATGCATTAAGGAGTCCATCTCTTCTTCCATGGCTAGCTCCCACTTCTTCCTACTTTCAACCTGCATTGCTTCTTCATAACATTCAGGTTCACCAGAATCAGTCAGCAATAAATAATATAATGAAGGAGAGTATCGTTTAGGGGGTCTACTTATCCTGGTAGATCTTCTAACACCACTTTCAGGTGTTTGAGGTGCCTGTTGCTGTTGTGGTGGTTGCTGCTGCTATGGTTGTTGATTATTATTATTTTCAGGCACCTTTACTTTTTCAGTTATCTCATCAAGAACCGTGTATTCCTTGCTTTCTTTTTCCTGTTTCTTTTCCTGCAACTGATTCTTATACAAGACCTTTTCATTGAATATTAAATCTCTGCTCCTAATGATTTTGTGATTTTCATAATCATATAAGCGATAACCAAAATCATTAGCACCATATCCAATAAAGGTACATTTATTTGATTTTTCCTCAAGCTTTGTTCTGTTTTCTTTATTAATATGGACAAAGGCCTCACAACCAAAAGGCTTTAAAAAAGAGTAGTTTACCTTTTTACCTGTCCATGCTTCCTCTCGAATACCACCATCCAAGGAACTTGAAGGCCCTCTGTTTATTAGATAAACAGCAGTATCTACAGCATCTGCCCAAAATTGTAAAGGCAATCCTGCATGCAATCTCATGCACCTTGCACGCTCCATGATTGTTCTGTTCATCCTTTCCGACACACCATTTTCTTGTGGTGTTCTTGGAACTGTCTTCTCTCTACGAATTCCATGCTCTGAACAGTACCTATCAAACTCTTTGCTGCAATATTCACCTCCATTGTCTGATTTGAGACACTTCAACTTCTTTCCTGTCTCAATCTCAACCAAAGCTTTCCATTTCTTGAAAGTATCAAATACATCAGATTTATTCTGAATACAATAAATCCATGTTTTTCTAGTTGTATCATCAATAAAAGTAACATAATAACGAGAGCCACCGAGAGATGATACCTGAGCAGGTCCCCATACATCTGTATGCACAAGCTCCAATTTTTCGCTCTTCTTTTCTTTCCCAACTCTGAGAAATCTGACTCTCTTTTCTTTTCCATAAATGCAATTCTCACAGAAATCCAAATCAACATTCTTCAATCCTGGCAACAAATTTCTTGAGTGAAGAATCTTCATTCCCTTCTCACTCATGTGTCCGAGCCTATGATGCCATAATGCTGCATCTGCTCCTTTGGAAGTTAAAGCATTAACAGAGTTAGAAATATCATTGCATAAATACAATGTACCAACCTTTTCACCTTTTGCTATTACCAACACTCCTTTGGTGACCTTCCAAGTTTTATCTGTGAAAGTTGTCACACAACCTTCACTGCCTAACTGCCCTGTTGAAATCAGATTTTTCTTCAGATCTGGAACATGCCTTACCTCCTTTAGTAGCCATTGGTTTCTATTCTATTGTTTTACAAGAACTTTACCCATTCCAACAATTTTACAGGGTTTTTCATCACCCAAACGAACTTGTCCAAAATCTCCTTGAACATAGTCATGAAAATATTTCTTATCAGGTGTGGCATGGAATGAAGCCCCTGAATCTACAACCCAAGAATCAATAACATTTTCGAAAGAAAGAATCAAAGCATCTTGTAACACATCACCTATCACATTTGCTTCATGATTGTTTTCTTGTTGTGTGTCTCCATCTTTTCCCTTCCGAGATCTACAGTATTTCTTTAGGTGTCCTTTCTTTCCGCAATTCTAGCACACTATCCCCGATCTGGACTTGGATCTACCTTTCCTTTATTTACTGCGATATCCTGAGCTCTTTCCTCTTTGCATTCTTCTTCCCCTAGACTCTACACTCAAAGCATTACCTGATGTCTCATCGGAGCTTTTCCATCTCATTTCCTCGCTAAGGATAGCACCAACAACATCATCAAACTTTAAAGTACTAGATCCAGAGACAGAGTTACTAATGGCCATTACTAAACCATTCCAACTCTCTAGCAATGAGCACAAGAATAATAGAGCTCTAACTTCATCATCAAATTTTACCCCTACAGAACTTAGCTCACTGGTAACTGTATTAAATTCATTTAAATGGTCTGCGACAGATCCACCTTCTAACATCTTCATATTAAATAGTCGTTTCATAAGAAATACCTTGTCTGAGGCTGAGGGCTTTTCAGACAGTTTCACCAACGTCTACATCAAACCCTCTGTTGTTGTTTCCTTCGAAATATTGAAGGCGACTAACGATGCAAGACACAACCGTACTGTTCCAAGTGCCTTTTTATCGAGAATGTTCCATTCCGCGTCTGTCATGGTCACCGGCTTCTTTGTTTTTCCGCTCAATGGTAGGTACAGATCTTTCTGATACAAATAATCTTCCATATGCATCTTCCACAGCGCAAAGTTTTGGCCGTTAAATTTCTCGACCCTAAACCTACCATTGTCTCCCATTGCTCCCACTCGAACCAGGAACCCTTTCTTCCTGCGAGTTTATCAGCCAAATATACCTTCAGCTCTGATACCAGTTGTTAGAAAATTAAATATTACAGAGCAATGAAACACATAAAAATATGCGGAAAATACAAGCACACAAAACACATAAAACCAGAGAGACACAGATATACGTGGTTCGCCCAGTTTCGGCTACGTCCACCCCGAACAGCCAGTCCTTCGTTTATATTATCCAAAAAAAATGAAGAGACGAAACCTACAGCAGATTCACAGTAATATCCTCTGTTCTCTCTCACAGTCTCCCTCTCTGTTTCTCACTCCGAGAATACACTCATAATGCACAGCCGCAATACAATGCCCTCATATATACAAGGGGGTTGCCTTCTAGGGAAAAAAACCCTAATCTAAACATAGCTTCTACCGTCAGATCATTTGCCTAATGAACGGCCCAGATTGACTAGAAATTACTATACTTTTACAAGGAAATTTTACATCTATTTTTTGATTCGGGGGCACTGCACCCGAACCCCTGCCAGGGGCGGAAGCGACTAAATTTCGGGCGGCGTTGCCGACCCTTTTAAGGTACAGGGGTCCAAAGCTGTTATACGAAGTAAACAAGATAATCAGGCTCCACACCCAACAAGTTTGTCATAATTCTCGTCACACGGTTCGAAAAAAAAATTACGGAAATTATTGAGGAATTCAATATCGAGATGGATTTCAAGGGTATTAAACTTATAAATGGTAGAAAGTTCTTCTCATTTCCAAGAGGCTATAACATTCTTATTGGGGTTTGACACAGTTCCTATTGGGATTTCCAGATGTGCGAAAATCTATGAAATCATATCATAATAAGGAGATATTTCAACCCTAGCAAATACCATATGTAATTATGTTTTCCTATGTCCCCCATGGACCCCCCACGGCAGCGATTAAATTTCGAGCAGCGTTGCTACCCCTTTTAAGGTACAGGGGTCCAAAGCTGTGATACAAAGTAAACAAGATAATCAGGCTCCACACCCAACAATCTCCCACTTGGAGACTGATTGTAGCAACTCCATCGCTGCTTCATTTGCTAGACAATGACTCCTCTTTGGACATGGTTGTTCCTCATCTTCATCATCATCCTTGAAGACCAATTGAAACTGAGCATGTTCTCAGTTTCTCCCTGGTTACAACTTTTGTTAGCATATCTGCAGGATTCTGGCTAGTGTGTATCTTTTCCAGCTTCAACTCTCCATCTTCCAATACTGACCGTATGAAATGGTACTTGAGATGTATGTGTTTACTCTTGGAATGAAATGCTGAGTTCTTTTCAAGATGAATAGCACTTTGGCTATCACTGTATAGTGTGCCCATATCATGCTTCTTACCCAATTCATCCATAAACCTTTGTAATCAAATCATTTCTTTACTAGCCTCTGTAGCAGCAACATACTCGGCTTCTGTTGTTGAAAGTGCAACAACACTTTGGATTTTTGAAACCCAACTGACAGCTATTCCACCTACAGTAAATACATATCCTGTAGTGCTCCTCCTATTATCTCTGTCACCTGCCATATCTACATCAACATATCCCTGCAGAGCAACGTTTGAACCACCAAAGCATAATGCTTGATTTGTGGTACCTCTCAAATATCTGAGAATTCATTTTACTGCCATCCAATGTTCTTTTCTTGGATTGTTCATATACCTGCTTACAACTCCCACTGCATGTGCAATTTCAGGCCTTGTGCAAACCATTGCATACATTAAAATTCCAACTGCTGATGCATATGGAACTTTAGACATATAATCCATGTCTTCTTGGGTCTTTGGGCACATCTCCTTACTAAGTTTTAAATGGCTAGCAAAAGGTGTACTAACTGGTTTTGCATTCTGCATATTAAATCTTTTCAACACCTTTTCTAGGTACTCATTCTGAGACAGTGTTAATTTGCGATTTTTCCTGTCTCTAGTTATCCTCATACCAAGGATTTGTTTTGCAGCTCCCAAATCCTTCATTGCAAATGAATTTGCCAATTTTCTTTTGAGCACATTTATTTCCTGCATGTTAGACCCTGCAACAAGCATGTCATCTACATACAATAATAGTATAATATAGCTACCATCATTTCGCCTTTTCAGATAAACACAATGATCAGAGTGACATCTAGTATAACCTTGTTCAGACATAAACCTGTCAAATTTTAGATACCACTGCCTTAGAGCATGTTTTAAGCCATACAAGCTCTTCTTTAACCTGCACACCAATTTTGCTTTCCCTTTTACCTCATATCCTTCTGGTTGCCGCATGTATATCTCTTCCTTCAAATCTCCATGGAGAAATGATGTCTTTACATCTAACTGTTCAAGATGTAAATCTTCCGCTGCTACAAGACTTAAAATAGTTCTGATTGAATTCATTTTAACAACAGGAGAAAATATTTCATCAAAATCAATACCTTTCTTCTGTGCAAACCACTTCACCACAAGTCTAGCTTTGTACCTCTGTTTTCCCCCATCTTCTTCCTTCAGCCTATAAAGCCATTTATTCTGCAATGCAGTTTTTCCTGCAGGCAACCTGAGTCCCAAGTCTGGTTATGCTTTAAGGAGTCCATCTCTTCTTCCATGCCTAGCTCCCACTTCTTCCTACTTTCAACCTGCATTTCTTCTTCATAACATTCAGGTTCACCACAATCAGTCAACAATAAATAATATAATGAAGGAGAGTATCGTTCAGGGGGTCTACTTATCCTGATAGATCTTCTAACACCACTTTCAGGTGTTTGAGGTGCCTGTTGCTGTTGTGGTGGTTGTTGCTGCAGTGGTTGTTGATTATTATTATTTTCAGGCACCTATACTTTTTTAGATATCTCATCAAGAACCGCGTATTCCTTGATCTCTTTTTCTTGTTTCTTTTCCTGCAACTGATTCTTATACAAGACCTTTTCATTGAATATTACATCTCTGCTCCTAATGATTTTGTGATTTTCATAATCATATAAGCGATAACCAAAATCATTAGCACCATATCCAAAAAAGGTACATTTCTTTGATTTTGCCTCAAGCTTTGTTCTATTTTCTTTATTAATATGGACAAAGGCCTCACAACCAAAAGGCTTTAAAAAAGAGTAGTTTACCTTTTTACCTATCCATGCTTCCTCTGGAATACCACCATCGAAGGAACTTGAAGGCCCTCTGTTTATTAGATAAACAGCAGTATCTACAGCATCTGCCCAAAATTGTAAAGGCAATCCTGCATGCAATCTCATGCACCTTGCACGCTCCATGATTGTTATGTTCATCCTTTTTGACACACCATTTTCTTGTGGTGTTCTTGGAACTGTCTTCTCTCTACGAATTCCATGCTCTGAACAGTACCTATCAAACTCTTTGCTGCAATACTCACCTCCATTGTCTGATCTGAGACACTTCAACTTCTTTCCTGTCTCAATCTCAACCAAAGCTTTCCATTTCTTGAAAGTATCAAATACATTAGATTTATTCTAAATACAATAAATCCATGTTTTTCTAGTTGCATCATCAATAAAAGTAACATAATAACGAGAGCCACCGAGAGATGATACCTGAGCAGGTCCCCATACATATGTATGCACAAGCTCCAATTTTTCGCTCTTCTTTTCTTTCCCAACTCTGAGAAATCGGACTCTCTTCTATTTTCCATAAATGCAATTCTCACAGAAATCGAAATCAACATTCTTCAAACCTGGCAACAAATTTCTTGAGTGAAGAATCTTCATTCCCTTCTCACTCATGTGTCCGAGCCTATGATGCCATAATGCTGCATCTGCTCCTTTGCAAGTTAAAGCATTAACATAGTTAGAAATACCATTGCATAAATACAATGTACCAACCTTTTCACCTTTTGCTATTACCAGCGCTCCTCTGGTGACCTTACAAGTTTTATCTATGAAAGTTGTCACACAACCTTCACTGCCTAACTGCCCTGCTCAAATCAGATTTTTCTTCAGATCTGGAACATGCCTTACCTCCTTTAGTAGCCATTGGTTTCCATTCTGTTGTTTTACAAGAAGTTTACCCATTCCAACAATTTTACAGGGTTTATCATCACCCAAACAAACTTGTCCAAAATCTCCTTGAACATAGTCATGAAAATATTTCTTATCAGGTGTGGCATGGAATGAAGCCCCTGAATCTACAACCCAAGAATCAGTAACATTTTCGAAAGAAAGAATCAAATCATCTTGTAACACATCACATGTCACATTTTCTTCATGATTGTTTTCTTGCTGTGTGTCTCCTTCTTTTCCCTTCCGAGATCTACAGTCTTTCTTTAGGTGTCCTTTCTTTCTGCAATTCAGCACACTATCCACATCTGGACTTGGATGCCTTTCCTTGATTTCATGTGATATCAGGCTCTTTCCTCTTAATTATTCTTCCCTAGACTCACACTCAAAGCATTACCTGATGTCTCACGGGTACTAAAGTCGCATTTGCTCGCTAAGGATAGCACCAACAACATCATCAAACTTTAAAGTACTAGATCCAGAGACAGAGTTACTAATGGCCATTACTAAACCATTCCAACTCTCTAGCAATGAGCACAAGAATAATAGAGCTCTAACTTCATCATCAAAGTTTACCCCTACAGAACATAGCTGACTGGTAACTGTATTAAATTCATTTAAATGGTCTGCAATAGATCCACCTTCTGACATCTTCATATTAAATAGTCGTTTGATAAGAAATACCTTGTTTGAGGCTGAGGGCTTTTCATACAGTTTCGCCAACGTCTGCATGAAACTTTCTGTTGTTGTTTCCTTCGAAATATTGAAGGCGACTGACGCCGCAAGACACAACCGTACTGTTCCGAGTGCCTTTCTATCGAGAATGTTTCATTCCGCGTCTGTCATGGTCACAGGCTTCTTTGTTTCTCCGCTCAATGGTAGGTACAGATCTTTCTGATACAAATAATCTTCCATCTGCATCTTCCACAGCGCAAAGTTTTGGTCGTTAAATTTCTCGACCCTAAACTTACCATCGTCCGCCATTGCTCCCACTCGAACCACAAACCCTTTCTTCCTGCGAGTTTATCAGCCAAATATACCTTCGGCTCTGATACCAGTTGTTAGAAAATTAAATATTACAGAGCAATGAAACACATAAAAATATGCGAAAAATACAAGCACACAAAACACATAAAACCAGAGAGACACAGATATACGTGGTTCACCCAGTTTGGGCTACGTCCACCCCAAACAGCCAGTCCTTCCTTTATATTATCCAGCAAAAATGAAGAGACAAAACCTACAGCAGATCCGCTGTAATATCCTCTGTTCTCTCTCACAGTCTCCCTCTCTATTTCTCACTCCAAGAATACACTCATAATACACAGCCACAATACAATGCCCTCATATATACAAGGGGGTTGCCTTCTAGGGAAAAAAACCCTAATCTAAACATAACTTCTACCGTCAGATCATTTTCCTAATGAACGGCCCAAATTCACTAGAAATTACTATACTTTTACAAGGCAATTTTACATCTGTTTTTAGCTTGGGGGGCGTTGCCCCTGAACCCCCACCAGGGGCGGCAGCGATTAAATTTCGGGCGGCGTTGCCGCCCCTTTTAAGGTACAGGGGTCCAAAGCTGTGATATAAAGTAAACAATATAATCAGGCTCCACACCCAACAAGTTTGTCATAATTCTCCTCACACGGTTCGAAAAAAAAATTACGGAAATTATTGAGGAATCCAATATCGAGATGGATTTCAAGGGTATTAAACTTATAAATCGTAGAAAATTCTTCTCATTTCCAAGAGACTATAACATTCTTATTGGGGTTTGACACAGTTCATATTCGGATATCCACATGTGCGAAAATCTATGAAATGATATCATAATAAGGAGATATTTCAACCCTAGCAAATACCTTGTGTAATTATGTTTTCCTATGTCCCCCCCTGGACCCCGCACGGCAGCGATTAAATTTCGGCCGGCGTTGCCACCCCTTTTAAGGTACAGGTGTCCAAAATTGTGATACAAAGTAAACAAGATAATCAAGCTCCACACCCAACAATCTCCCACTTGGAGACTGATTGTAGCAACTCCATCGCTGCTTCATTTGCTGGACAATGACTCCTCTTTGTACATGGTTGTTCCTCATCTTCATCGTCATCCTTGAAGACCAATTGAAACTGAGCATGTTCTTAGTTTCTCCCTGGTTACAACTTTTGTTAGCATATCTGCAAGATTCTGGCTAGTGTGTATCTTTTCCAGCTTCAACTCTCCATCTTCCAATACTGACCGTATGAAATGGTACTTGAGATGTATGTCTTTAGTCCTGGAATGAAATGCTGAGTTCTTTGCAAGATGAATAGGACTTTGGCTATCACTGTATAGTGTGCCCATATCATGCTTCTTACCCAATTCATCCATAAACCTTTGTAACCAAATCATTTCGTTACTAGCCTCTGTAGCAGCAACATACTCGGGTTCTGTTGTTGAAAGTGCAACAACACTTTGGATTTTTGAAACCCAACTGACAGTTGTCCCACCTACAGTAAATACATATCCTGTAGTGCTCCTCCTATTATCTCTGTCACCTACCATATCTGCATCAACATATCCCTGTAGAGCAATGTTTTAACCACCAAAGCATAATGCTTGATTTGTGGTACCTCTCAAATATCTGAGAATCCATTTTACTGCCATCCAATGTTCTTTTCCTGGATTATTCATGTACCTGCTTACAACTCCCACTGCATGTGCAATATCAGGCCTTGTGCGGACCATTGCATACATTAAGCTTCCAACTGCTGATGCATATGGAACTTTAGACATATAATCCATGTCTTCTTGGGTCTTTGGGCACATCTCCTTACTAAGTTTGAAATGGCTAGCAAAAGGTGTACTAACTGGTTTTGCATTGTGCATATTAAATATTTTCAACACATTTTCTATGTACTCATTCTGAGACAGTGTTAATTTACGATTTTTTCTGTCTCTAGTTATCCTCATACCAAGGATTTGTTTTGCAGCTCCCAAATCCTTCATTGCAAATGAATTTTCAAATTTTATTTTGAGCACATTTATTTTCTGTATGTTAGACCCTGCAACAAGCATGTCATCTACATACAATAACAATATAATATAGCTGCCATCATTTTGCCTTTTTAGATAAACACAATGATCAGAGTGACATCTAGTATAACCTTGTTCAGACATAAACTTGTCAAATTTTAGATACCACTGCATTGGAGCTTGTTTTAAGCCATACAAGCTCTTCTTTAACCTGCACACCAATTTTTCTTTCCCTTTTACCTCATATCCTTCTGGTTGCTGCATGTATATCTCTTCCTCCAAATCTCCATGGAGAAACGATGTCTTTACATCTAGCTGTTCAAGATGTAAATCTTCCACTGCTACTAGACTTAATATAGTTCTGATTGAATTCATCTTAACAACAGGAGAAAATATTTCATCAAAATCAATACCTTTCTTTTGTGCAAACCCCTTCACCACAAGTCTAGCTTTGTACCTCTGTTTTCCTCCATCTTCTTCCTTCAGCCTGTAAACCCATTTATTATGCAATGTAGTTTTACCTGCAGGCAACCTGACTAAGTCCCAAGTCTAGTTATGCATTAAGGAGTCCATCTCTTCTTCCATGGATAGCTCCCACTTCTTCCTACTTTCAACCTGCATTGCTTCTTCATAACATTCAGGTTCACCATAATCAGTCAACAATAAATAATATAATGAAGGAGAGTATCGTTCAGGGGGTCTACTTATCCTGGTAGATCTTCTAACACCACTTTCAGGTGTTTGAGGTGCCTGTTGCTGTTGTGGTGGTTGCTGCTGCTGTGGTTGTTGATTATTATTATTTTCAGGCACCTTTACTTTTTCAAATATCTCATCAAGAACCGCGTATTCCTTTATTTCTTTTTCTTGTTTCTTTTCCTGCAGCTGATTCTTATACAAGACCTTTTCATTGAATATTACATCTCTGCTCCTAATGATTTTGTGATTTTCATAATCATATAAGCGATAACCAAAATCATTAGCACTATATCCAATAAAGGTACATTTCTTTGATTTTGCCTCAAGCTTTGTTTTGTTTTCTTTATTAATATGGACAAAGGCCTCACAACCAAAAGGCTTTAAAAAAGAGTAGTTTACCTTTTTACCTGTCCATGCTTCCTCTGGAATACCACCATCCAAGGAACTTAAAGGCCCTCTGTTTATTAGATAAACAACAGTATCTACAGCATCTGCCCAAAATTGTAAAGGCAATCCTGCATGCAATCTCATGCACCTTGCACGCTCCATGATTGTTCTGTTCATCCTTTCTGACACACCATTTACTTGTGGTGTTCTTGGAACTGTCTTCTCTCTACGAATTCCATGCTCTGAACAGTACCTATCAAACTCTTTGCTGCAATATTCACCTCCATTGTCTGATCTGAGACACTTCACCTTCTTTCCTGTCTCAATCTCAACGAAAGCTTTCCATTTCTTGAAAGTATCAAATACATCAGATTTATTCTGAATACAATGAATCCATGTTTTTCTAGTTGCATCATCAATAAAAGTAACATAATAACGAGAGCCACCAAGAGATGATACCTAACCATGTCCCCATACATATGTATGCATAAGCTCCAATTTTTCGCTCTTCTTTTCTTTCCCAACTCTGAGAAATCTGACTCTCTTATGTTTACCATAAATGAAATTCTCATAGAAATCGAAATCAACATTCTTCAAACCTGGCAACAAATTTCTTGAGTGAAGAATCTTCATTCCCTTCTCACTCATGTGTCCGAGCCTATGATGCCATAATGTTGCATCTGCTCCTTTGGAAGTTAAAGCATTAACAGAGTTAGAAATACCATTACATAAATACAATGTACCAACCTTTTCGCCTTTTGCTATTACCAGGGCTCCTTTGGTGACCTTCCAAGTTTTATCTGTGAAAGTTGTCACACAACCTTCACTGCCTAACTGCCCTGTTGAAATCAGATTTTTCTTCAAATCTGGAACATGCCTTACCTCCTTTAGTAGCCATTGGTTTCCATTCTGTTGTTTTACAAGAACTTTACCCATTCCAAAAATTTTACAGGGTTTATCATCACCCAAACGAACTTGTCCAAAATCTCCTTAAACATAGTCATGAAAATATTTCTTATCAGGTGTGGCATGGAATGAAGCCCCTGAATCTACAACCCAAGAATTAGTAACATTTTCGAAAGAAAGAATCAAAGCATCTTGTAACACATCACCTGTCACATTTGCTTCATGATTTTTTTCTTGCTGTGTGTCTCCTTATTTTCCCTTCTGAGATCTACAGTCTTTCTTTAGGTGTCCTTTCTTTCCGCAATTCCAACACACTATCCCCGATCTGGACTTGGATCTGCCTTTCCTTGATTTACTGCGATATCCCGAGCTCTTTCCTCTTTCCATTCTTCTTCCCCTAGAATCTACACTCAAAAAATTACCTGATGTCTCACCGGAGCTTTGCCATCTTATTTCCTCGTTAAGGATAGCACCAACAACATCGTCAAACTTTAAAGTACTAGATCCAGAGACAGAGTTACTAAATGCCATTACTAAACCATTCCAACTGTCTGGCAACGAGCACAAGAATAATAGAGCTCTAACTTCATCATCAAAGTTTACCCCTACAGAACTTAGCTAACTGGTAACTGTATTAAATTAATTTAATTGGTCTCCGACAGATCCACCTTCTGACATCTTCATATTAAATAGTCGTTTCGTAAGAAATACCTTGTTTGAGGACGAGGGCTTTTCATACAGTTTCGCCAACGTCTGCATCAAACCCTCTGTTGTTGTTTCCTTCGAAATATTGAAGGTGACTGATGCCGCAAGACACAACCGTACTGTTCTGAGTGCCTTTCTATCGAGAATGTTCCATTCCGCATCCGGCTTCTTTGCTTTTCCGCTCAATGGTAGGTACAGATCTTTCTGATACAGATAATCTTCCATCTGCATCTTCCACAGCGCAAAGTTTTGTTCGTTAAATTTCTCGACCCTAAACTTACCATCGTCCGCCATTTCTCCCACTCGAACCAGGAACCCTTTCTTCCTGCGAGTTTATCAGCCAAATATAACTTCGGCTCTGATACCATTTGTTAGAAAATTAAATATTACAGAGTAATGAAACACATAAAAATATGCGGAAAATACAAGCACACAAAACACATAAAACCAGAGAGACACAGATATACGTGGTTCACCCAGTTTGGGCTACGTCCACCCCGAACAGCCAGTCCTTCCTTTATATTATCCAACAAAAATGAAGAGACAAAACCTACAGCAGGTCCACTGTAATATCCTCTGTTCTCTCTCACAGTCTCCCTCTTTGTTTCTCACTCTGAGAATACACTCATAATAAACAGCCGCAATACAATGCCCTCATATATACAAGGGGGTTGCCTTCTAGGGCAAAAAACCCTAATCTAAACATAACTTCTACCGTCAGATCATTTGCCTAATGAACGGCCCAGATTGACTAGAAATTACTGTATTTTTACAAGGCAATTTTACATCTGTTTTTAGTTTCGGGGGCGCTGCTCCCGAACCCCCGTCAGGGGCGGCAGCCATTAAATTTCAGGCGGCTTTGCCGCCCCTTTTAAGGTACAGGGGTCCAAAGATGTGATACAAAGTAAACAAGATAATCAGGCTCCACACCCAACAAGTTTGTCATAATTCTCCTCACACGGTTTGAAAAAAAAATTACTGAAATTATTGAGGAATTCAATATCGAGATGGATTTCAAGGGTATTAAACTTATAAATGGTAGAAAATTCTTCTCATTTCCAAGAGGCTATAACATTCTTATTGGGGTTTGACACAGTTCTTATTGGGATATCCACATGTGTGAAAATATATGAAATCATATCATAATAAGGAGATATTTTAACCCTAGCAAATACCTTGTGTAATTATGTTTTCCTATGTCCCCCCCTGGACCCCCCACGGCAACGATTAAATTTCAGGGGTGTTGCCGCCCCTTTTAAGGTACAGGGGTCCAAAGCTGTTATACAAAGTAAACAAGATAATCAGGCTCCACACCCAACAATCTCCCACTTGGAGACTGATTGTAGCAACTCCATCGCTGCCTCATTTCCTGGACAATGACTCATCTTTGGACATGGTTGTTCCTCATCTCCATCGTCATCCTTGAATACCAATTGAAACTGAGCATGTTCTCAGTTTCTCCCTGGTTACAACTTTTGTTAGCATATCTGTAGGATTCTGGCTAGTGTGTATCTTTTCCAGCTTCAACTCTCCATATTCCAATACTGACCGTATGAAATGGTACTTGAGATGTATGTGTTTAGTCCTGGAATGAAATGTTGAGTTCTTTGCAAGAGGAATAACACTTTGGCTATCACTGTATAGTGTGCCCATATCATGCTTCTTACCCAATTCATCCATAAACCTTTGTAACCAAATCATTTCTTTACTAGCCTGTGTAGGAGAAACATACTCGGCCTCTGTTGTTGAAAGTGCAACAACAGTTTGGATTTTTGAAACCCAACTGACAGTTGTTCCACCTAAAGTAAATGCATATCCTATAGTGCTCCTCCTATTATCTCTGTCACCTACCATATCTGCATCAACATGTCGCTGTAGAGCAATGTTTGAACCACCAAAGCATAATGCTTGATTTGTGGTACCTCTCAAATATCTGAGAATCCATTTTACTGCCATCCAATGTTATTTTCCTGGATTGTTCATATACCTGCTTACAACTCCCACTGCATGTGCAATATCAGGCCTTGTGCAGACCATTGCATACATTAAACTTCCAAATGCTGATGCATAAGGAACTTTAGACATATAATCCATGTCTTCTTGGGTCTTTGGGCACATCTCCTTACTAAGTTTGAAATGGCTAGCAAAAGGTGTACTAACTGGTTTTGCATTCTGCATATTAAATCTTTTCAACACCTTTTCTATGTACTCATTCTGAGACAGTGTTAACTTGTGATTTTTCCTGTGTCTAGTTATCCTCATACCAAGGATTTGTTTTGCAGCTCCCAAATCCTTCATTGCAAATGAATTTGCCAATTTTCTTTTGAGCGCATTTATTTCCTACATGTTAGACCTTGCAACAAGCATGTCATCTACATACAATAATAGTATAATATAGCTGCCATCATTTTTCCTTTTCAGATAAACACAATGATCAGAGTGAAATCTAGTATAACCTCGTTCAGACATAAACCTGTCAAATTTTAGATACCACTGCCTTGAGCTTGTTTTAAGCCATACAAGCTCTTCTTTAACCTGCACACCAGTTTTTCTTTCCATTTTACCTCATATCCTTCTGGTTGTTGCATGTATATCTCTTCCTCCAAATCTCCATGGAGAAATGTTGTCTTTACATCTAACTGTTCAAGATGTAAATCTTCCGCTGCTACAAGACTTAAAATAGTTCTAATTGAATTCATTTTAACAACAGGAGAAAATATTTCATCAAAATCAATACCTTTCTTCTGTGCAAAACCATTCACCACAATTCTAGCTTTGTACCTCTATTTTCCTCCATCTTCTTCCTTCAGCCTGTAAACCCATTTATTCTGCAATGCAGTTTTACCTGTAGGAAACCTGACTAAGTCCCAAGTCTGGCGATGAGCACAAGAATAATAGAGCTCTAACTTCATCATCAAATTTTACCCCTAAAGAACTTAGCTGACTAGTAACTGTATTAAATTCATTTAAATGGTCTGCGACAGATCCACCTTCTGACATCTTCATATTAAATATTCTTTTCATAAGAAATACCTTGTTTGAGGCCGAGGGCTTTTCATACAGTTTCGCCAACGTCTGCATAAAACCCTTTGTTGTTGTTTCCTTCGAAATATTAAAGGCGAATGATACCGCAAGACATAACCGTACTGTTCTGAGTGCCTTTCTATCGAGAATGTTCCATTCCACGTCTGTCATGGTCACCGGCTTCTTTGTTTTTCCGCTCAATGGTAGGTACAGATCTTTCTGATACAGATAATCTTCCATTTGCATCTTCCACAATGCAAAGTTTTGGCCGTTAAATTTCTCGACCCTAAACTTACCATTGTCTGCCATTTCTCCCACTCGAACCAGGAACACTTTCTTCCTGCAAGTTTATCAGCCAAATATACCTTCGGCTCTGATACCAGTTGTTAGAAAATTAAATATTACAGAGCAATGAAACACATGAAAATATGTGGAAAATACAAGCACACAAAACACATAAAACCAGAGAGACACAGATATACGTGGTTCACCCAGTTTGGGCTACGTCCACCCCGAACAACCAGTCCTTCCTTTATATTATCCAAGAAAAATGAAGAGACAAAACCTACGGCATATCCGCTGTAATATCCTATGTTCTCTCTCAAAGTCTCCTTCTTTGTTTCTCACTCCGAGAATACAATCATAATACACAGCCACAATACAATGCCCTCATATATCCAAGGGGGTTGCCTTCTACGGAAAAAAACCCTAATCTAAACATAACTTCTACCGTCAGATCATTTTCCTAATGAACGGCCCAGATTGACTAGAAATTACTATACTTTTACAAGGCAATTTTACATCTGTTTTTAGCATCGGGGGCGCTGCCCCTGAACCCCCGCCAGGGGCGGCAGGGATTAAATTTCGGGTGGCGTTGCCACCCCTTTTAAGGTACAGGGGTCCAAAGCTGTGATACAAAGTAAACAAGATAATCAGGCTCCACACCCAACAAGTTTGTCATAATTCTCCTCACACGGTTCGAAAAAAAATTTACGGAAATTATTGAGGAATTCAATATTGAGATGGATTTCAAGGGTATTAAACTTATAAATGGTAGAAAATTCTTCTCATTTCCAAGAGGCTATAACATTCTTATTCGGGTTTGACACAGTACATATTGGGATATCCACATGTGCGAAAATCTATGAAATCATATCATAATAAGGAGATATTTCAACCCTAGCAAATACCTTGTGTAATTATGTTTTCCTATGTCCCCCCTGGACCCCCCACGACAGTGATTAAATTTCGGGCGGTGTTGCCGCCCCTTTTAAGGTACATGGGTCCAAAGCTGTGATACAAAGTAAACAAGATAATCAGGCTCCACACCCAACAATCTCCCACTTGGAGACTGATTGTAGCAACTCCATCGCTGCTTCATTTGCTGGAAATGACTCCTCTTTGGACCTGGTTGTTCCTCATCTTCATCGTCATCATTGAAGACCAATTGAAACTGAGCATGTTCTTAGTTTCTCCCTGGTTACAACTTTTGTTAGCATATCTGCAGGATTCTGGCTAGTGTGGATCTTTTCCAGCTTCAACTCTCCATCTTCCAATACTGACCGTATGAAATGGTACTTGGGATGTATGTGTTTAGTCCTGGAATGAAATGCTAAGTTATTTGCAAGATGAATATCACTTTGGCTATCACTGTATAGTGTGCCCATATCATGCTTCTTACCCAATTCATCCATAAACCCTTGTAACCAAATCATTTCTTTACTAGCCTCTGTCGGAGCAACATACTAGGCTTCTATTGTTGAAAGTGCAACAACACTTTGTATTTTTGAAACCCAACTGACAGTTGTTCCACCTACAGTAAATACATATCCTGTAGTGCTCCTCCTATTATCTTTGTCACCTGCCATATCTGCATCAACATATCCCTGTAGAGTAATGTTTGAACCACCAAAGAATAATGCTTGATTTGTGGTACCTCTCAAATATCTGAGAATCCATTTTACTGCCATCCAGTGTTCTTTTCCTGGATTGTTCATATACCTGCTTACAACTCCCACTGCATGTGCAATATCAGGCCTTGTGCAGACCATTACATACATTCAACTTCCAACTGCTAATGCATATGGAACTTTAGACATATAATCCATGTCTACTTGGGTTTTTGGGCACATCTCCTTACTAAGTTTGAAATGGCTAGCAAAAGGTGTACTAACTGGTTTTGAATTCTGCATATTAAATATTTTCAACACCTTTTCTATGTACTCATTCTGAGACAGTGTTAACTTGCCATTTTTCCTGTCTCTAGTTATCCTCATACCAAGGATTTGTTTTGCAGCTCCCAAATCCTTCATTGCGAATGAATTTTCAAATTTTCTTTTGAGCACATTTATTTCCTGCATGTTAGACCCTGCAACAAGCATGACATCTACATACAATAGCAGTATAATATAGCTTCCATCATTTTTCCTTTTCAGATAAACACAATGATTGGAGTCACATCTAGTATAACCTTGTTCAGACATAAACCTGTCAAATTTTAGATACCACTGCCTTAGAGCCTGTTTTAAGCCATACAAGCTCTTCTTTAACCTGCACACCAATTTTTCTTTCCCTTTTACCTCATATCCTTCTGGTTGCTACATGTATATCTCTTCATCCAAATCTCCATGGAGAAATGTTGTCTTTACATCTAATTATTCAAGATGTAAATCTTCCGCTTCTACAAGACTTAAAATAGTTCTGATTGAATTCATTTTAACAACAAGAGAAAATATTTCATCAAAATCAATACCTTTCTTCTGTGCAAACCCCTCCACCACAATTCTAGCTTTGTACCTATGTTTTCCTCCATCTTCTTCCTTCAGCCTGTAAACCCATTTATTCTACAATGCAGTTTTACCTGCAGGCAACCTGACTAAGTCCAAAGTCTGGTTATGCTTTAAGGAGTCCATCTCTTCTTCCATGGCTAGCTCCCACTTCTTCCTACTTTCAACCTACATTGCTTCTTCATAACATCTCGTTTGGTCACTGCACCGCTCAACAATAAATAATATAATGAAGGAGAGTATCGTCTAGGGGTCTACTTATCCCGATAGATATTTTAACACCACTTTCTGTGTGGTTTTTCTGAGGTGCCTGGCCGTCGTTGTGGTTGTCGCCGGGCCGTGGTTGTTGATTATTATTATTTTCTTGTGAACCTTACTTTTTTCGCATATCTCATCAAGAACTCGTATATCTTGCTTTCTTTTTCTTTTTTCTTTTCCGGTAACCGATTTGGTCTCAAGACCTTTTCATTGAATATTACATCTCTGCTCCTAATGATTTTGTGATTTTCATAATCATATAAGTGATAACCAAAATCATTAGCACCATATCCAATAAAGGTACATTTCTTTGATTTTTCCTCAAGCTTTGTTCTGTTTCCTTTATTAATATGGACAAAGGCCTCACAACCAAAAGGCTTTAAAAAAGAGTAGTTTACATTTTTACCTGTCCATGCTTCCTCTGGAATGCCACCATCCAAGGAACTTGAAGGCCCTCTGTTTATTAGATAAACAAGAGTATCTACAGCATCTGCCCAAAATTGTAAAGGCAATCCTTCATGCAATCTCATGCACCTTGCACGCTCCATGATTGTTTTGTTCATCCTTTCTGACACACCATTTTCTTGTGGTGTTCTTGGAACTCTCTTCTCTCTACGAATTCCATGCTCTGAACAGTACCTATCAAACTCTTTGCTGCAATATTCACCTCCATTGTCTGATCTGAGACACTTCAACTTCTTTTCCGTCTCAATCTCAACCAAAGCTTTCCATTTCTTGAAAGTATAAAATACATCAGATTTATTCTGAATAACATAAATCGATGTTTTTCTAGTTGCATCATCAATAAAAGTAACATAATAACGAGAGCCACCGATAGATGATATCTGAGCAGGTCCCCATACATCTATATGCACAAGCTCCAATTTTTCGCTCTTCTTTTCTTTCCCAACTCTGAGAAATCTAACTCTCTTCTGTTTTCCATAAGTGCAATTCTCACAGAAATCCAAATCAACATTCTTCAATCCTGGCAACAAATTTTTTGAGTGAAGAATCTTCGTTCCCTTCTCACTCATGTGTCTGAGCCTATGATGCCATAATGTTGCATCTTCTCCTTTGGAAGTTAAAGCATTAACAGAGTTAGAAATATCATTGCATAAATAAAATGTACCAACCTTTTCACCTTTTTCTATTACCAGCGCTCCTTTGGTGACCTTCCAAGTTTTATCTGTGAAAGTTGTCACACAACCTTCACTTCCTAACTGCCCTGTTGAAATCATATTTTTCTTCAGACTCAGAACATGCCTTACCTCCTTTAGTAGCCATTGGTTTCTATCTTCATTGTTTTACAAGAACTTTACCCATTCCAACAATTTTACGTTGTGGTTTATGATCACCCAAACGAACTTGTCCAAAATCACCTTGAACATAGCTTTCATGAAAATATTTCTCATCGTGTGTGGTATGGAATGAAGCTCCCCGAATCTACAACCCAAGAATCAAGAACATTTTCGAAAGAAAGAATCAAAGCATCTTGTAACACATCACCGTCACATTTTCTTCATGATTGTTTTCGTCGTGTGTATCCTTCGTTTCCTTCCGAGACCTACACCTTGTGTGTCCTCTTTCCTCAATTCCAGCACACTATCCCCGATCTGGACTTAGACCTGCTTTCCTTGATTTCATCGCGATATCCCGAGCTCTTTCCTCTTTCCATTCTTCTTCGCCTAGAATCTACACTCAAAGCATTACTTGATGTCTCACCGGAGCTTTTCCATCGCATTTCCTCGCTAAGGATAGCACCAACAACATCATCAAACTTTAAAGTACTAGATCCATAGACAGAGTTACTAATGGCCATTACTAAACCATTCCAACTCTCTGGCAATGAGCACAAGAATAATAGAGCTCTCACTTCATCATCAAAGTTTACCCCTACAGAACTTAGCTGACTGGTAACTGTATTAAATTCATTTAAATGGTTCCGCAATAGATCCACCTTCGACATCTTCATATTAAATAGTCGTTTCATAAGAAATACCTTTGCTTGCAGCCGAGGGGTTTTTCACAGTTTTGCCAACGTCTGCATCAAACCCTCTGTTGTTGTTTCCTTCGAAATATTGAAGGCGACTGACGCCGCAAGACACAACCGTACTGTTTCGAGTGCCTTTCTATCGAGAATGTTCCATTCCGCGTCTGTCATGGTCACCGGCTTCTTCTTTTTTTCCGCTCAATGGTAGGTACAGATCTCTCTGATACAGATAATCTTCCATCTGCATCTTCCACAGCGCAAAGTTTTGGCCATTAAATTTCTCGACCCTAAACTTACCATCGTCCGCCATTGCTCCCACTCGAACTAGGAACCCTTTTTTCCTGCGAGTTTATCAGCCAAATATACCTTTCGTTCGATACCATTGTTAGAAAATTAAATATTAGAGAGAAATGAAAACACATAAAAATATGCGGAAAATACACACAAAAAAAAATATAAAACCGTAGAGACACAGATATACGTGGTTCACCTAGTTTTAGTTACGTCCACCCCGAATGTACTAGTCCTTCCTTTATATTATCCAACAAGAATGAAGAGACAAAACTCAAGGAAGAGATCCGCTGTAATATCCTTTGTTCTCTCTCACAGTCTCCCTCTCTGTTTCTCACTCCGAGAATACACTCATAATACACAGCCGCAATACAATGCCCTCATATATACAAGGGGGTTGCCTTCTAGGGAAAAAAACCTTAATCTAAACATAGCTTCTACCGTCAGATCATTTGCCTAATGAATGGCCCAGATTGACTAGAAATTACTATACTTTTGCAAGGCAATTTTACATCTGTTTTTAGCTTTGGGGGCGCTGCCCCCGAACACCCTCCAGGGGCGGCAGCGATTAAATTTCGGGCGGCGTTGCCGCCCCTTTTAAGGTACAGGGGTCCAAAGCTGTGATACAAAGTAAACAAGATAATCAAGCTCGACACCCAAAAATTTTGTCATAATTCTCCTCACACGGTTCGAAAAAAAAATTACGGAAATTATTGAGGAATTCAATATCGAGATGGATTTGAAGGGTATTAAACTTATAAATGGTAGAAAATTCTTCTCATTTCCAAGAGGCTATAACATTCTTATTGGGGTTTGACACAGTTCCTATTGGGATATCCACATGTGCGAAAATCTATGAAATCATATCATAATAAGGAGATATTTCAACCCTAGCAAATACCTTGTGTAGTTATGTTTTCCTATGTCCCCCCCTGGACCCCCCACGGCAGCGATTAAATTTCGGGCAGCGTTGCCGCCCCTTTTAATGTACAAGGGTCAAAAGATGTCATACAAAGTAAACAAGATAACCAGGCTCCACACCCAACAATCTCCCACTTGCAGACTGATTGTAGCAACTCCATCGCTGCTTCATTTGCTGGACAATGACTCCTCTTTGGACATGGTTGTTCCTCATCTTCATCGTCATCCTTGAAGACCAATTGAAACTGAGCATGTTCTCAGTTTCTCCCTGGTTAAAACTTTTGTTAGCATATCTGCAGGATTTTGGCTAGTGTGTATCTTTTCCAGCTTCAACTCTCCATCTTCCAATACTGACCGTATGAAATGGTACTTGAGATGTATGTGTTTAGTCCTCGAATGAAATTCTGAGTTCTTTGCAAGATGAATGGCACTTTCGCTATCATTGTATAACGTGCCCATATCATGCTTCTTACCCAATTCATCCATAAACCTTTGTAACTAAATTATTTCTTTACTAGCCTCTGTAGTAGCAACATACTCGGCTTCTGTTGTTGAAAGTGCAACAACACTTTGGATTTTTGAAACCCAACTGACAGTTATTCCACCTACAGTAAATACATATCCTGTAGTGCTCCTCCTATTATCTCTATCACTCGCCATATCTGCATCAACATATCCCTGTAGAGCAATGGTTGAACCACCAAAGCATAACGCTTGATTTGTGGTACCTCTCAAATATCTGAGAATCCATTTTAATGCCATCCAATGTTCTTTTCCTGGATTGTTCATATACATGCTTACAACTCCCACTGCACGTGCAATATCAGGCCTTGTGCAGACCATTGCATACATTAAACTTCCAACTGCTGATGCATATGGAACTTTAGACATATAATCCATGTCTTCTTGGGTCTTTGGGCACATCTCCTTACTAAGTTTGAAATGGCTAGCAAAAGGTGTACTAACTAGTTTTGTATTCTGCATGTTAAATCTTTTCAACACCTTTTCTATGTACTCATTCTGAGACAAAGAGTTAACTTGCGATTTCACTTGTGTCTAGTTATCCTCATACCAAGGATTTGTTTTGCAAAACCTCCCAATCCTTCATTGCAAATGAATTTGCCAATTTTCTTTTGAGCACATTTATTTCCCCGCATGTTAGACCTCAACAAGCATGTCATCTACATACAATAACAAGATAATATAGCCGCCATCATTTTGCCTTTCGCATAAACACAATGATCGCAGTGACATCTAGTATAACCTTGTTTAGACATAAACTTGTCAAATTTTAGATACCACTGCCTTGGAGACTGTTTTAAGCCATACAAGCTCTTCTTTAACCTGCACACCAATTTTTCTTTCCATTTTACCTCATATCCTTCTGGTTGTTGCATGTATATCTCTTCCTCCAAATCTCCATGGAGAAATGTTGTCTTTACATCTAACTGTTCAAGATGTAAATCTTCCGCTGCTATAAGACTTAAAATAGTTCTGATTTAATTCATTTTAACAACAGGAGAAAATATTTCATCAAAATCAATACCTTTCTTCTGTGCAAAACCATTCACCACAATTCTAGCTTTGTACCTCTGTTTTCTTCCATCTTCTTCCTTCAGCCTGTAAACCCATTTATTCTGCAATGCAGTTTTACCTGCAGGCAACCTGACTAAGTCCCAAGTCTGGCAATGAGCACAAGAATAATAGAGCTCTAACTTCATCATCAAAGTTTACCCCTAAAGAACTTAGCTGACTAGTAACTGTATTAAATTCATTTAAATGGTCTGCGACAGATCCACCTTCTGACATCTTCATATTAAATATTCTTTTCATAAGAAATACCTTGTTTGAGGCCGAGGGCTTTTCATACAGTTTCGCCAACGTCTGCATAAAACCCTCTGTTGTTGTTTCCTTCGAAATATTAAAGGCGACTGATACCGCAAGACATAACCGTACTGTTCTGAGTGCCTTTCTATCGAGAATGTTCCATTCCACGTCTGTCATGGTCACCGGCTTCTTTGTTTTTCTGCTCAATGGTAGGTACAGATATTTCTGATACAGATAATCTTCCATCTGCATGTTCCACAGTGCAAAGTTTTGGCCATTAAATTTCTCGACCCTAAACTTACCATTGTCTGCCATTTCTCCCACTCGAACCAGGAACACTTTCTTCTTGCAAGTTTATCAGCCAAATATACCTTCGGCTCTGAGACTAGTTGTTAGAAAATTAAATATTACAGAGCAATGAAACACATGAAAATATGCGGAAAATACAAGCACACAAAACACATAAAACCAGAGAGACACAGATATACATGGTTCACCCAGTTTGGGCTACGTCCACCCCGAACAGCCAGTCCTTCCTTTATATTATCCAAGAAAAATGAAGAGACAAAACCTACGGCATATCCGCTGTAATATCCTCTGTTCTCTCTCACAGTCTCCCTCTTTGTTTCTCACTCCGAGAATACAATCATAATACACAGCCACAATACAATGCCCTCATATATACAAGGGGGTTGCCTTCTACGGAAAAAAACCCTAATCTAAACATAACTTCTACCGTCAGATCATTTGCCTAATGAACGGCCCAGATTGACTAGAAATTACTATACTTTTACAAGGCAATTTTACATCTGTTTTTAGCATCGGGGGCGCTGCCCCTGAACCCCCGCCAGGGGCGCACAGCGATTAAATTTCGGCGGCGTTGCCGCCTTTTAAGGCAGTTGTGTGGGTCCAATTTCGTGATACAAGTAAACAAGTATAATCAGGCTCCACACCTAACAAGTTTGTCATAATTTTCCTACACGGCCTTAAAAAGAAATTTACGGAAATTATTGAGGAATTCAATATTGAGATGGGATTTCAAGGGTATTAAACTTATAAAATGGCAGAAAATTCTTCTCATTTCCAAGAGGCTATAACATTATTATCGGGGTTTGACACAATACCTAATAATAATATCCACATGTGCAAAAATCTATGAAATCATATCACATAATAAGGAGATATTTCAACCCTAGCAAATACCTTGTGTAATTATGTTTTCCTATGTCCTCCCCCGGACTCCCCACCCAACGACAAAGGGATTAAATTTCGGCGGAATGATGAAGGAATTTAAGGTACATGGGTCCAATGCTGTGATACAAAGTAAACAAGATAATCAGGCTCCACACCCAACAATCTCCCACTTGGAGACTGATTGTAGCAACTCCACCGCTGCTTCATTTGTTGGACAATGACTCCTCTTTGGACCTGGTTGTTCCTCATCTTCATCATCATCCTTTAAGACCAATTGAAACTGAGCACATTCTCAGTTTCTCCATGGTTACAACTTTTGTTAGCATATCTGTAGGATTCTGGCTAGTGTGTATCTTTTCTAGCTTCAACTCTCCATCTTCCAATACTGACCGTATGAAATGGTACTTGAGATGTATGTGTTTAGTCCTGGAATGAAATGCTGAGTTCTTTGCAAGATGAATAGCACTTTGGCTATCACTGTATAGTGTGCCCATATCATGCTTCTTACCCAATTTATCCATAAACCTTTGTAACCAAATCATTTCTTTACTAGCCTCTGTAGCAGCAACATACTCTGCTTCTGTTGTTGAAAGTGCAACAACACTTTGGATTTTTGAAACCCAACTGACAGCTGTTCCACCTACAGTAAATACATATCCTGTAGTGCTCCTCTTGTTATCTTTGTCACCTACCATATCTGCATCAACATATCCTTGTAGAGCAATGTTTGAACCACCAAATCATAATGCTTGATTTGTGGTACCTCTCAAATATCTGAGAATCCATTTTACTGCCATCCAATGTTATTTTCCTGGATTGTTCATATACCTGCTTACAACTCCCACTGCATGTGCAATATCAGGCCTTGTGCAGACCATTACATACATTCAACTTCCAACTGCTAATCCATATGGAACTTTAGACATATAATCCATGTCTACTTGGGTCTTTGGGCACATCTCCTTACTAAGTTTGAAATGGCTAGAAAAAGGTGTACTAACTGGTTTTGAATTCTGCATATTAAATATTTTCAACACCTTTTCTATGTACTCATTCTGAGACAGTGTTAACTTGCCATTTTTCCTGGCTCTAGTTATCCTCATACCAAGGATTTGTTTTGCAGCTCCCAAATCCTTCATTGCGAATGAATTTTCCAATTTTCTTTTGAGCACATTTATTTCCTGCATGTTAGACCCTGCAACAAGCATGACATCTACATACAATAACAGTATAATATAGCTGCCATCATTTTTCCTTTTCAGATAAACACAATGATTGGAGTCACATCTAGTATAATCTTGTTCACACATAAACCTGTCAAATTTTAGATACCACTGCCTTAGAGCCTGTTTTAAGCCATACAAGCTCTTCTTTAACCTGCACACCAATTTTTCTTTCCCTTTTACGTCATATCCTTCTGGTTGCTGCATGTATATCTCTTCATCCAAATCTCCATGGAGAAATGTTGTCTTTACATCTAACTGTTCAAGATGTAAATATTCCGCTTCTACAAGACTTAAAATAGTTCTGATTGAATTCATTTTAACAACAAGAGAAAATATTTCATCAAAATCAATACCTTTCTTTTGTGCAAACCCTTTCACCACAATTCTAGCTTTGTACCTCTGTTTTCCTCCATCTTCTTCCTTCAGCCTGTAAACCCATTTATTCTACAATGCAGTTTTACTTGCAGGCAACCTGACTAAGTCCAAAGTCTAGTTATGCTTTAAGGAGTCCATCTCTTCTTCCATGGCTAGCTCCCACTTCTTCCTACTTTCAACCTGCATTGCTTCTTCATAACATTCAGGTTCACCAGAATCAGTCAACAATAAATAATATAATGAAGGAGAGTATCGTTCAGGGGGTCTACTTATCCTGGTAGATATTCTAACACCACTTTCAGGTGTTTGAGGTGCCTGTTGCTGTTGTGGTGGTTGTTGCTGCTGTGGTTGTTGATTATTATTATTTTCAGGCACCTTTACTTTTTCAGTTATCTCATCAAGAACCGTGTATTCCTTGCTTTCTTTTTCCTGTTTCTTTTCCCGCAACTGATTCTTATACAAGACCTTTTCATTGAATATTACATCTCTGCTCCTAATGATTTTGTGATTTTCATAATCATATAAGCGATAACCAAAATCATTAACACCATATCCAATAAAGGTACATTTCTTTGATTTTGCCTCAAGTTTTGTTCTATTTTATTTATTAATATGGACAAAGGCCTCACAACCAAAAGGCTTTAAAAAAGATTAGTTTACCTTTTTACCTGTCCATGCTTCCTCTGGAATACCACCATCCAAGGAACTTGAAGGCCCTCTGTTTATTAGATAAACAAAAGTATCTACAACATCTGCCCAAAATTGTAAAGGCAATCCTGCATGCAATCTCATGCACCTTGCACGCTCCATGATTGTTCTGTTCATCCTTTCTGACACACCATTTTCTTGTGGTGTTCTTGGAACTGTCTTTTCTCTACGAATTCCATGCTCTGAACAGTACCTATCAAACTCTTTGCTGCAATACTCACCTCCATTGTCTGATCTGAGACACTTCAACTTCTTTCCTGTCTCAATCTCAACCAAAGCTTTACATTTCTTGAAAGTATCAAATACATCAGATTTATTCTGAATACAATAAATCCATGTTTTTCTAGTTGCATCATCAATAAAAGTAACATAATAACGAGAGCCACCGATAGATGATACCTGAGCAGGTCCCCATACATCTGTATGCACAAGCTCCAATTTTTCGCTCTTCTTTTCTTTCCCAACTCTGAGAAATCTGACTCTCTTTTGTTTTCCATAGATGCAATTTTCACAGAAATCCAAATCAACATTCTTCAAACTTGGCAACAAATTTCTTGAGTGAAGAATCTTCATCCCCTTCTCACTCATGTGTCTGAGCCTATGATGCCATAATGCTGCATCTGCTCCTTTGGAAGTTAAAGCATTGACAGAGTTAGAAATACCATTGCATAAATACAATGTACCAACCTTTTCACCTTTTGCTATTACCAGCCCTCCTCCGGTGACCTTCCAAGTTTTATCTGTGAAAGTTGTCACACAACCTTCACTGGCTAATTGCCCTGTTGAAATCATATTTTTCTTCAGATCTGGAACATGCCTTACCTCCTTTAGTAGCCATTGGTTTCCATTCTGTTTTTTTACAAGAACTTTACCCATTCCAACAATTTTACAGGGTTTATGATCACCCAAACGAACTTGTCCAAAATCACCTTGAACATAGTCATGAAAATATTTCTTATCAGGTGTGGCATGGAATGAAGCCCCTGAATCTACAACCCAAGAATCAGTAACATTTTCGAAAGAAAGAATCAAAGCATCTTGTAACACATCACCTGTCACATTTTCTTCATGATTGTTTTCTTGCTGTGTGTCTCCTTCGTTTCCCTTCCGAGATCTACAATCTTTCTTTAGGTGTCCTTTCTTTCCGCAATTCCAGCACACTATCCCCAATCTGGCCTTGGATCTGCCTTTCCTTGATTTACTGTGATATCCCGAGCTCTTTCCTCTTTCCATTCTTCTTCGCCTAGAATCTACACTCAAAGCATTACTTGATGTCTCACCGGAGCTTTTCCATCGCATTTCCTCGCTAAGGATAGCACCAACAACATCATCAAACTTTAAAGTAGTAGATCCATAGACAGAGTTACTAATGGCCATTACTAAACCATTCCAACTCTCTAGCAATGAGCACAAGAATAATAGAGCTCTCACTTCATCATCAAAGTTTACCCCTACAGAACTTAGCTGACTGGTAACTGTATTAAATTCATTTAAATGGTCTGCAACAGATCCACCTTCTGACATCTTCATATTAAATAGTCGTTTCATAAGAAATACCTTGTTTGAGGCCGAGGGCTTTTCATACAGTTTCGCCAACGTCTGCATCAAACCCTCTGTTGCTGTTTCCTTCGAAATATTGAAGGTGACTGACGCCGCAAGACACAACCGTACTGTTCTGAGTGCCTTTCTATCGCGAATGTTCCATTCCACATCTGTCATGGTCACCGGCTTCTTTGTTTCTCCGCTAAATGGTAGGTACAGATCTTTCTGATACAGATAATCTTCCATCTGAATCTTCCACAGCACAAAGTTTTGGCCATTAAATTTCTCGACCCTAAACTTACCATCGTCTGCTATTGCTCCCACTCGAACCAGGAACCCTTTCTTCCTGCGATTTTATCAGGAAAATATACCTTCGGCTCTGATACCAGTTGTTAGAAAATTAAATATTAGAGAGAAATGAAACACATAAAAATATGTGGAAAATACAAGCACACAAAACACATAAAACCAGAGAGACACAGATATACGTGGTTCACCCAGTTTGAGTTACGTCCACCCCGAACAGCTAGTCCTTCCTTTATATTATCCAACAAGAATGAAGAGACAAAACCTATAGCAGATCCGCTGTAATATCCTTTGTTCTCTCTCACAGTCTCCCTCTCTGTTTCTCACTCCGAGAATACACTCATAATACACAGCCGCAATACAATGCCCTCATATATACAAGGGGGTTGCCTTCTAGGGAAAAAAACCTTAATCTAAACATAGCTTCTACCGTCAGATCATTTGCCTAATGAATGGCCCAGATTGACTAGAAATTACTATACTTTTGCAAGGCAATTTTACATCTGTTTTTAGCTTTGGGGGCGCTGCCCACGAACCCCCTCCAGGGGCGGCAGCGATTAAATTTCGGGCGGCGTTGCCACCCCTTTTAAGGTATAGGGGTCCAAAGCTGTGATACAAAGTAACCAAGATAATCAAGCTCGACACCCAAAAATTTTGTCATAATTCTCCTCACACGGTTCGAAAAAAAAATTACTGAAATTATGGAGGAATTCAATATCGAGATGGATTTGAAGGGTATTAAACTTATAAATGGTAGAAAATTCTTCTCATTTCCAAGAGGCTATAACATTCTTATTGGGGTTTGACACAGTTCCTATTGGGATATCCACATGTGCGAAAATCTATGAAATCATATCATAATAAGGACATATTTCAACCCTAGCAAATAACTTGTGTAGTTATGTTTTCCTATGTCCCCCCCTGGACCCCCCACGGCAGTGATTAAATTTCGGGCGGCGTTGCCACCCCTTTTAATGTACAAGGGTCCAAAGATGTCATACAAAGTAAACAAGATAACCAGGCTCCACACCCAACAATCTCCCACTTGCAGACTGATTGTAGCAACTCCATCGCTGCTTCATTTGCTGGACAATGAATCCTCTTTGGACATGGTTGTTCCTCATCGTCATCGTCATCCTTGAAGACCAATTGAAACTGAGCATGTTCTCACTTTCTCCCTGGTTAAAACTTTTGCTAACATATCTTCAGGATTCTGGCTAGTGTGTATCTTTTCCAGCTTCAACTCTCCATCTTCCAATACTGACTGTATGAAATGGTACTTGAGATGTATGTGTTTAGTCCTGGAATGAAATGCTGAGTTCTTTGCAAGATGAATAGGACTTTGGCTATCACTGTATAGTGTGCCCATATTATGCTTCTTACCCAATTCATCCATAAACCTTTGTAACGAAATCATTTCTTTACTAGCCTCTGTAGCAGGAACATACTCAGCTTCTGTTGTTGAAAGTGCAACAACACTTTGGATTTTTGAAACCCAACTGATAGTTGTTCCACCTACAGTAAATACATATCCTGTAGTTCTCCTCCTATTATCTCTATCACCTGCAATATCTGCATCAACATATCCCTGTAGAGCAATGTTTGAACCACCAAAGCATAATGCTTGATTTGTGGTACCTCTCAAATATCTGAGAATCCATTTTACTGCCATCCAATGTTATTTTCCTGGATTGTTCATATACCTGCTTACAACTCCCACTGCATGTGCAATATCAGGCCATGTGCAGACCATTGCATACATTCAACTTCCAAATTGTGATGCATATGGAACTTTAGACATATAATCCATGTTTTCTTGGGTCTTTGGGCACATCTCCTTTCTAAGTTTGAAATGGCTAGCAAAAGGTGTACTAACTGGTTTTGCATTCTGCATATTAAATCTTTTCAACACCTTTTCTATGTACTCATTCTGAGACAGTGTTAACTTGCCATTTTTCCTGTCTCTAGTTATCCTCATACCAAGGATTTGTTTTGCAACTCCCAAATCATTCATTCCAAATGAATTTGCCAATTTTCTTTTGAGCACATTTATTTCCTGCATGTTAGACCCTGCAACAAGCATGTCATCTACATACAATAACCGTATAATATAGCTGCCATCATTTTTCCCTTTCAGATAAACACAATGATCAGAGTGACATCTAGTATAACCTTGTTCAGACATAAACTTGTCAAATTTTAGATACCACTTCCTTGGAGCCTGTTTTAAGCCATACAAGCTCTTCTTTAACCTGCACAACAATTTTTCTTTCCCTTTTACCTCATATCCTTCTGGTTGCTGCATGTATATCTCTTCCTCCAAATCTCCATGGAGAAATGTTGTCTTTACATCTAACTATTCAATATGTAAATCTTCCGCTGCTACAAGACTTAAAATAGTTCTGATTGAATTCATTTTAACAACAGGAGAAAATATTTCATCAAAATCAATACCCTTCTTCTGTGCAAACCCCTTCACCACAAGCCTAGCTTTGTACCTCTGTTTTCCTCCATCTTCTTTCTTCAGCCTGTAAACCCATTTATTCTACAATGCAGTTTTACCTGCAGGCAACCTGACTAAGTCCCAAGGCTGGTTATGCTTTAAGGAGTCCATCTCTTCTTCCATGGCTAGCTCCCACTTCTTCCTACTTTCAACCCGCATTGCTTCTTCATAACATTGAGGTTCACCAGAATCAGTTAACAATAAATAATATAATGAAGGAGAGTATCGTTCAGGGGGTCTGCTTATTCTGATAGATCTTCTAACACCACTTTCAAGTGTTTGAGGTGCCTGCTGCTGTTGTGGTGGCTGCCGCTGCTGTGGTTGTTGATTATTATTATTTTCAGGCACCTTTATTTTTTCATATATCTCTTCAAAAACCGCGTATTCCTTGCTTTCTTTTTCTTGTTTCTTTTCCTACAACTGATTCTTATACAAGACCTTTTCATTGAATATTACATCTCTGCTCCTAATGATTTTGTGATTTTCATAATCGTATAAGCGATAACCAAAATCATTAGCACCATATCCAATAAAAGTACATTTATTTGATTTCTCCTCAAGCTTTGTTCTGTTTTCTTTATTAATATGGACAAAGGCCTCAAAACCAAAAGGCTTTAAAAAAGAGTAGTTTACCCTTTTACCTGTCCATGCTTCCTCTCGAATACCACCATCCAAGGAACTTGAAGGCCCTCTGTCTATTAGATAAAGATCAGTATCTACAGCATCTGCCCAAAATTGTAAAGGAAATCCTGCATGGAATGTCATGCACCTTGCACACTCCATGATTGTTCTGTTCATCCTTTCTGACACACCATTTTCTTGTGGTGTTCTTGGAACTGTCTTCTCTCTACGAATTCCATGCTCTGAACAGTACCTATCAAACTCTTTGCTGCAATATTCACCTCCATTGTTTGATCTGAGACACTTCAACTTCTTTCCCGTCTCAATCTCAACCAAAGCTTTCCATTTCTTGAAAGTATCAAATACATAAGATTTATTCTGAATACAATAAATCCATGTTTTTCTAGTTGCATCATCAATAAAAGTAACATAATAATGAGAGCCACCGAGAGATGATACCTGAGAAGGTCCCCATACATCTGTGTGCACAAGCTCCACTTTTTCGCTCTTCTTTTCTTTCCCAACTCTGAGAAATATGACTCTCTTCTGTTTTCCATAATGCAATTCTCACAGAAATCCAAATCAACATTCTTCAAACCTGGCAACAAATTTCTTGATTGAAGAATCTTCATTCCCTTCTCACTCATGTGTCCGAGCCTATGAATCCATAATGCTGCATCTGCTCCTTTGGAAGTTAAAGCATTAACAGAGTTAGAAATATCATTGCATAAATACAATGTACCAACCTTTTCACCTTTTGCTATTACCAACGCTCCTCTGGTGACCTTCCAAGTTTTATCTGTGAAAGTTGTCACACAACCTTCACTGCCTAACTGCCCTGTTGAAATCAGATTTTTCTTCAGATCTAGAACATGCCATACCTCCTTTAGTAGCCATTGGTTTCCATTCTATTATTTTACAAGAACCTTACCCATTCCAAAAAATTTACAGGGTTTATCATCACCCAAACGAACTTGTCCAAAATCTCCTTGAACATAGTCATGAAAATATTTCTTGTCAGGTGTGGCATGGAATGAATCCCCTAAATCTACAACCCAAGAATCAGTAACATTTTCGAAAGAAAGAATCAAAGCATCTTGTAACACATCACCTGTCACATTTGCTTCATGATTGTTTTCTTGCTGTGTGTCTCCTTCTTTTCCCTTCCAAGATCTACAGTCTTTCTTTAGGTGTCCTTTCTTTCCGCAATTCCAGCACACTATCCCTGATCTGGACTTGGATCTCCCTTTCCTTGATTTACTGCAATATCCCAAGCTCTTTCCTCTTTCCATTCTTCTTCCCCTAGACTCTACACTCAAAGCATTACCTGATATCTCACCGAATCTTTTCTGTCGCTTTTCCTCGCTAAGGATAGCACCAACAACATCATCAAACATTAAAGTACTAGATACAGAGACAGAGTTACTAATAGCCATTACTAAACCATTCCAACACTCTGGCAATGAGCGCAAGAATAATTGAGCTCTAACTTCATCATCAAAGTTTACCCCTACAGAACTTAGCTGACCGGTAACTGTATTAAATTCATTTAAATGGTCTGCGACAGATCCACCTTCTGACATCTTCATATTAAATAGTCATTTCATAAGAAATACCTTGTTTAAGGCCGAGGGATTTTCATACAGTTTTGCCAACGTCTGCATCAAACCCTTTGTTGTTGTTTCCTTCGAAATATTGAAGGCGACTGACGCCACAAGACACAACCGTACTGTTCCGAGTGCCTTTCTATCGAGAATGTTCCATTCCGCGTCTGTCATGGTCACCGACTTCTTTGTTTTTCCGCTCGTGGTTTTGGATATTTACGTCTGAGGATAATCTTCCATCTGCATCTTCCACAGTGGAAAGTTTTGGTCGTTAAATTTCTCGACCCTAAACTTACCATTGTCTGCCATTGCTCCCACTCGAACCAGGAACCCTTCTTTCCTGCGAGTTTATCAGCCAAATATACCTTCAGCTCCGATACCAGTTGTTATAAAATTATATATTATGGAGCAATGCAACACATAAAATATGCGGAAAAATACAAGCACACAAAACACATAAAACCAGAGAGACACAGATATACGTGGTTCACCCATTTTGGGCTACGTCCACCCTGAACAGCCAGTCCCTCCTTTTTATTATCCAGCAAAAATGAAGAGACAAAACCTACGAGATACGCTATAATATCCTTTGTTCTCTCTCATGAGTCTCTCTCTTTGTTTCTCTCCAGGCACTCCAGGAATACACTCATAATACACAGCCGCAATACAATGCCCTGATATATACAAGGGGGTTGCCTTCTAGGGCAAAAAACCCTAATCTAAACATAACTTCTACCGTCAGATCATTTGCCTAATGAACGGCCCAGATTGACTAGAAATTACTATACTTTTACAAGGCAATTTTACATCTGTTTTTAGCATCGGGGGCGCTGCCCCTGAACCCCCGCCAGGGGCGGCAGGGATTAAATTTCGGGCGGCGTTTCTGCCCCTTTTAAGGTACAGGGGTCCAAAGCTGTGATACAAAGTAAACAAGATAATCAGGCTCCACACCCAACAAGTTTGTCATAATTCTCCTCACACGGTTCGAAAAGAAATTTACGGAAATTATTGAGGAATTCAATATTGAGATGGATTTCAAGGGTATTAAACTTATAAATGGTAGAAAATTCTTCTCATTTCCAAGAGGCTATAACATTATTATTGGGGTTTGACACAGTACCTATTGGGATATCCACATGTGCAAAAATCTATGAAATCATATCATAATAAGGAGATATTTCAACCCTAGCAAATACCTTGTGTAATTATGTTTTCCTATGTCCTCCCTGGACTCCCCACGACAGTGATTAAATTTCGGGCGGTTTTGCCGCCCCTTTTAAGGT
Source organism: Pinus albicaulis (assembly GCA_034641835.2). Taxonomy (NCBI): domain Eukaryota; kingdom Viridiplantae; phylum Streptophyta; class Pinopsida; order Pinales; family Pinaceae; genus Pinus; species Pinus albicaulis. The sequence goes on from CM076569.1 coordinate 290,373,378, forward strand.
ACATGGGTCCAAAGCTGTGATACAAAGTAAACAAGATAATCAGGCTCCACACCCAACAATCTCCCACTTGGAGACTGATTGTAGCAACTCCATCGCTGCTTCATTTGCTGGAAAATGACTCCTCTTTGGACATGGTTGTTCCTCATCTTCATCGTCATCCTTGAAGACCAATTGAAACTGAGCATGTTCTCAGTTTCTCCCTGGTTACAACTTTTGTTAGCATATCTGCAGGATTATGGCTAGTGTGTATCTTTTCCAGCTTCAACTCTCCATCTTCCAATACTGACCGTATGAAATGGTACTTGAGATGTATGTGTTTAGTCCTGGAATGAAATGCTGAGTTCTTTGCAAGATGAATAGCACTTTGGCTATCACTGTATAGTGTGCCCATATCATGCTTCTTACCCAATTCATCCATAAACCTTTGTAACCGAATCATTTCTTTACTAGCCTCTGTAGCAGCAACATACTCGGCTTCTGTTGTTGAAAGTGCAACAACACTTTGGATTTTTGAAACCCAACTAACAGTTGTTCCACCTACAGTAAATACATATCCTGTAGTGCTCCTCCTATTATCTTTGTCACCTGCCATATCTGCATCAACATATCCCTGTAGAGCAATGTTTGAACCACCAAAGCATAATGCTTGATTTGTGGTACCTCTCAAATATCTGAGAATCCATTTTACTGCCATCCAATGTTCTTTTCCTGGATTGTTCATATGCCTACTTAGAACTCCCACTGCATGTGCAATATCAGGCCTTGTGCAGACCATTGCATACATTCAACTTCCAACTGCTGATGCATATGGAACTTTAGACATATAATCCATGTCTTCTTGGGTTTTTGGGCACATCTCCTTACTAAGTTTGAAATGGCTAGCAAAAGGTGTACTAACTGGTTTTGCATTCTGCATATTAAATCTTTTCAACACCTTTTCTATGTACTCATTCTGAGACAGTGTTAATTTGCGATTTTTCCTGTCTCTAGTTATCCTCATACCAAGGATTTATTTTGCAGCTCCCAAATCCTTCATTGCAAATGAATTTGCCAATTTTCTTTTGAGCACATTTATTTCCTGCATGTTAGACCCTGCAACAAGCATGTCATCTACATACAATAACAGTATAATATAGTTGCCATCATTTTGCCTATTCAGATAAACACAATGATCAGAGTGACATCTAGTATAACCTTGTTCAGACATAAACCTGTCAAATTTTAGATACCACTGCCTTGGAGCCTATTTTATGCCATACAAGTTCTTCTTTAACCTTCACACCAATTTTTCTTTCCCTTTTACCTCGTATCCTTCTGGTTGCTGCATGTATATCTCTTCCTCCAAATCTCCATGTAGAAATGTTGTCTTTACATCTAACTGTTCAAGATGTAAACCTTCTGCTGCTACAAGACTTAAAATAGTTCTGATTGAATTCATTTTAACAACAGGAGAAAATATTTCATCAAAATCAATACCTTTCTTCTGTGAAAACCCCTTCACCACAAGTCTAGCTTTGTACCTTTGTTTTCCTCCATCTTCTTCCTTCAGCCTGTAAACCCATTTATTCTGCAATGTAGTTTTACCTGCAGGCAACCTGACTAAGTCCCAAGTCTGGTTATGCATTAAGGAGTCCATCTCTTCTTCCATGGCTGGCTCCCACTTCTTCCTACTTTCAACCTGCATTGCTTCTTCATAACATTCAGGTTCACCAGAATCAGTCAACAATAAATAATATAATGAAGGAGAGTATCGTTCAGGGGGTCTACTTATCCTGGTAGATCTTCTAACACCACTTTTAGGTGTTTGAGGTGCCTGTTGCTGTTGTGGTGGTTGTTGCTGCTGTGGTTGTTGATTATTATTATTTTCAGGCACCTTTACTTTTTCAGTTATCTCATCAAGAATTGTGTATTCCTTGCTTTCTTTTTCCTGTTTCTTTTCCTGCAACTGATTCTTATACAAGACCTTTTCATTAAATATTACATCTCTGCTCCTAATGATTTTGTGATTTTCATAATCATATAAGCGATAACCAAAATCATTAGCACCATATCCAATAAAGGTACATTTCTTTGATTTTGCCTCAAGCTTTGTTCTGTTTTCTTTATTAATATGGACAAAGGCCTCAGAACCAAAAGGCTTTAAAAAAGAGCAGTTTACCTTTTTACCTGTCCATGCTTCCTCTGGAATACCACCATCCAAGGAACTTGAAGGCCCTCTGTTTATTAGATATACAGCAGTATCTACAACATCTGCCCAAAATTGTAAAGGAAATCCTGCATGCAATATCATGCACCTTGCACGCTCCATGATTGTTATGTTCATCCTTTCTGACACACCATTTTCTTGTGGTGTTCTTGGAACTATCTTCTCTCTATGAATTCCATGCTCTGAACAGTACCTATCAAACTCTTTGCTACAATATTCACCTCCATTGTCTGATCTGAGACACTTCAACTTCTTTACTGTCTCAATCTCAACCAAAGCTTTCCATTTCTTGAAAGTATCAAATACATCAGATTTATTCTGAATACAATAAATCCATGTTTTTCTAGTTGCATCATCAATAAAAGTAACATAATAACGAGAGCCACCGAGAGACGATACCTGAGCAGGTCCCCATACATCTGTATGCACAAGCTCAATTTTTTCGCTCTTATTTTCTTTCCCAACTCTGAGAAATTTGACTCTCTTATGCTTTCTATAAATGCAATTCTCACAGAAATCCAAATCAACATTCTTCAAACCTGGCAACAAATTTCTTAAGTGAAGAATCTTCATTCCATTCTCACTCATGTGTCCGAGCCTATGATTCCATAATGCTGCATCTGCTCCTTTGGAAGTTAAAGCATTAACAGAGTTAGAAATACCATTGCATAAATACAATGTACCAACCTTTTCACCTTTTGCTATTACCAGCACTCCTCTGGTGACCTTCCAAGTTTTATCTGTGAAAGTTTTCACACAACCTTCACTGTCTAACTGCCCTGTTCAAATCAGATTTTTCTTCAGATCTGGAACATGCCTTACCTCCTTTAGTATCCATTGGTTTCCATTCTGTTGTTTTACAAGAACTTTACCCATTGCAACAATTTTACAAGGTTTATCATCACCCAAACGAACTTGTCCAAAATCTCCTTGAACATAGTCATGAAAATATTTCTTATCAGGTGTGGCATCGAATGAAGCCCCTGAATCTACAACCCAAGAATCAAAGCATCTTGTAACACATCACCTGTCACATTTGCTTCATGATTGTTTTCTTGCTGTGTGTCTCCTTCTTTTCCCTTCCGAGATCTACAGTATTTCTTTAGGTGTCCTTTCTTTTCGCAATTCCAGCACACTATCCCCGATCTGGACTTGGATAAGCCTTTCCTTGATTTACTACGATATCCCGAGCTCTTTCCTCTTTCTATTCTTCTTCCCCTAGACTCTACACTCAAAGCATTAAATGATGTCTCACTGGAGCTTCTCCATCGCATTTCCTTGCTAAGGATAGCACCAACAACATCATCAAACTTTAAAGTACTATATCCAGAGACAGAGTTACTGATGGCCATAACTAAACCATTCCAACTCTCTTGCAATGAGCACAAGAATAATAGAGCTCTAACTTCATCATCAAATTTTACCCCTACAGAACTTAGCTCACTGGTAACTATATTAAATTCATTTAAATGGTCTGCGACAGATCCACCTTCTGACATCTTCATATTAAATAGTTAGTTCATAAGAAATACCTTGTTTGAGGCTGAGGGCTTTTCATACAGTTTCGCCAACGTTTGCATCAAACCTTATGTTGTTGTTTACAACCGTACTGTTACAAGTTCCTTTCTATCGAGAATGTTCCATTCCGCGTCTGTCATGGTCACCAGCTTCTTTGTTTTTCCGCTCAATGGTGGGTACAGATCTTTCTGATACAGATAATCTTCCATCTGCATCTTCCACAGTGCAAAGTTTTGGCCGTTAAATTTCTTGACCCTAAACTTACCATCATCTGCCATTGCTCCCACTCGAACCAGGAACCCTTTCTTCCTGCAAGTTTATCATCCAAATATACCTTCGGCTCTGATACCAGTTGTTAGAAAATTAAATATTACAGAGCAATGAAACACATAAAAATATGCAGAAAATACAAGCACACAAAAAACATAAAACCAGAGAGACACAGATATACGTGGTTCACCCAGTTTGGGCTACGTCCACCCCGAACATCTATTCCTTCCTTTATATTATCCAAAAAAAATGAAGAGACAAAACCTACAGCAGATCCGATGTAATATCCTCTGTTCTCTCTCACAGTCTCCCTCTCTGTTTCTCACTCCGAGAATACACTCATAATACACAGCCGCAATACAATGCCCTCATATATACAAGGGGGTTGCCTTATAGGGCAAAAAACCCTAATCTAAACATAACTTTTACCGTCAGATCATTTGCCTAATGAACGACCCAGATTGACTAGAAATTACTATACTTTTACAAGGCAATTTTACATCTGTTTTTAGCATCGGGGGCGCTGCCCCTGAACCCTCGCCAGGGGCAGCAGCGATTAAATTTCAGGCGGCATTTCTGCCCCTTTTAAGGTACAGGGGTCCAAATCTATGATACAAAGTAAACAAGATAATCATGCTCCACACCCAACAAGTTTGTCATAATTCTCCTCACACGGTTCCAAAAAAAATTTATGAAAATTATTGAGGAATTCAATATCGAGATGGATTTCAAGGGTATTAAAATTATAAATGGTAGAAAATTCTTCTCATTTCCAAGAGGCTATAACATTATTATTGGGGTTTGACACAGTTCCTATTGGGATATCCACATGTGCGAAAGTGTGTGAAATGATATCATAATAAGGAGATATTTCAACCCCAGAAAATACCTTGTGTAATTATGTTTTCCTATGTCCCCCCCTGGACCCCCCATGGTAGCGATTAAATTTCGGGTGGCATTGCCGCCCCTTTTAAGGTACAGGGGTCCAAAGCTGTGATACAAAGTAAACAAGATAATCAAGCTCCACACCCAACAATCTCCCACTTAGAGACTGATCGTAGCAACTCCATCGCTGCTTCATTTGCTGGACAATGACTCCTCTTTGGACATGGTTGTTCCTCATCTTCATCGTCATCCTTGAAGACCAATTGAAACTGAGCATGTTCTCAGTTTCTCCCTAGTTACAACTTTTGTTAGCATATCTGCAGGATTCTGGCTAGTGTGTATCTTCTCCAGCTTCAACTCTCCATCTTCCAATACTGACCGTATGAAATGGTACTTGAGATGTATGTGTTTAGTCCTGGAATGAAATGTTGAGTTCTTTGCAAGATGAATGGCACTTTGGCTATCACTGTATAACGTTCCCATATCATACTTCTTACCCAATTCACCCATAAACCTTTGTAACCAAATCATTTCTTTACTAGCCTCTGTAGCAGCAACATACTCTGCTTCTGTTGTTGAAAGTGCAACAACACTTTGGATTTTTGAAACCCAACTGACAGTTGTTCCACCTACGGTAAATACATATCCTGTAGTGCTCCTCCTGTTATCTCTGTCACCTGCCATATCTGCATCAACATATCCCTGTAGAGCAATGTTTGAACCACCAAAGCATAATGCTTGATTTGTGGTACCTCTCAAATATCTGAGAATCCATTTTACTGCCATCCAATGTTCTTTTCCTGGATTGTTCATATACATGCTTACAACTCCCACTGCATGTGCAATATCAGGCCTTGTGCAGACCATTGCATACATTAAACTTCCAACTGCTGATGCATATGGAACTTTAGACATATAATCGATGTCTTCTTGGGTCTTTGGGCACATCTCCTTACTAAGTTTGAAATGGCTAGCAAAAGGTGTACTAACTGGTTTTGCATTCTGCATATTAAATATTTTCAACACCTTTTCTATGTACTCATTTTGAGATAGTGTTAACTTGCGATTTTTCCTGTCTCTAGTTATTCTCATACCAAGGATTTGTTTTGCAGCTCCCAAATCCTTCATTGCTGATGAATTTGCCAATTTTCTTTTGAGCACATTTATTTCCTGCATGTTACACCCTGCAACAAGCATTTCATCTACATACAATAACAGTATAATATAGCTGCCATCATTTTGCCTTTTCAGATAAACACAATGATCAGAGTGACATCTAGTATAACCTTGTTCAGACATAAACTTGTCAAATTTTAGATACCACTACCTTGGAGCCTGTTTTAAGCCATACAAGCTCTTCTTTAACCTGCACACCAATTTTTATTTCCCTTTTACCTAATATCCTTCTGGTTGCTGCATGTTTATCTCTTCCTCCAAATCTCCATGGAGAAATGTTGTCTTTACATCTAATTGTTCAAGATGTAAATCTTCCGCTACTACAAGACTTAAAATAGTTCTGATTGAATTCATTTTAACAACAGGAGAAAATATTTCATCGAAATCAATACCTTTCTTCTGTGCAAACCCCTTCACCACAAGTCTAGCTTTGTACCTTTTTTTTCCTCCATCTTCTTCCTTCAGCTTGTAAACCCATTTATTCTGCAATGTAGTTTTACCTGCAGGCAACCTGACTAAGTCCCAAGTCTGGTTATGCTTTAAGGAGTCCATCTCTTCTTCCATGGCTAGCTCCCACTTCTTCCTACTTTCAACCTACATTGCTTCTTCATAACATTGAGTTTCACCAGAATCAGTCAACAATAAATAATATAATGAAGGAGAGTATCGTTCAGGGGGTTTACTTATCATGATAGATCTTCTAACACCACTTTCAGGTGTTTGAGGTGCCTGCTACTGTTGTGGTGGTTGTTGCTGCTGTGGTTGTTGATTATTATTATTTTCAGGCACCTTTAATTTTTCAGATATCTCATCAAGAACCACGTATTCCTTGTTTTCTTTTTCTTGTTTCTTTTCCTGCAACTGATTCTTATACAAGACCTTTTCATTGAATATTACATCTTTGCTCCTAATGATTTTGTGATTTTCATAATCATATAAGCGATAACCAAAATTATTAGCACCATATCCAATAAAGGTACATTTCTTTGATTTTTCCTCAAGCTTTGTTCTGTTTTCTTTATTAATATGGACAAAGGCCTCACAATCTAAAGGATTTAAAAAAGAGTAGTTTACCTTTTTACCTGTCCATGCTTCCTTTGGAATACCACGATGCAAGGAACTTGAAGGCCCTCTGTTTATTAGATAAACAGCAGTATCTAAAGCATCTGCCCAAAATTGTAAAGGAAATCCTGCATGCAATCTCATGCACCTTGCACGCTCCATGATTATTCTGTTCATCCTTTCTGACACACCATTTTCTTATGGTGCTCTTGGAACTGTCTTCTCTCTATGAATTCCATGCTCTGAACAGTACCTATCAAACTCTTTGCTACAATATTCACCTCCATTGTCTGATCTGAGACACTTCAACTTCTTTCCTGTCTCAATCTCAACCAAAGCTCTCCATTTCTTGAAAGTATCAAATACATCAGATTTATGTTGAATACAATAAATCCATGTTTTTCTAGTCGCATCATCAATAAAAGTAACATAATAACGAGAGCCACAGAGAGATGATACCTGAGCAGGTCCCCATACATCTGTATGCACAAGCTCCAATTTTTCGCTCTTCTTTTCTTTCCCAACTCTGAGAAATCTTACTCTCTTCTGTTTTCCATAAATGCAATTCTCACAGAAATCCAAATCAACATTCTTCAACCCTGGCAACAAATTTCTTGAGTGAAGAATCTTCATTCCCTTCTCACTCATGTGTCCGAGCCTATGATGCCATAATGCTGCATATGCTCCTTTGGATGTTAAAGCATTAACAGAGTTAGAAATACCATTGCATAAATACAATGTACCAACCTTTTCACCTTTTGCTATTACCAGCGCTCCTCTGGTGACCTTCCAAGTTTTATCTGTGAAAGTTGTCACACAACCTTCACTGCCTAACTGCCCTGTTGAAATCAGATTTTTCTTCAGATCTGGAACATGCCTTACCTCCTTTAGTAGCCATTGGTTTCCATTCTGTTGTTTTACAAAAACTTTACCCATTCCAACAAATTTATAAGGTTTATCATCACCCAAAAGAACTTGTCCAAAATCTCCTTGAACATAGTCATGAAAATATTTCTTATCAGGTGTGGCATGGAATGAAGCCCCTAAATCTACAACCAAAGAATCAGTAACATTTTTGAAAGACATAATCAAAGCATCTTGTAACACATCACCTGTCACATTTGCTTCATGATTGTTTTCTTGTTGTGTGTTTCCTTCTTTTCCCTTCCAAGATCTACAGTCTTTCTTTATGTGTCCTTTCTTTCCACAATTCCAGCACACTATCCACGATCTGGACTTCGATCTGCCTTTCCTTGATTTACTGCGATATCCCGAGCTCTTTCCTCTTTCCATTATTCTTCCCCTAGATTCTACACTCAAAGCATTACCTGATGTCTCACCGGAGCTTTTCCATCGCATTTCCTTGCTAAGGATAGCACCAACAACATCATCAAACTTTAAAGTACTAGATCCAGAGACAGAGTTACTAATGGCCATTACTAAACCATTCCAACTCTCTGACAATGAGCACAACAATAATAGAGCTCTAACTTCATCATCAAGGTTACCCCTCTGTTTCTGTTGTTGTGCTTTGTATTAAATTCATTTAAATGGTCTCAGAAATGAGATCCACCTTAGAACATCTTCATATTAAATAGTCGTTTCATAAGAAATACCTTGTTTGAAGAGGCTTAAGTTTTCTCTGATTCCTTATTGCATCAAACCCTCTGTTGTTGTTTCCTTCGAAATATTGAAGGCGACTGACGCCGCAAAACACAACCGTACTGTTCCGAGTGCCTTTCTATCGAGAATGTTCCATTCCGCATCTGTCATGGCCGCCGGCTTCTTTGTTTTTCCACTCAATGGTAGGTATAGATATTTCTGATACAGATAATCTTCCATCTGCATCTTCCATGGCGGAAAGTTTTGGCCGTTAAATTTCTTGATGCTAAACTTACCATCGTCCGCCATTGCTCCCACTCGAACCAGGAACCCTTCTTTCCTGCGATTTTATCAACCAAATATACCTTCGGCTACGATGCCGAGTTGTTAGAAAATTAAATATTACAGAGCAATGAAACACATAAAATATGCGGAAAAATACAAGCACACAAAACACATAAAACCAGAGAGACACAGATATACGTGGTTCACCCAGTTTGGGCTACGTCCACCCCGAACAGCCAGTCCTTCCTTTCTATTAGCCAGCAAAAATGAAGAGACAAAACCTACAGCAGATCCGCTGTAATATCCTCTGTTCTCTCTCACAGTCTCCCTCTCTGTTTCTCACTCAGAGAATACACACATAATACACAGCCGCAATACAATGCCCTCATATATACAAGGGGGTTGCCTTCTAGGGAAAAAAACCCTAATCTAAACATAACTTCTACGGAGTCGAGGATCATTTGCCTAATGAACCGACGGATTATTTGAAATTACTATACTTTTACAAGGAGCGGTTTACGTACATTTTTTAGCTTCGGGGGCGCTACCCCCGAACCCTTGCCAGGGGCGACAGCGATTAAATTTCGGGCAGTGTTGCCGCCCCTTTTAAGGTACAGGGGTCCAAAGCTGTGATACAAAGTAAACAAGATAATCAGGCTCCACACCCAACAAGTTTGTCATAATTCTCCTCACACGGTTCGAAAAAAAATTTACGGAAATTATTGAGGAATTCAATATTGAGATGGATTTCAAGGGTATTAAACTTATAAATGGTAGAAAATTCTTCTCATTTCCAAGAGGCTATAACATTCTTATTCGGGTTTGACACAGTACATATTGGGATATCCACATGTGCGAAAATCTATGAAATCATATCATAATAAGGAGATATTTCAACCCTAGCAAATACCTTGTGTAATTATGTTTTCCTATGTCCCCCCTGGACCCCCCACGACAGTGATTAAATTTCGGGCGGTGTTGCCGCCCCTTTTAAGGTACATGGGTCCAAAGCTGTGATACAAAGTAAACAAGATAATCAGGCTCCACACCCAACAATCTCCCACTTGGAGACTGATTGTAGCAACTCCATCGCTGCTTCATTTGCTGGAAATGACTCCTCTTTGGACCTGGTTGTTCCTCATCTTCATCGTCATCATTGAAGACCAATTGAAGCCCCACATATTCTAGGCACCTCAATGGTTACAACTTTTGTTATCTCTGTAGGATTGGCTAGTGTGTATCTTTTCCAACTTCAACTCTCCATCTTCCAATACTGACCGTATGAAATGGTACTTGAGATGTATGTGTTTAGTCCTGGAATGAAATGCTGAGTTCTTTGCAAGATGAATAGCGCTTTGGCTATCACTGTATAGTGTGCCCATATCATGCTTCTTAACCAATTCATCCATAAACCTTTGTAACCAAATCATTTCTTTACTAGCCTCTGTAGCAGGAACATACTCGGCTTCTGTTGTTGAAAGTGAAACAAAACTTTGGATTTTTGAAACCCTACTGATACTTGTTCCACCTACAGTAAATACATATCCTTTAGTGCTCCTCCTATTATCTCTGTCACCTGCCATATCTGCATCAACATATCCATGTAGAGCAATGTTTGAACCACCAAAGCATAATGCTTGATTTGTGGTACCTCTCAAATATCTGAGATTCCATTTTACTGCCATCCTATGTTCTTTTCCTGTATTGTTCATATACCTGCTTACAACTCCCACTGCATGTGCAATATCAGGCCTTGTGCAGACCATTGCATACATTAAACTTCCAAATGCTGATGCATATGGAACTTTAGACATATAATCCATGTCTTCTTGGGTCTTTGGGCACATCTCCTTACTAAGTTTGAAATGGCTAGAAAAAGGCGTATTCACTGGTTTTGCATTCTGCATATTAAATCTTTTCAACACCTTTTCTATGTATTCATTCTGAGACAGTGTTAACTTGTGATTTTTCCTATCTCTAGTTATCTTCATACCAAGGATTTATTTTGTAGCTCCCAAATCCTTCATTGCAAATGAATTTACCAATTTTCTTTTGAGCAAATTTATTTCCTGCATGTTAGACCCTGCAACAAGCATGTCATCTACATACAATAACAGTATAATATAGCTGCCATCATTTTTCCTTTTCAGATAAACACAATGATCAGAGTGACATCTAGTATAACCTTGTTCAGACATAAACTTGTCAAATTTTAGATACCACTTCCTTGGAGCCTATTTTAAGCCATACAAGCTCTTCTTTAACCTGCACACCAATTTTTCTTTCCCTTTTACCTCATATCCTTATGGTTGCTGCATGTATATCTCTTCCTCCAAATCTCCATGGAGAAATGTTGTCTTTACATCTAACTGTTCAAGATGTAAATCTTCCGCTGCTACAAGACTTAAAATAGTTATGATTGAATTCATTTTAACAACAGGAGAAAATATTTCATCAAAATCAATACCTTTCTTCTGTGCAAACCCCTTCACCACAAGTCTAGCTTTGTACCTCTGTTTTCCTCCATCTTCTTCCTTCAGCCTGTAAACCCATTTATTATACAATGCAGTTTTACCTGCAGGCAACCTGACTAAGTCCCAAGTCTAGTTATGCTTTAAGGAGTCCATCTCTTCTTCCATGGCTAGCTCCCACTTCTTCCTACTTTCAACTTGCATTGCTTCTTCATAACATTCAGGTTCACCAGAATCAGTCAACAATAAATAATATAATGAAGGAGAGTATCGTTCAGGGGGTCTACTTATCCTGGTAGATCTTCTAACACCACTTTTAGGTGTTTGAGGTGCCTGTTGCTGTTGTGGTGGTTGCTACTGCTGTGGTTGTTGATTATTATTATTTTCAGGCACCTTTACTTTTTCAGTTATCTCATCAAGAACCGTGTATTCCTTTCTTTCTTTTTCCTGTTTCTTTTCCTGCAACTGATTCTTATACAAGACCTTTTCATTGAATATTACATCTCTGCTCCTAATGATTTTGTGATTTTCATAATCATATAAACGATAACCAAAATCATTAGCACCATATCCAATAAAGGTACATTTCTTTGATTTTTCCTCAAGCTTTGTTCTGTTTTCTTTATTAATATGGAAAAAGGCCTCACAACCAAAAGGATTTAAAAAAAAGTAGTTTACCTTTTTACCTGTCCATGCTTCCTCTGGAATACCACCATCCAAGGAACTTGAAGGCCCTCTGTTTATTAGATAAACAGAAGTATCTACAACATTTGCCCAAAATTGTAAAGGAAATCCTGCATGCAATCTCATGCACCTTGCACGCTCCATGATTGTTCTGTTCATCCTTTCCGACACACCATTTTCTTGTGGTGTTCTTGGAACTGTCTTCTCTCTATGAATTCCATGCTCTGAACAGTACATATCGAACTCTTTGCTGGAATATTCACCTCCATTGTCTGATCTGAGAAACTTCAACTTCTTTCCTATCTCAATCTCGACCAAAGCTTTCCATTTTTTGAAAGTATCAAATACATCAGATTTATTCTGAATATAATAAATCCATGTTTTTCTAGTTGCATCATCAATAAATGTAACATAATAACGAGATCCACCGAGAGATGATACTTGAGCAGGTCCCCATACATCTATATGCACAAGCTCCAATTTTTCGCTCTTCTTTTCTTTCCCAACTCTGAGAAATCTGACTCTCTTCTGTTTTCCATAAATGCAATTCTCACAGAAATCCAAATCAACATTCTTCAAACCTGGTAACAAATTTCTTGAGTGAAGAATCTTCATTCCCTTCTCACTCATTTGTCCGAGCCTATGATGCAATAATGCTGCATCTGCTCCTTTGGAAGTTAAAGCATTAACAGAGTTAGAAATACCATTGCATAAGTACAATGCACCAAGCTTTTCACCTTTTGCTATTACCAGCGCTCCTCTGGTGACCTTCCAAGTTTTATCTGTGAAGGTTGTCACACAACCTTCACTGCCTAACTGCCCTGTTGAAATCAGATTTTTCTTTAGATCTGGAACATGCCTTACCTCCTTTAGTAGCCATTGGTTTCCATTTCGTTGTTTTACAAGAAATTTACCCATTCCAACAATTTTAAAGGGTTTATCATCACCCAAACGAACTTATCCAAAATTTCCTTGAACATAGTCATGAAAATATTTCTTATCAGGTGTGGCATGGAATGCAGCCCCTGAATCTACAACCCAAGAATCAGTAACAGTTTCAAAAGAAAGAATCAAAGCATCTTGTAACACATCACCTGTCACATTTGCTTCATGATTGTTTTCTTGCTGTGTGTCTCCTTCTTTTCCCTTCTGAGATCTACAGTCCTTCTTTAGGTGTCCTTTTTTTCCGCAATTCCAGCACACTATCCCCGATCTGGACTTGGATCTACCTTTCCTTGATTTACTGCGATATCCCGAGCTCTTTCCTCTTTCCATTCTTATTCCGCTAGACTCTACACTCAAAGCATTACCTGATGTCTCACCGGAGCTTTTCCATCGCATTTCCTCGCTAAGGATAGCACCAACAACATCACCAAACTTTAAAGTACTAGATCCGGAGACAGAGTTACTAATGGCCATTACTAAACCATTCCAACTCTCTAGCAATGAGCACAAGAATAATAGAGCTCTAACTTCATCATCAAAGTTTACCCCTACAAAACTTAGCTGACTGGTAACTGTATTAAATTCATTTAAATGGTCTACGACAGATCCACCTTCTGACATCTTCATATTAAATAGTCGTTTCATAAGAAATACCTTGTTTGAGGCCGAGGGCTTTTCATATAGTTTTGCCAACGTCTGCATCAAACCCTCTATTGTTGTTTCCTTCGAAATATTGAAGGCGACTGACGCCACAAGACACAACCATACTATTCCGAGTGCCTTTCTATCGAGAATGTTCCATTTCGCGTCTGTCATGGTCACCGGCTTCTTTGTTTTTCCGCTCAATGGTAGGTACAGATCTTTCTGATATAGATAATCTTCCATCTGCATCTTCCACAGTGCAAAGTTTTGGCCGTTAAATTTCTTGACCCTAAACTTACCATCATCCGCCATTGCTCCCACTTGAACCAGGAACCCTTTCTTCCTGCGAGTTTATCAGCCAAATATACCTTCGGCTCTGATACCAATTGTTAGAAAATTAAATATTACAGAGCAATGAAACACATAAAAATATGCGGAAAATACAAGCACACAAAACACATAAAACCAGAGAGACACAGATATACGTGGTTCACCCAGTTTGGGCTACGTCCACCCCGACCAGCCAGTCCTTCCTTTATATTATCCAATAAGAATGAAGAGACAAAACCTACAGCAGATCCGTTGTAATATCCTCTGTTCTCTCTCACAGTCTCCCTCTCTGTTTCTAACTTCGAGAATACACTCATAATACACAGTCGCAATACAATGCCCTCATATATACAAGGGGGTTGCCTTCTAGGGCAAAAAACCCGAATCTAAACATAGCTTCTACCGTCAGATCATTTGCCTAATGAATGGCCCAGATTGACTAGAAATTACTATACTTTTACAAGGCAATTTTACATCTGTTTTTAGCTTCGGGGGCGCTGCCCCCGAACCACCGCCAGGGGCAGCAGCGATTAAATTTCAGGTGGCGTTGCCACCCCTTTTAAGGTACAGGGGTCCAAAGCTGTGATACAAATTAAACAAGATAATCAGGCTCCACACCCAACAAGTTTGTCATAATTCTCCTCACACGGTTCGAAAAAAAATTTACGGAAATTATTGAGGAATTCAATATCGAGATGGATTTCAAGGGTATTAAACTTATAAATGGTAGAAAATTCTTCATTTCCAAGAGACTATAACATTCTTATTGGGGTTTGACACAGTTCCTATTGGGATATCCACATGTGCGAAAATCTATGAAATCATATCATAATAAGGAGATATTTCAACCCTAGAAAATACCTTGTGTAATTATGTTTTCCTATGTCCCCCATGGACCGCCCACCGCAGCGATTAAATTTTGGGTGGCGTTGCTGGACCTTTTAAGGTACAGGGGTCCAAGGCTGTGATACAAAGTAAACAAGATAATCAGGCTCCACAGCCAACAATGTCCCACTTGGAGACTGATTGTAGCAACTCCATCGCTGCTTCATTTGCTGGACAATGACTCCTCTTTGGACATGGTTCTTCCTCATCTTCAGCGTCATCCTTGAAGACCAATTGAAACTAAGCATGTTTTCATTTTCTCCCTGGTTACAACTTTTGTTAGCATATCTACAGGATTTTGGCTAGTGTGTATCTTTTCCAGCTTCAACTCTCCATCTTCCAATACTGACCATATGAAATGGTACTTGAGATGTATGTCTTTATTCCTGGAATGAAATGCTGAGTTCTTTGCAAGATGAATAGCAGTTTTCCTATCACTGTATAGTGTTCCCATATCATGCTTCTTACCCAATTCATCCAGAAACCTTTGTAACCAAATCATTTCTTTACTAGCCTGTGTAGCATCAACATACTCAGCTTCTGTTGTTGAAAGTGCAAAAACAATTTGGATTTTTGAAACCCAACTGACAGTTGTTCCACCTACAGTAAATACATATCCTGTAGTGCTCCTCCTATTATCTCTGTCACCTGCCATATCTGCATCAACATGTCGTTGTAGAGCAATTTTTGAACCACCAAAGCATAATGCTTGATTTTTGGTACCTCTCAAATATCTGAGAATCCATTTTACTGCCATCCAATGTTCTTTGTGGTTGTTCCACCTCTGTAACTCACTTGCATGTGAAATGTCGGGCTTAATGCTGAGACCATTGCATACATTAAACTTCCAAATGCGTGCATATGGAACTTTAGACATATAATCCATGTCTTCTTGGGTCTTTGGGCACATCTCCTTACTAAGTTTGAAATGGCTAGAAAAAGGTGTACTAAGTGGTTTTGCATTCTACATATTAAATATTTTCAACACATTTTGTATGTACTCATTCTGAGAGAATGTTAATTTGTGATTTTTCCTGTCTCTAGATATTCTCATACTAAGGATTTGTTTTGCAACTCCCAAATCCTTCATTGCAAATGAATTTTCCAATTTCATTTTGAGCACATTTATTTCCTGCATGTTAGACCCTGCAACAAGCATGTCATCTACATACAATAACAATATAATATAGTTGCCATCATTTTTCCTTTTCAGATAAACACAATGATTAGAGTGACATCTAGTATAACCTTGTTCAGACATAAACTTGTCAAATTTTAGATACCACTGCCTTGGAGCCTGTTTTAAGCCATACAAGATCTTATTTAACCTACACACCAATTTTTCTTTCCCATTGACCTCATATCCTTATGGTTGCTGCATGTATATCTCTTCCTCCAAATCTCCATGGAGAAATGTTGTCTTTACATCTGACTATTCAAGATGTAAATCTTCCACTGCTACAAGACTTAAAATAGTTCTGATTGAAGTCATCTTAACAACAGGAGAAAATATTTCATCAAAATCAATACCTTTCTTCTGTGCAAACCCCTTCACCACAAAGTCTAGCTTTGGTACCTCTGTTTCCTCCATCTTCTTCCTTGACTTTGTAAACCCATTTATTCTGCAATGTAGTTTTACCTGCAGGCAACCTCACTAAGTCCCAAGTCTGGTTATGCATTAAGGAGTCCATCTCTTCTTCCATGGATAGCTCCCACTTCTTCCTGCTTTCAACCTGCATTACTTCTTCATAACATTCAAGTTCACCAGAATCAGTCAACAACAAATAATATAATGAAGGAGAGTATCGGTTCAGGGGGTATACTTATCCTGATAGATCTTCTAACACCACTTTCAGGTGTTTGAGGTGCCTGTTGTTGTTGTGGTGGTTGTTGCTGCTATGGTTGTTGATTATTATTATTTTCAGGCACCTTTAATTTTTCATATATCTCATCAAGAACTGCGTATTCTTTGCTTTCTTTTTCCTGTTTCTTTTCCTGCAGCTGATTCTTATACAAGACCTTTTCATTGAATATTACATCTCTGCTCCTAATGATTTTGAGATTTTCATAATCATATAAGCGATAACCAAAATCATTAACACCATATCCAATAAAGGTACATTTCCTTGATTTTGTCTCAAGCTTTGTTATTTTTTATTTATTAATATGGGCAAAGGCCTCACAACCAAAAGGCTTTAAAAAATAGTAGTTTACCTTTTTACCTATCCATACTTCCTCTGGAATACCACCATCCAAGGAACTTGAAGGCCCTCAGTTTATTAGATAAACAAAAGTATCTACAGCATTTGCCCAAAATTTTAAAGGCAATCCTGCATGCGATCTCATGCACCTTGCATGCTCCATGATTGTTGTTTATCTGCCATTTGTGGTGTTCTTGGAACTGTCTTCTCTCTACGAATTCCATGCTCTGAACAGTACCTATCAAACTCTTTGCTGCAATATTCACCTCCATTGTCTGATCTGAGACACTTCAACTTCTTTACCGTCTCAATCTCAACCAAAGCTTTCCATTTCTTGAAAGTATCAAATACATCAGATTTATTCTAAATACAATAAATCCATGTTTTTCTAGTTTCATCATCAATAAAAGTAACATAATAACGACAGCCACCGAGAGATGATACCTGAGCAGGTCCCCATACATCTGTATGCACAAGCTCCAATTTTTCGCTCTTCTTTTCTTTCCCAACTCTGAGAAATCTGACTCTCTTCTGCTTTCTATAAATGCAATTCTCACAGAAATCCAAATCAACATTCTTCAAACCTAGCAACAAATTTCTTGAGTGAAGATTCTTCATTCCCTTCTCACTCATGTGTCCGAGCCTATGATGCCATAATGCTGCATCTGCTCCTTTGGAAGTTAAAGTATTAACAGAGTACTAGATCCAGAGACAAAGTTACTAATGGCCATTACTAAACCATTCCAACTATCTTGCAATGAGCACAAGAATAATAGAGCTCTAACTTCATCATCAAAGTTTACCCCTATAGAACTTAGTTGACTAGTAACTGTATTAAATTCATTTAAATGGTCTGCGATAGATCCACCTTCTGAAATCTTCATATTAAATAGTCGTTTCATAAGAAATACCTTGTTTGAGGCCGAGGGCTTTTCATACAGTTTCGCCAACGTCTGCATCAAACCCTTTGTTGTTGTTTCCTTCGAAATATTGAAGGCAACTGATGCCGCAAGACATAACCGTACTGTTCCGAGTGCCTTTCTATCGAGAATGTTCCATTCCGCGTCTGTCATAGTCACCGACTTCTTTGTTTTTCCGCTCAATGATAGGTATAGATATTTCTGATACAGATAATCTTCCATCTACATCTTCCACAGCGCAAAGTTTTGGCCGTTAAATTTCTCGACCCTAAAGTTACCATCATCCGCCATTGCTCCCACTCGAACAAGGAACCCTTTCTTCCTGTGAGTTTATCAACCAAATATACCTTCGGCTCTGATACCAGTTGTTAGAAAATTAAATATTAGAGAGCAATGAAACACATAAAAATATGCAGAAAATACAAGCACACAAAACACATAAAACCAGAGAGACACAAATATACGTGGTTCACCCAGTTTGGGCTATGTCCACCCCGAACAGCCAGTCCTTCCTTTTTATTATCCAACAAAAATGAAGAGTCAAAACCTACAGCGGATCCGCTGTAATATCCTCTGTTCTCTCTCAAAGTCTCCCTCTTTGTTTCTCACTACGAGAATACACTCATAATACACAGCCGCAATACAATGCCCTCATATATACAAGGGGGTTGCCTTCTAGGGAAAAAAACCCTAATCTAAACATAACTTCTACCATCAGATCATTTTCCTAATGAATGACCCAGATTGACTAGAAATTACTATACTTTTACAAGACAATTTTACATCTGTATTTAGCTTCGGGGGCGCTGCCCCCGAACCCCCGCAAAGGGCGACAGTGATTGAATTTTGGGCGGCGTTGCGACCCATTTTAAGGTACAGGGGTCCAAATCTGTGATACAAAGTAAACAAGATAATCAGGCTCCTATTGAGGAATTCAATATTGAGATGGATTTCAAGGGTATTAAACTTATAAATGGTAGAAAATTCTTCTCATTTCTAAGAGGCTATAAAATTCTTATTGGGGTTTGACACAGTTCCTATTGGGATATCCACATGTGCGGAAATCTATGAAATCATATCATAATAAGGAGATTTTTCAACCCTAGAAAATACCTTATGTAATTATGTTTTCCTATGTCCCCCATGGACCCCCCACGGAAGCGATTAAATTTTGGGCGGCGTGGCCGCCCCTTTTAAGTGTACAGGGGTCCAAACCTTTGATACAAAGTAAACAAGATAATCAGGCTCCACACCCAACAATCTCCCACTTGGACTCTGGTTGTAGCAACTCCATCGCCGCTTCATTTGCTGGACAATGACTCCTCTTTGGACATGGTTGTTCCTCATCTTCATCGTCATCCTTGAAGACCAATTGAAACTGAGCATGTTCTCAGTTTCTCCCTGGTTACAACTTTTGTTAGCATATCTGCAGGATTCTGGCTAGTGTGTATCTTTTTCAGCTTCAACTCTCCATCTTCCAATACTGACCGTATGAAATGGTACTTGAGATGTATGTGTTTAGTTCTGGAATGAAATGCTGAGTTCTTTGCAAGATGAATAGCACTTTGGCTATCACTGTATAGTGTGCCCATATCATGCTTCTTACCCAATTCATCCATAAACCTTTTTAACCAAATCATTTCTTTACTAGCCTCTGTAGCAGCAACATACTCAGCTTCCGTTGTTGAAAGTGCAACAACACTTTGGATTTTTGAAACCCAACTGACAGTTGTTCCACCTACATTAAATACATATCCTGTAGTGCTCCTCCTATTATCTCTGTCACCTGCCATATCTGCATCAACATATCCCTATAGAGCAATGTTTGAACCAACAAAGCATAATGCTTGATTTGTGGTACCTCTCAAATATCTGAGAATCAATTTTACTACACTCCAATGTTCTTTTCCTGGATTTTTCATATACCTACTTACAACTCCCACTACATGTGCAATATAAGGCCTTGTGCAGACCATTGCATACATTAAACTTCCAACTGCTCATGCATATGGAACTTTAGACATATAATCCATGTCTTCTTGGGTCTTTGGGCACATCTCCTTACTAAGTTTGAAATGGCTAGCAAAAGGTGTACTAACTGGTTTTGCATTCTGCATATTAAATCTTTCATCTTTGTTTATACTCATTCCGAGACAATGTTAACTACATTTTTCCGTCTATAGTTTATCCCCACAATTAAGGATTTCCTTTTATGGCCCCAAATCCGTCAGAAATGAATTTATAATTTTCTTTTGAGCAACATTGCATTTTGTATGTTACACCCTCACTACATGTCATCTACATAAAATAACAATATAATATATAGCTACCATCATTTTTCCTTTCTATAACACAACAGACCGAGGACATCTAGTATAACCTTGTTCGGTATATAAACTTGTCAAATTTTGCATACCATCGCCTTGGAGCCCGTTTTAAGCCATACAAGCTCTTCTTTAAAACCGGCACACCAATTTTCTTTCCCTTTTACCTCATATCCTTTTGGTTGTTGCATGTATATCTCTTCCTCCAAATATCCATGGAAAAATGTTGTCTTTACATCTAACTATTCAAGATGTAAATATTCTGCTACTACAAGACTTAAGATAGTTCTGATTGAATTCATCTTAACAACAGGAGAAAATATTTCATCAAAATCAATACCTTTCTTTTGTGCAAACCCCTTCACCACAAGTCTAGCTTTGTACTTTTGTTTTCCTCCATCTTCTTCCTTCAGCCTGTAAACCCATTTATTCTGCAATGTAGTTTTACCTGCAAGCAACCTGACTAAGTCCCAAGTCTGGTTATGCATTAAGGAGTCCATCTCTTCTTCCATGGCTAGCTCCCACTTCTTCCTACTTTCAACCTGCATTGTTTCTTCATAACATTCGGGTTCACTTAACTGTACTTTTGGTCACTAAATAATATAATGAAGGAGAGTATCGTTTAGGGGGTCTACTTATCCTGGTAGATCTTCTAACACCACTTTTAGGTGTTTGAGGTGCCTGTTGCTGTTGTGGTGGTTGTTGCTACTGTGGTTGTTGATTATTGTTATTTTTAGGCACCTTTACTTTTTTAGATATCTCATCAAGAACCACGTATTCCTTGCTTTCTTTTTCCTGTTTCTTTTCCTGCAATTGATTCTTATACAAAACCTTTTCATTGAATATTATATCTCTTCTCCTAATGATTTTGTGATTTTCATAAGCATATAAGCGATAACCAAAATCATTAGCACCATATCCAATAAAGGTACATTTCTTTGATTTTTCCTCAAGCTTTGTTATTTTTTCTTTATTAATATGGAAAAAGGCCTCACAACCAAAAGGCTTTAAAAAAGAGTGAAGTTACTCTTTACCTCGCTCCATGCTTCCTCTGGAATACCACCATCCAAGGAACTTGAAGGCCCTCTGTTTATTAGATAAACAACAGTATCTACAACATCTACCAAAAATTGTAAAGGCAATCTTGCATGCAATCTCATGCACCTTGCACGCTCCATGATTGTTCTGTTCATCCTTTCTGACACACCATTTTCTTGTGGTGTTCTTGGAACTGTCTTCTCTCTACGAATTCCATGCTCTCAAAAATACCTATCAAAATCTTTGCTGCAATACTCACCTCCATTGTCTGATTTGAGACACTTCAACTTCTTTCCTGTCTCAATCTCAATGAAAGCTTTCCATTTCTTGAAAGTATCAAATGCATCAGATTTATTCTGAATACAATAAATCCATGTTTTTCTAGTTGCATCATCAATAAAAGTAACATAATAATGAGAGCAACTGAGAGATGATACCTGAGCATGTCCCCATACATCCGTATGCACAAGCTCCAATTTTTCGCTCTTATTTTCTCCACCAACTCGAGAAATCGACTCTTTCCGTTTTCCATAAACTCCATAAATTCAATTTCGCTAGTAACCAAATCAACATTCTTCAAACCTAGCAACAAATTTCTTGAGTGAAGAATCTTCATCCCCTTCTAACTCATGTGTTTGAGCCTATGATGCCATAATGTTGCATCTGCTCCTTTGGAAGTTAAAGCATTAATAGAGTTAGAAATACCATTGCATAAATACAATGTACCAACCTTTTCTCCTTTTGCTATTACCAGGGCTCCATTGGTGACCTTCCAAGTTTTATCCGTGAAAGTTGTCACACAACCTTCACCGCCTAACTGCCCTGTTGAAATAGGATTTTTCTTCAGATCTGGAACATGCCTTACCTCCTTTAGTAGCCATTGGTTTCCATTCTGTTGTTTTACAATAACTTTACCCATTCCAACAATTTTACAAGGTTTATCATCACCCAAACGAACTTGTCCAAAATCTCCTTGAACATAGTCATGAAAATATTTCTTATCAAGTGTGGCATGGAATGAAGCCCTTGAATCTACAACCCAAGAATCAGTAACATTTTCGAAAGAAAGAATCAAAGCATCTTGTAACACATCACCTGTCACATTTCCTTCATGATTTTTTTCTTGCTGTGTGTCTCCTTTTTTTCCCTTCCGAGATCTACAGTCTTTCTTTAGGTGTCCTTTATTTCCGCAATTCCAGCACACTATCCCCGATCTGGACTTGAATCTACCTTTCCTTGATTTACTGCAATATCCCGAGCTCTTTCCTCTTTCCATTCTTCTTCCCCTAGACTCTACACTCAAAGCATTACCTGATGTCTCACCAGAGATTTTCCGTCGCATTTCCTCGCTAAGGATAGCACCAACAACATCATCAAACTTTAAAGTACTAGATCCAAAGACAGAGTTACTAATGGCTATTACTAAACCATTCCAACTCTCTGGCAATGAGCACAAGAATAACAGAGCTCTAACTTTATCATCAAAGTTTACCCCTACAGAACTTAACTGACTGGTAACTGTATTAAATTCATTTAAATGGTCTCGTTGCGCATCCACCCTTCTCATCTTCATATTAAATAGTCGTTTCATAAGAAATACCTTGTTTGAGGCCGAGGGCTTTTCATACAGTTTCGCCAACGTCTGCATCAAACCCTCTATTTTTGTTTCCTTCGAAATATTGAAGGCGACTGACGCCGCAAGACACAACCGTACTATTCCGAGTGCCTTTCTATCGAGAATGTTCCATTCCACGTCTGTCATGGTCACCGGCTTCTTTGTTTTTTCGCTCAATGGTAGGTGCAGATCTTTCTGATACAGATAATCTTCCATCTGCATCTTCCACAGCGCAAAGTTTTGGCCGTTAAATTTCTCGACCCTAAACTTACCATCGTCTGCCATTGTTCCCACTCGAACCAGGAACCCTTTTTTCCTGCAAGTTTATCAGCCAAATATACCTTCGGCTTTGATACCAGTTTTTAGAAAATTAAATATTACAGAGCAATGAAACACATAAAATATGCGGAAAATACAAGCACACAAAACACATAAAACCAGAGAGACACAGATATACGTGGTTCACCCAGTTTGGGCTATGTCCACCCCGAACAAACAGCTCCTTCGTTTTATTATCCAACAAAAATGAAGAGACAAAAAAAAAACCCACAAACATCCGCGCGCCGTAATATCCTCTCCGGTTTCCTCACAAGCCTCCCCTCGTTTCTCACTTCGAGAATACACTATAATACACAAATTAATACAATGCCCTCACATACAAGGGGGTTACTAGGAAACCCTAATCTAAACATAACTTCTACCGTCAGATCATTTGCCTAATGAACGGCCCAGATTGACTAGAAATTACTATACTTTTACAAGGCAATTTTACAATTGTTTTTAGCTTCGGGGGCGCTGCCCTCGAACCCCCGCCAGGGGCGGAAGTGATTAAATTTTGGGTGGCATTGCCGCCCGGTTTCGCAAAAGTGCATAGGTCCAAAGTCACAAAGGTGCTAGCCCAAGATAACTGTGCCCACACCCAACAAGTTTGTCATAATTCTCCTCAATACTATTTGGAAAAGAAATTACGGAAATTATTGAGGAATTCAATATCGAGATGGATTTCAAGTGTATTAAACTTATAAATGGTAGAAAATTCTTCTCATTTCCAAGAGGCTATAACATTCTTATTGGGGTTTGACACAGTTCCTATTGGGATATCCACATGTGCGAAAATCTATGAAATCATATCATAAGAAGGAGATATTTCAACCCTAGAAAATACCTTCTGTAATTATGTTTTCCTATGTCCCCCCTGGACCCCCCACGACAGCGATTAAATTTCGGGTGGTGTTGCCACCCCTTTTAAGGTACAGGGGTCCAAAGCTGTGATACAAAGTAAACAAGATAATCAGGCTCCACAACCAACAATCTCCCACTTGGACTCTGATTGTAGCAACTCCATCGCTGCTTCATTTGCTGGACAATGACTCCTTTTTGGACATGGTTTTTCCTCATCTTCATCGTCATCGAATCTCAGAAAGACCAATTGAAATCGAGCATGTTCTCGCTTTCTCCCCGGTTACAACTTTTGTTAGCATATCCGCGTGATTCGGCTAGTGTGTATCTTTTTTCTCCAAATTGCTTCAACTCTCCATCTTCCAATACTGACCATATGAAATGGTACTTGAGATGTATGTGTTTAGTCCTGGAATGAAATGTTGAGTTCTTTGCAAGATGAATAGCACTTTGACTATCACTGTATAGTGTGCCCATACCATGCTGCTTACCCAGTTCATCCATAAACCTTTGTAACCAAATCATTTCTTTACCGTCAGATCATTTGCCTAATGAACGGCCCAGATTGACTAGAAATTACTATACTTTTATAAGGCAATTTTACATCTATTTTTAGCTTCGGGGGCGCTGCCCCCGAACCCCCGCCAGGGGGGGGGCTCCGAAAAGCGCTGCCACCCCGCCCTAGACCCCCCACGGCAATGATTAAATTTCGGGCGGTGTTGCCGCCCCTTTTAAGGTACTGGGGTCCAAAGCTGTGATACAAAGTAAACAAGATAATCAGGCTCCACACCCAACAAGTTTTTCATAATTCTCCTCACACGGTTCAAAAAAAAATTTACGGAAATTATTGAGGAATTCAATATCGAGATGGATTTCAAGGGTATTAAACTTATAAATGGTAGAAAATTCTTCTCATTTCCAAGAGGCTATAACATTCTTATTGCGGTTTGACACAGTTCCTATTGGGATATCCACATGTGCGAAAATCTATGAAATCATATCATAATAAGGAGATATTTCAACCCTAGCAAATACCTTGTGTAATTATGTTTTCCTATGTCCGTCCTAGATATTATTCTTTGATTCAGAATCTCTGTAAATTTTCAACCATTCTCTATTCTCAAATAAATGAAAAATATCCTCCCACTTCATCGTACCTACTTTCTAATTTTTATAAGTGGAGTCAGAGATTAAAGCTACGTTAAGGATATATTCCTCTAGTTCTGTATATTATACTTCTTTCAACATTCCTTGTAAATATTATGGAACAAGGATGAATTATCCTTAACGAATAAAATTTACCTAAACATAATTGCTAAAAATATGTCTTTTCCTTCCTAATTTAAAATTTGTTTAAAAGAGACCTAATATTTTGAAACAACATGCAAGCTAAAAATGAGTTTGGAAGTTATGAATTTCACTAACAAATCAAGGAATTCATGGATTAATTCATATGGTTATGTAATACAACTATTTTCTTATGCAAATCAAGACAATGCAATAGAATTTTAATTTTGAGATCAAATAAAAATCGTTTAAGCATGAGAAAATGAAAAACCAAATTTCAAATCATTTTATTGAAAATCAAGAAAAAAAAAAAATTTACGCATGTCAATAAAAATAATATTATATTTAGATGGTCAGGTATTCAAGAAGTTGAGAAGTTGGGAAGTCGGGTGGTTATTATTTGTTTCAATATTCGGGTGGATGGTCAGGTATTATTTGTTTCCTCCGACCTCGACTACACAAGATCCAGGTGATACTGAAAGCTCGTACAACTGAATAGTTGCAAGGTCAAGATTGAAATGTGATTGAAGAGATTGTAGGTTGGATTGAACTTGTAGTTGGGAGGTTGGGGTTGGGATTGCAAGTTTTGATTATTTATGAAAAACAAAAAACTGACCTCCAACTTAATGAGTTATTTTTTTCTGGAGCTGTCTTTAGTGCGACTTTTTGGAGTTTCAGGTGCCGGAATCTGGTGAAAACAATTGAGCTAAAATCTTGATTTCTGTTATTTAAACTGGTTTTTTTACTGTATCTATGGATTCAACACCTTAAAAACCCCCTAGGGCACTTTGATTTTGATGGGTTACACATCAGACTTCTATTTTCAATAAATTCTTGCAGGAATTTAGAGATATTAGACCAAAAAAAATATATCGTAAAATCCTTCAAAAATTCGCAATATAGACTACTCGTTTTTTGCTTTTTTCTTATTTTTTTCAAAATTTTTGATCTTTTTAAGGAAAACAAGAAAAATTTATATAGGTCGCTTAATTTTTTTTTCTTGTAAAAAAAGGGTAGGGGGGTTTATAATCCTAACAACAAGGCCTTTTCCTCTAAAGGTGGTGTGGGTTGGATTTATACTAGATTAATCCATATGTCTAGTACATTTTGGGAATGTGCGATAGGAAGAGGTTGTAAATATTGGATGTGGGCCAAGAGAGGGGTGCACATTGATAATAGTTAATGCAAATGTCTAGGGGTCCATATCGTCTCACAAGTGTGGATTCTTGGAAGATTTGGACTCCTAAAGATCAAGACTTAATGAAATATTAATGTCTTTCAAGTGGTGGACATGAAGTTGTGGGACCATGAGCGAGTAGTCATGCCAAATGCCACTAGGGTTGAGACATATCCATGTGGGAACTAAAGTGACATGGAACCATCAGAGTCCAGTGAGGTTTCCATGTGGTAGGTTCCTGCCTATGTGGTAGGGTTTAAATCGTGAATCATTAAACATGCATATCTTTTGATCTAAGCATCATATGATGGTAAAATTTATATCATCCGAAATATGTCAATGAGTTGAATGTGATGGTATTAACTAAATTTAATTCCACTAAATTTGGAAGAAGAACTAATTTTTAACCCCATTTTCATAGTGAGACTCTGGAAGTTGGGTTAGAGAAAATTAACTACCTCCTATTCGCCCTACTTGGAGCTAGGGGCGACAAGGAGAACTACAAATATGGGGTCATTTTTATGGTTAGTTGGAATATTGATTTCTTTACTAGTGACATTGTCATTACGATTTTTCTAGATTATGCCAAGATTATACATCTCTCTAAAAAAATATAATTTTTATAGTCATTTCCATAATATTTTTTCAATAGCGAGATTTTTATTATGATTATCCTAGATTATTTTAAGTTTATGTCTTCCTTGAAAAAAAGAAATAAAAATTATTTTTACACTCAATCTATTTCCTTGATATTTGAATGGTTTTATTTCAAATTTTAATATTTTTTCCTTTTTTCCAGTTTAAAATTAGGAATCATAAGTTTTAATTATAAAATATACATAATCAAAAGTGTTATCATAACCTTTTAAGATACTAAATAAATTTATGTATTAAAAAATACATTTTAAATAACAACATATCATAATTTACCAAAAATTTCATTGCCAAATTTCAATGAAAAACAACAAAACATTAAATACTTAGATTGCATTGAAATTGAGACCCTATTCAAATCACTTAATATACACCAAGTAAAAATGTAACATTATTTTCTTATAAAATAAAAAAATTGCGAATAAATATTTAAGAATGTTTAATGGTTAATATAAAAAAAAAAATCAATAAGCCTTTTTAAAATATAGATATAAAAAATTTGTATTCAATAAATAAATGTAAAATAGACTAATAAAAATGCAATATAAATATGTATTAACCAACATAGAATCATCTTAATCTTACATATACTAAGGACCTAGATATACCAACCAACGTATAATAATATTAGCTATGGATTTAATAATCTTAATTCCAAATTTACCAAGCATATGGAGGAATGAAATCTCTCAAGATGCAAACATCTCATTCACTCCAAAACTTAAGTAAAAGTTTGCAGCTAGAAAGATTTGATTTCTTTTGGGGCTTGGAAGATTTGGATTTAGGATGGATCCAGTTTATTATTTAGAATTATTTTAATGTGATGCATATTGTGATTTTTTCTTATTTTATTAATTAAAAAAAAAAAACTTTGAATCCATTTATTATTTTTATTACTCTTTACTTTTATTAATTTTTTAATTGAGCCCACATTGTGTTTTATCATAATCATTTGTTTTTATTTTTTGTTGTTGTTGTTATTATTATTATTACTATTATATGATATAAGGCTTCATATATACTTGTTGTTTCTATTTAGAAAATATCATCCACACACAATACAACTTAAACAACATGAAAACCAATTAGTTTCAGATATATTTTATTTGTTTTCTCTTTTTCAAACCAAGTTTCAATATATAACTATTAAAATTTTGATATCACATCCTTGGAGATTTTTTTAACCTACACAAAGACTTACACTATTCCCTTAAATATAAAATATTATGACGTTTTCATGTGGATTTTTCATTCATCTATTCAGGATCAAGATTAAAAGTAGTAGCAATAGATCAAATAAATCTAATAAAATATAATTTAGCAACAAGTGAAGTTGTTTTGGAAATTTGATCATTTTTCCCTACCTAGAAATATCACTTTGCTACTAACCAAGCTTTGTAATTCCAGTTCACTGTATTTATTCACCTTATTCATAAACATACATTTACCAAGAACAATATTTATTTCAATCAACTATTCACTAGATCGAAGCGTCATTCTTATCCAAGGGATTCACCTCCTCAACCATGGCCTCCTCTGAAGGTTTACCATTTTATGAATCCACTTCATTCTTAATAGTTATGGGATCATCACTAGCAATCAACAAAGAAAACACAGAATGGAAGTTAGGTGGAGTATAGCTTTATAGGTTCCATAATTTTTGAATTGATCTCCTCAATATTGAAGTATGAGGTTCTTCATCTTCTTACAGTTGTTCTTATGTTAAGTTAGATTCATAATCATTCACCTCAAAATCTATTTTCTCTTGTTATTTTTTCTTTCGTAGGATTTCCTATTTGAGAGCAGTTTTAATCTCTCCAAATACAACATCCCAACTGTAAACAATATTATTATTTATTAGTTTCCAGAGTTTACAACCTCTTATACCACCATTTTAACCAATAAAAATACATTTTTTTAACTTTATTATCTAGCTTAGAATAATCATATTTTCCTTTAAAACATGTACATAAGAATCACAATAAAAATTGATGACATTTCTAAGAGATGGAATTTTAGCAGTCCATGCCTTTCGAAGAGTCTTCTCAACCAATTATTTTCACTTTGAAATTACACAAAATCATAGGGATTGTTTTCCAATAAATCCCACCTCGGGATCTACTATATCATGGGTGAGAGAAACACAATAATTCCCTAGCCACAACGCAACAAAAATAAAAATAATCAATTCAGGAAAGTAGATAAATGGCTACACCTTTTAACCTTCACAAAAAGCGTAGATTGTAGATTCCTCCGAGTACCTAGAAGCCCTACTCCTACATAGAGATGCCACTCCAACTTCTTGATTCAAACTTTTACACACATGCACAATTGAACAAGACAACGTATTCCTTTATGGAAGGAAATTTATATTTCCTAATGAACTATTATAGTAATTAAACCATAATCTCATACATGAAATGGAGAGGAAAACACGTTTTCTTGTCATATACTAAGAATGGTACTCAAAGATATTATGCCTTGATGATAGTGTGTGATCTCCTTTGATCCCTTACTTCTCTCTTCCCTCAAATTATATACATATTGGGATCATTTGAGATGAAAGGAAAGAATGCGTAGGTGTTATTTTACCAACATTACTAGGATTTCTCTCTCTAAATCTTCCTCTCACCCTTTATATGGTCTCACTTAATAGGCCTCTCTTACATCCGAGAGCATGTATGTAGACACCTAGGGCCAAAAGAAATTAGGAAACTTCTATAATTATTTAAACCCAACAAACTCATGACAATAAAATTTGAGCTAATATCCTCGTGAAGGGATTCTTTTAGATTTTTTACCTTCATTGTTCCCAGCAAGAGGAAAAGATATATCCCAGGAAACAAGATGTACGAGTGCATAAAGTGATGGGTACATAAGACATGAAATTTTTGGAAGCAATGGACTTCTTATTACGCTCAAATAATGAGGTGAAAAACTACATTTAGGACAACAACTAAAGGAAGTAGACATGTGGTTCCTCTCACTAAAATGAAACAAAAAATAAGGTATCATGTAGTATCCATAGCCTTTAGGCTAAAATTATTTTTCTAAATCAACACCACTGAGTATGCTCCTTTTTTTTCAATTAAGTTCTATTAATCATTTCTAAAACCCCATTAATTGACACGAATATGAAATATTTTTTTTTCTTATTATTTTCCAATTATTATGAGTATTCATCAAGTTTATTCCTACAAAATATCCACCATTATTTTACCTAAATGCCTATTTTTCTTCTCTCGCAAACTCTCCATGAGAGCCTCAAATTTTTTAAGTTTATTGAATACCTTAGATTTTCTAGGAAAGAAAAAAAAATCCATGTGTTTCTTAAGAAAAAAGGTATGAGTGAAACATTGTACAAGTAAACAAATTTATATGATGATAGAAGATGCATTGGTCCAAATAAATCATTATGTACCAATTCTAGGATTTCCATTTCTCTTATATCAATGTATGAGAATATTATTTGACTCTACTTATAGCATATTCAATCTTAACGGATATGAAATTCTAGTTTCCAATAATATATACGTTAAATAGATTGAATGCTCTTCTTTCTAATATGTCCTAGTCTTTGATGCCACAAAATTTTCTTTTCACAATTTTTTTTTTGTTTTCTTCATTTTCACTCGGAAGAATAATAAAATTGTAACACCCATATGTGATAGTTCTTGCTAACATCTTGTTAAAAGATCCGTTTCGAAATCTCGTCAACAACATAATTTATCCTCAAACCATTTTGAAAGTTTTGCATTCAAATATAGTATGCAACAAACATAACTCATATTACTTATCAATACCAAGTTTCTAGCTAGCTCTAACATTTACAAAACACTGGGAAGTATTTTACTTCTTCCATCCTTGAGAAGCAACTTGGATTTTCCTCATATTATGGTTTTAGCTATAGAGTAACGTCCTAGGAAAACATCACCTCCATAATACTTTTGATATTGGGAAAAACAGTCCATATGGGTATTGATATGAAAATAAGCATCCAAATTCAATCAACCATAAATCATGATCTACATGTGTCCTTGAAGGAGCCAAGTGCATATCCCCTCCTTCCTCTAAAGGGGGATTATGATATATGGAAGGAACATGATCAAATCTCTTTTTCTTTATCAACAATTTTAGATCTACAATCATCCTTGTAATTCCAAAGTTTACCATACTTACAATATACCTTGAGGATTTTTCTCAAGATTTAGATCTGCTTCTTGATTTAGATATAGCACTCTATGAATTATTTGTATTATCTATGGATCATCCTATTATAGATTAAGAAATTGTTTCCCTTAGCGTCATCGAAATTTCAATATCCTCAAATGAGAATTGATCTATCACAGTTTTAAAGGAATCTAGGTGCTCTATAATGGAATATATATTGTTCATTCTTAGGTGGTATTACTTCTTTCGTAGGAGAATTTACATAATGAGGATTTGAATTGATACAAATACATGTAATTCTTTAGCTATACATTCTCTTCAGACATCCAATAACGTTAAAGATGAAAGAAACAACTAGATTATTTGTTTTGGCTTCCTATCCAACTTCATCTAGTATTCTATTGACATATTCATAGTTACGATATTAGGATCCATAATAACCAACTATTCATTATCTAGCAAAAGGTATTCCATATTAGGATTGTCACCTTAAATATTTTCCCATTAATTTTTTTTTCTTGATCTTAGAATTATCCATTGAAAATGGAAATGAACATAGTAAAATAATGTTCTTAGCTTTGTCACAAATTTTAAATCAACAAAAAGAAATTGACTTACCATAGTATTAAAGATACTTAGATGCTTTTCCACTAAATATTCATTGTTCATCCTTAAAAGGTACAACTTGTTTTGTATGAGAAGTTTACTAAGGACCTAAATTGACAAAAATCCAGATAATGTGTTTGCTATAGTTTATTTTGAGATATGTAGTAACATTAATGCCATAAGACAGTAAAATAATGATTTTTGGCTTCCTATCCAACTTCGTCTAGTCTTCCATTGATATATTCAAATTTTTGGTACGAGGATCCATAATGATCTGCTATTATTTATCTAGAAAAAGGTCTTCTATATTTAGGTTAGATATCTTAAATATTTTCTTATTAAATTTCTTGACCTTGATCTCTAAACTTCACAACCAACACAATAATTAACACTACAAATTTCCCACAAAATATAGATTTATCGCAAATGCAAGATAATGGAATTAGTAGCTAAAAAGGTATCACCATTACGCCATTAATTAATGTGATATCAAATAAAAGGTTTTTACCTTTATAGAAAGAAATATAAAAATACATAAATATTATTCACAAAATAGAAAAGTAAACAATAGCACTAACACATAGTGCTGAGTAATATTCCCTAAAAAAGCTTAGCTGGGAAAATAAAAAAATGTTTAAAGCTATACCTCTAACTTTCATAGTAGTATCTTCACCATTTACAAAAAAATATAAAACATATTATGTCATCCAAAACCCTAAGATGTTGATTAGGAATATATTACATCATTTATTCTTTAAGAAAAATTATAAAACCATGCGCTAAAAAAAACATGTTGAAAACAATAAAAACTGGACCAAAAAAATGCCTAAAATATTTCCCAATGGGAAAAAATAAAAGGGGTATAGTTACCCCCTGCATGACTCCTCTAGTCAGGGGAGGATGCTAGCTCTGCATGAGATTTCCCATATATGCCTTAAACATATGTACATTGTTTGGGACTAATCATGCAAAAATATATCACATACCTAATGGACAAGTTTCTTTTCAATTGGAATAAATTCTAGGGCATACTATAGGAGAATAAATTATAGTTTCATACCATATCTATAAGTAAATTAAAGGTAATATTCCGTACTAGTCATCCATATGGTTCTAGTAAATGATATCTTCAAGTATGATGTATTAATATCATACATAAATTTAAAATATAAAAAAACTCGAATAATAATCATCATTATCATCATCTAATTTTAAGGTCATTGCAACAAATTGGTGTATAAAACCCTTGTTCGTTAGACAAGGAAACCACTTAGCTACTTGAGTATTGAAGTTTATGTACATGTATTCATACTTTACCCTCTCTCTCTCTCTCTCTCTCACACACACACACACACACACACAGAGAGATATGTGTGTGTGTGTGAAGTCATGAAGTGGGACAAATGAATTAACACATGTTTGTTAATCCAAGGTAGGTAAACTAATGAGGTGAAGACACTATGTCTGCAAAGTAACTACTTAGGTGTTCCTATGAAAAATAAAACACAATTCAAATACATGTAATTTTCATAATTGGTTTAAGTTTAACACTATTTTTACTAATTTTATGTGAAAATTTTGACATTACTGAGGTAAAACTATAGATCCAGATAGACACATCACACAAGCACACAGTATGTTATTCTAAAAAATACTTTATTTAGTCAAGATCATCTAAAAAAAAAAATGGAAGAGTTTTAAGTTAAAAATAAATTTTCTCAGTTTGAGAAGCAAATTCACTCTAAACAACTAATGGTTTTAAATTTGAAACTCAAATTATTCAATACATTATTCTAATCATTCACTTGAAGTATTATAATACTATTTGGTTCAATATCTAACATGTAAATTTTAAATCACATTAGTAATTAATGGAAAACAATCATAACTGTATCTTATTCTCCAAATAAATTTTTTTCATTGAAATAACCATGTACAGAAAATGACAGGAAACATTATGTAGTTGTAGGAAAAATAAATTATTCACAACCTATGTATGTATGAAAAAATGATTAATAGATCAAACTCAAAATGATAGTAAATTGATCAAACAAATAAAAATAATAAATACAACATATACCATGGGGGCCTCCCGGATTATGTTGTCAGAGAAAAAATGTAACATCCCTGGTGAAAATTCCATTTAATAAAATTTAAAAAACGAAAAATAAAAATGAAGGTCATGGGACATGTATTCCAAGTTGAATGTTGGGAAAACATCCTAGTGCCAGTGTTCATATGGTTTATTATGGATATATAAATTGGAAAAGGAAATCGTTAAGGCTTTGGAAAGGCAAAGTGGCATGTAATGGCATTTATTTATGAAAATAATGGAAAATAGGAGAAAACATAGGTGAAAGGTCACAAGTTGAATGTGAGGAGTAAAATGAAGAAAATAGAGGCCTCATTAATAAAAACACTTATGAGGATTAGTTTAGTTTCAAAGCTCTCATTATTATCTCTCTCTCTCTCTCATACTCTTGGATACTTAGAGTTTCTTGTAGCACCCTTGGAGGGTGTGGCATACTTGGATATTTGGAGCAAGAAGGCAAAGGAAGAACAAGAAAGTGTAAGAGGACAGTGTGATCAGTAGCTACAACAGGTTTTGATTGAAAATACTGAGTTGCATTTATGTTTTCTTCACATGCTTTTGTATGCATGTGTTTTCTTGGTCATGATCTATCATTGGCATGGAGGATTTCCCTGATTGATAATGTATTCTCCTATCCTTGCCATTTCCTAGATAACAATGGCGTTGTGGGTTCATTTTCATTACTTTTTTTTTGGTTGGTTCTCATGATTCTTTCAACTCTCGGCTGAGTTAGTAATTCTTGGACCCTTCATTGAAAAATTCTCTAGAGCCCGACGAAAAACTGTTGGGTTGAGTTACTAGTCCTATAGCATTGGTTGGACAAACACTCTAGAGCCCTAGGTGGGTTGGTTGACTATTTTTGGAGCCTTAGTTGGATAAAATCTATAGAGCCCAGAAAAAACTAGGGTTGACTTAGTAGTCTTGGAGAATTGGTGGGAACAAAATCTCTAGAGCCCTGGATAACTTGGGTAGAGACCAATGTGGCAAGGATTGTGATGTCCGACCGAGAGGTGGAATCTCTGGTTGAGGGTTAAGGTGGTTTGGAATCTAGAAGCCCTAGTTTGGTTTTGATATATTTGGGTTATGAGATCCCACATTCATGCTTAGAATGAAGCATGGGGGTGACTTGCTGAAGAGAGATTTGGCCCAGTCATGTCTATGGTCAGTTGGAATGTGGAATTCCCAGTCTTGGTTGTATTTTTCTTATGCAAATAAGAGCTCTTTTCCCCTTGTATTTATGGGTAAATATTCTTGTTATTCTATGGATTATATGGTATTATGTGATGGTTATTTCTATTTCTTATATGTTGGTTATGACTTATTTTTATGATGGTGACGAAGTATGGATCTCATCATGTTTTGATTCATAATTTATTGAACAATTTATCTATGCCTAAATATATTATAATGCAGTTAATGTGATGTAGAAAAAATGGTTGTTAACAATTCTCAAATAAGTATGAGACACCTATGCTCGTATTTTCTATTAAACATGTAGACTACATCCTTGTGACATGTTTGAAGAAGTTCATGTCATGGCTAGTAGGGGTCCAATCAAGTCCTTGTTCAAATTTTTGTTGTGTTATTTCATTCCTGAACTTGTCATTGAGTTCTGGGTAGTGGCCTGGGAACTAGGCCTGAAAAAGTGCCTTAAATATCATTAACGTAGGCACAAGTAAGGGAAATTTAGTCCCTAGATGCTGGCATGTAGGCTTGTGTGTGCGTCCAAAGCCTCCTAGATGTAGGCATGCAGGCTTGTGCGTGCGTCTGACGGTTAAGTGGGTTAAAAAATCTGTGGGACGAAGGGGCTATAGGAATGAGTGGTTTGGTTAGCTCCTGGGAGTCCTGTTGCTGATGTGGAAGAATTGTTTGATGCATTTCCGTCGATTCCACTTCCTTAATGTCACCTAGGAGGTTGAATCAGATCATAGTAACTCTTTGTCACATGTTTACCTCGATTTTTCAATTACTTGGGTAGATGTGGGATGAGGGTGTGTTGTAATATACAAAAACCCTCCCCATTTTTAAATTTTAGAATAAAACCCATTTAGAAATAGGTCCCCTTTCTTATCTTTCTTCCTAAATAGAAATAAAAGATTCATTGATAAAAGGATACATATAACATTTTTATTCACAAAGTGTACAACCTTTAAGAATAACTTTCCAATCCGATGAGTCATAAAGCCTTTTAATCATATTAAAAACATTATAAAGTCTTTATATTTAACAATGATTGAAATGAACAGTAATCGCAATCGAAAACTCAGAGAATTCTTTAAAGTTTGTTTTTTCTTTGTAAAGTTTCAATGCGATCGTGCTCAATCATAATCGCATTTCGATAAATTTAAAGTGTTGTGTTTCTTGTATATGTTTCCGATGCGATGTGGTTCATCGCAGCTGCATTTTGGAAGAAATTAAAATATTGCATTATTTTGTTTTAAAACTCCGATGCGACAGATCCTATCTCATCGCAATCGCATTTTCGGAGAAAATGTTAAACAGTTCATTTCATTTTAAAATCTCTGATGCGATCTTCGCAATCAGAGTTTGGTATAAGTCTTGTTTTATTTCCCTTTTTAAACGAATTACGATGCGATTATAACTTAAATATACATTTATTATTATTCATCATATTTCAAAGTTTTAAAAGGAAATATATCTATACTTATTTCGAAATATGCCAAATCTTCAATTGTACGATAACATTAACTTGTGAATCAAATGAATAACAATGATTTGTTTTGTTATTGAATGCATGAGTGTGACTCCCTATGGGGCATTTAAGTTTTAAAACACGGATATAATAAATACAAATCAGTGAACAAACCTTTTGTATAGTTGTTTTTCATTATTACGTCTTCACCTTGGCTAAAAGCTTCTCTTTGTCGCAGAGCAATAGAACATCCAATTTTTCTGTTCGCAAAGCAAGAGAAATACTCCCTGACAATAAAATGTCGAAGAGATTCAGGAAATCGAAAGCTACTGTTGCTGCAAAAGCCCCTGTGATTACTATGCTACCTAAAGAGAAACCAACGAAACTTAAGCTGGTTATAGACAAATCTTGCAAGGGACGTGGAAAAATGACATGGGAAAATGTTTACAATTTATTAGAAAAGGAAAAACCTAGAGTTATTGAAGCTAAGGCCATAGTTCCTGATGAAGCCGACTCAGAATCTGATTCTGAAAGTCCTCTTCGTTCATTAGCAAACTCATTTCTGCACCGAGCTACTACCCGGGCAAACATTTTCCCATATTATTATGTTATTATATCGGTGATTGATAATGTGTCTGTAAAATATAGGACTTTTGTTTCTGCATCTGGAGAAATCTTTGGGTCATTCAGACCAGAATATATCAAAGCAATGTACTACCTTCCTAACCCACAGAAGATTTATAACAAAGAGTTTATCAAAGAATTCGCTACAAAAAACGAAAATCAGTCAGAACCAATTAGAGAATGGAGAAGGGCTCCTGAAAATCACAGGCATGAGGCATCAGGTATGTACTCTGTGGAGTCTCTCTTGCCTCCATATTGTTATGCCACAGCTATGATGTGTAGATTGTTTGGTAATGATAACTCAGCTAGGTTTTCCATTCAAATGGTTCCGTTGATACATGCTGCTATTAAGTCCAAGATAATGGATTGGGTTGTTATTTTGTCTGATAAGATAGCCAATAGAGTTTTGGAGTACAGGAAAGACAAAAATTCAGGAAATTCCACTCCTTTTACTTTTGTGCTTACATCGTAGATGCCCTTTCTTTCAATTCAGAATTTCCCTTATTAGGATGGAAATGGACTCCTAAAGAACCTATCCCAATTCATATATATCATAAATTCTTATGGAAGGGGCATTTCAGAAGTCATGTTTACAGAGACTGTCATTGTTTTCTTATTCCGATTTACGAAATCATTTTTGGCTAATTCCCTCTTAGACTTTCCGATAAAGCTAGAGTTGATTTGTCCTCTATTGGAGATTGGTTCGGGGAGGAAAATTTCACATATGTCAGAATTTTTGGAAGTATTTTAGAGCCACACATCCTTCCTTTGTATGTTCCAGACAAACTGTTAGCATAGGAAATTTTTATCATCTCACAGTAGAAGGTATGTTTATAACTTTAAAGAACAGTAAAATACTTATGTGGCCTACTTTTCCTTTCAAATGTGGTGACTATACTCTCAAAAAAAAATTCCATGCTGAAAAAGAAGTTTTTAAGTTAACTGATCTTAAACTTTCAACAATTCCTGGAAGGCAATATGATCCCAGGAAGGTGGCATATGATTTTACTACCTCTGTTTCAATTGCTCGATTCGAACGTGAACCAGATGTCTTTGATGATTTATTTGTTTCTGTAGATAAAATGTCCCAAGTTTTTTATTTGGCCAAGTCCAAACTTCAGGCTGAAGAAATGAATAAATTTTTATTATTTAGAAGTCAGAGGTTACTCAAAGTTCCTCTGGATCAGTTGAGGATTTCTGCACAGGGATGTGAACCACAACAGAAAGATACAGGAAGTACATCTGGCAAAGAAGTAACAGGAACTAATCCTTTTTTGGAGAAGAAAGATGATATCAGCAAATCTAACACTGGAAAGACAAAAATCGTTGTTAAAATTGATGTACAGTAGTCTTCGCCCCATGTTCATATTGAAAAAGAAAGCACAAAAAGTAAAAATACTGAACATGAACCTAAAAGTGATATAAACAATAGTGCAAATTCTCAACTTGGAGGACAAGCAGCTACTAAAATTATTGTTTCTCCTCATTTGCTGAGCCAATATGAACAATTTTCCGAACAAATAGAACAACAAAACACTCCCCAAGTTGATGATCCAAAGGAAAAGGATGTAGAAATCATCCCTGAAAACCCCATAGGTGAGATCATGTTAAAGATAGAAGAAATCCCTCCTTTAGATGTATTTTACAGTCCCAAACATAGGGTTGTGGTGAGAAAATAGAGGAAAAGGAGGAGAACTGATCAAGATACACTTTTGGCATCACAGGACGAATTCATGAATATTTTTAATAAGAATGTTGAGGTGAATCCATCTGAGGATATCAACAAATTGTCTCAGTATGTAGGTGCCTATAGTGCCACTACTATAGATAAAGCCTCTAAAGTTACGCAGTTGATGAAGAAAAAGGATGTGCAAATAGCCATGTTTGAGGAATAGGTTGCAGAAAACCAACAAAAGATCATTTAGTTAGAACAGTGATTACAGGATGAAGAACTCACATCTAAACAATTAGAAGAGAAGCTAGTTATTGAAAAAGAGAATATTGATCAGAAAACCCTAGAAAAGAAACAGCAGCTAAATTAGGAAATAGAAAAATTACAAGCTCTTCTAAAAAATGAGCAGACTTGGAAGATTGAACAAGACAAGATGTTTCAATCTAAATTAGACAAGTTCAAGAGTTATCCGAGTCTGGATCAATTCAAAAATGAAGCTTTGGAGACAAACAAATTATTGTCTCAACAACTAAATGAATTTTGTCTAAATATTGCAGAAGCAAAATCTCTATGTGAGCTAACATCTTCCTTGATAGATGAAGGAGTCACTCTTAAAATTAAATGTGATGAAGTTGAAGAAAAGATCTCCGAATTTCTTTTATGGCAAGACTCAAAATCAAGGAGAAAAACAGATCTTCCCAAGATTATGGAGAGACATAAAGAAATTATTTTTGTAGAATGGGAACATCACTTGATCAAAGCAGAAAGGGCCACATCCAGAGCTAAAGGAATAATGAACAATGTAACACAGCTAGTGAATGATAACCTATATGCAATCAATTTAATTGCAGATTGTAGTCCCAGCAAATTACCTAGATTAAAAGAAACTGATCACAGATGGAAACAAGAGATAACTAATAAAAAACAAAAAAATGGCCAATTACAAGGAATATCATGGGATATAGTGTGGACTTATCTTATCAAGCCACATAGTCAAAAAACAGCAATAAAGTTTCTCTCAAATGCCATCGATTCCATCATTCCCGAATTTTCCGATGCCACATATACAGGGCGGTTGCACTCAAAGCTTAGTCATCCTGAAGAAGTGAAGGAGATGCTAAAAATCTACCATATTCGCACATAAACCACAAAATATGATCAATGAGTTGGTTTTCATCAAGATCGCATTTCTGTTTTAGATATTTTTAATATAGATAGATTGTAGGAATAGTTTTAGTTATTTTTGTTAAGTACCTATTTAAACCCCTTTCATGCATTTAGAAAGGGGTCCTAAATTTGTAATATTTTTACTTGGAGATTACATTTCTATACTTCATTGACTCCTATATTTTTATAAAGGATCACATCTGGTGATTCTCTACGAAGTTACCTTTAAGAATTGCATATTTGTATCTTGGAGTTGATTTTACATTGAATTTGCTGGATTTGAATATCGGATTGCATTGGAAAGTATCAATATGGATATGGTATTTCTATCTATTCACTTCTAGTTTCTTTTGTTATGTGATATTCTCTTTTAAATTGCTATCGTTTATGTGTACTTGTTTCACAATATTTCTTTATACATATCATTTCTGAGTGTGTTAGAAATATTTATCTTTTATAGTATATGTAAGCGATATATTATGATGGATGAAATATGTTATTATAACTATGTTTAATTTCTTAAACATAGTTATCTTTATTTGTTACTACATATTTCAATTAAGCTGTAATATAGTTTCATGGTTATTGGTTAATTGAAACAATTTAAATTTGTATTCACATTTGATACCTGGGTTAGTTTTTAGAGTTATCTTATCAGTATTTAAATTAGATTAGATAGTTTTATTTCAGTCATTTAGTCCCATTTTCCCCATTTAGTACCAACCCATTTAAATTACTAGGAATATGGTCCTATAAATCCAGTCGGAGCCACCACACCAAATGGAAAAGGAGTTGTCCTAAGGTCCCGACCGGGTGGTTATCCCCCAATGTTTGAAGCAGCGATTTTAGAGGCTTCAACATTTTTGGCACTAGAAGGAGGGCCATAAGCTATTAATGGCAGATAAATCCAAATACGAAATCCTTTCTAAGAGCACATCACCCTCATCACCTTCAATTTCTTCCACATCTCAAATCACAAGAGAATAAATTGAGAAAAGTATTCAAACACCCAATACCAAAGTCTCACATCAATAGCATAATCCAACTCCTGAATCCCCTGAATTCGAATCTTTAGTTCATAAAATTCAAGGATTCTTGTTATCATTAGGAGAATCGGAATTATCTAAAGGTAGTGTCACCTCGCAGTTTGTTTCTTCCAGACCTCTTACTAGGTCATAGGGTAAAAGACTTGGAATTTCTTCGAAAGAATTTCCTATACCTAGTAGAGTCAAAACAAGAAAAAATCCATCGGAAACAGAAAGTGGTACAAGTTCTTCATCACATATTCAATCATCTGTTTCCCAAGCTCCAAATCAGGAAAGTGCAGTAGTCTCATCTACATCTACTCAATCTACATCTGCTCCAACTACATCTGCTCAATATTCAATTACTCAAACTACATCTGTTCAAACATTAATTGTCTCTTCCAGCACTTCAACTGTTACTACTCATATACCAGTTATCACTTCTAGTTCATCTACCATCATCACAAGAATGGCACAACCAACACAAATACCATGGACCAGACCAGGAGCTGTGAATATGGTTGCACATTTGCATGATCTACCTGATCATCCTGAAAAATGGCTCCCAAATTTTAGTCCAGATACTGGTATACAAGCGGAAGAACATATCAATAACTTTATGATTGCTATAAATTTAAATCAAGTAGTGCATGAAGATGTTGTAGTCTGATTATTTCCCTATACTTTGCAAGGAACAGCAGGATCCTAGTACTTTTCCTTACCTTCTAATTCTATCACAAATTGGGATATGTTTGAAGAGAAATTTTTAACTAAATATGGAAATGATAGATCAATTGCTACCATAATTAACGATCTCTCCAATTTAAAGACTCAACCCAAGGAACCCATTAAATATTTTAACTCTCGATTCAGTAAACTCTTGAATAAGATCCCTGCAACATCTAAGCCTAGTGAACAAGTTAGAAGTGAATGGTACATTAATGCTTTGCCCTCAAATATAGCATTTTTTGTAGATAGAGCTGCAAAACCGAATTTAGGTGAGAATATGAAAGAAGATATTTCAGTTGAAAAACTAATGATTTCTCTAGACAAGAAAAATGCTATTGAGGAAAGGAAATCAAAGAAAGTCACTTTTAAAGATGATTCCAAGAAAAAGACACCAAGAGATCCATATGACATGGAAGGTCTACAGAAAGTTCTTGAAACCATATCTAATGAGATGGTTGAGATCAAAAAGCAAGTAGCAGAGACTTCTACAAAGAAACCATTTAGAAATTTCAAGAGAAATCAAGCTGAATCAAAACCTCCCAATGCAATCTACAATGTAGAATTAGAAGATGAAGAAGAAGAAGAAAATCCTCTAATTTCATATGAAGAAGATGAAAGGGAAGAAGTAGTTGAACTAAATGGAATGTGGGATTTCATTCTCCCTAATTTGGATAGTGAAATGGAACAAGAAGTTATGCCTGTGAGTACAAAGAGAAAATCTACATCGGAACTTGTTCAAACTGTTCCAAAGAATAAAACTACAACTCTGAGTACTAAAAACAAAATACCTGCAAAAAGAGCTTCTCCCTTACCCACTCAGAATCAGCCATCATCTCCCAATCCTCCCACATCATCATCCAAAAATATGGTGGTATCAGATATGATGGAATATAATACCATTGAGGACATGAAAAAGACTAGAGTGAACATCTCATTACATGAACTCAACAAACTTAAACATCAACAAAAGCTGCTATTAAAAGAGTTAAATGCTACACCTATTTCTCCTCTACTAAGTGGTGTAGTAGCTAAAGCAGCTAAAGGGACTGGTAAGCCACCAGAAAAAGTAGATGCAACTGATACTGTTCTTATTAGAGAAAGATCAAATTCTCAGACACCTCCATTTCTGTTGACTTATGAAATCTACAATAAGAATTTTCATAATTGTTTAATTAATTCTAGAGCATCCTCTAATATAATTCCTTCTTCAGTCTGTGCTAAATTGAATATTGAACCACATAAATCTGTTGTTCATATTGTACAATTGGATCGCTCTAAAGTTCAAGTTGTTGGAGAAATAAATTTAGTTACTATCATACTGGTTTCCGATCCTAGGATTGTCCAAATAATTGATATTCTAATCGCAGATATTCTAGAATTATATGGGTTGGTCTTAAGTAGAGACTGGTCTGCAAAACTTAATGGCTATTTCTCAACTGATTTTTCACATATGTGGCTTTCCTACAAAGGGAAACCCAATCAAATCAAAGTCGAGTGAGAAAAACATATGACGCACACTATAACTGAATTTGAACAACCTAACGAACCTGTAGCTTTCAAAAATAATATTCTTGGAGGTTATTATGCCGAGTCTTTTGTTGCAAATTTTACTGCACCACAATGACCATTCTCTGTAAATACTTTTGTTTCTCAAATTGAAAATTTTTCGCAATCTCATTCT
Organism: Pinus albicaulis; assembly: GCA_034641835.2. Classification (NCBI taxonomy): domain Eukaryota; kingdom Viridiplantae; phylum Streptophyta; class Pinopsida; order Pinales; family Pinaceae; genus Pinus; species Pinus albicaulis. The sequence goes on from CM076569.1 coordinate 290,417,153, forward strand.
TCTATAATTGTTAATATTTCTGATTCATTTGTAGATAAACCTATAGATAGAACTTTATTTTGGTCATTATATTTTGATGGATCAAAATCTAGTGATGGAGTAGGAGCAGAATGCATCCTAATTGATCCAGAAGGAGAGAAAACCATGTTATCATGTAGATTAGAATTTGAGTGCACTAATAATATTGCTGAATATGAAGCCTTGATTCAAGGGCTTTATAAGGCCATAGGGTTAAATGTAAAATACTTGAAAGTATATGGAGATTTTGAAATTGTCATAAGACAAGTAAGGAATACCATCCATTGTCTTTCAGGACATCTCAAAAATTATCAAACCCTAGTACAAGACCTTACCACTCAATTTCTAGCATTTGATGTCTCTTCTATTCCCAGAAATCAAAAAACATCATCTGAATTTTTAGCTAACGTTGCGTCCAAACTCCTTCCTGCTAAAGATTGCGGTCCTGATACATTTTCAGTAGAGTTGATTTTTTGCCCATCTGTCCCAGACAATATTACTAACTAGAGAGTATTCTACCATGATCAAGATATTTTAAATTCTTAACTTCTGAGAAATCATATGATGAAAAAATTATTGATGAAGATGATCATGATCTGGAAATTACTTCAAGAAATAATGAAAATCTGATTCCTAAATATGTTGTTAAACTTGAGGATCTTTATGATATTAAAGACAGATTCAAGAAATTTACTAATGCTAAACTTCAAAGTTCAACTTTGAAGTTTGAATTAGTCAATATTGGCTCTGATTCTAAACCTCATAATATTAATCTAGGTCTCAATTTAACTCCAGAAGAAAGATCTACTCTTATTAAACTTTTGAGTAAATATAAAAATATCTTCGCTTGGAGTTATGAAGATTTAAAGACTTATGATACTTCTATAATTCAACACACAATTCCGATGCTATCTGATGTTAAGCTTGTTCAATAGAAGTTAAGAAAGATTCATTCAAATCTTGAGGATCAAATCAAAACAAAACTCAATAAACTTTTGAAAGCCAAAATCATTTTTCCTGTAAGGCATTCCAATTGGATTTCCAACATGGTACCTGTCAGGAAGAAAAATGGCGATATTAGAATCTATATTGATTTTAGGAATTTAAACAAGACATGTCAAAAAGACAATTTCCCATTGTGAACCATGGAGCAAATTCTCCAAAAGGTAGCTGGTTCTGAACTCATGTCCTTCCTTGATGGATTTTTATAGTATAATCAAATTCTAGTACATCCAGATGATAGGTTGAAAGCCACTTTCAGAACCAAATGGGGAACCTATGCTTATCAGAAAATGCCTTTTGGTTTAGTAAATGTGGGAGCTACTTTCTACAGAGCCATGGAAATAGCATTTAAGGGTCTGATTAATAGATCAATTGTTATTTATCTTGATGACATAACAGTTTATTCAAAGAAGAGATCCAATCATCTACATGATCTTAAACAAATATTTGAAAGATGTAGAAGATGTTGTATTTTCTTAAACCCAAAGAAATTCTTCTTTGCTCTCGATCAAGGAAAACTCTTAGGGTTTGTTGTGTCAAAATATGGTATATATAACGATCATGATAGAGTTAAAGAAATTTCTTATATTTCTTTACCTCACAATAAAAATTCCATGCAATCATTTTTAGGTCAGATTAATTTTGTAAAAATATTCATTCCAGATTTTTCTCAAATTGTTTTGCCTGTGCAGAATATGATTAGGAAAAATTTATTATTCAAATGGGGATATAAAGAAAAAGAAGCCTTTGATGGAATCAAGAAGGAAATCATTGATGGACCTACATTGAATACTTTCCAAAGATTTTATTCTGTATACTTTGGCAACTGAGACATATTATGATGTTGTTTTAACACAGCTCAATGATCAACAAATCGAAGCATCGATTTCTTTCTTCAGCTCAAATCTGTAAGGAGCTGAGCTGAATTATTTTGATGTTTAAACACAATCTTTCACTGTATTTAATTCAATAAAAAATTTTAGGCCTTTTCTCTTTAAAACACACACAAAGGTTATTGTTCCTTTCTCTGCAGCAAGACAATTTATAATTCAAAGAGAAGTAGGAGAAAAAAGGGCTAATTGGGTGACAGTTTTGCAAGAATATGATATTGATATTAAACCAGCAAAGATTATTAGAGGACAAGGTTTTTGCAGATTATTAGCAGGAGCTCATAATATACCAGAAAATCAAGATCCAGAGAATGTTGTTCAAGTAAGTCAGATAAGTGTTACAGATTCTGAATCTCAGTATGCTGATCTCATATTCTACTTGAAAAATGGGTATGCTCCTTCTAATCTCAGCTATAAGAATAAACATGCTTTAATATTGAAGGCTACTAAATATGAAATCATTGATGATGTGTTATTCATAAATAACTATGATTAAATCTTATTAAGATGTCTTGAAAATACTGAAGCAAAAAAGGTATTGCGGGAATTACATGATGGACCAGCAAGAGGTCATTTTGAAGGTGATACCACAGCCCACAAAATTATCCATGCTGGATATTATTGGCCTACCCTTTTTAAAGATAAACATGATTATGTGATAAAATGCAAAATTTTCCAAACTACTAGTGGAAGACAGAGGAAGCCAACTTTTCCTTTGCAGCCAGTAAACATTGAACAACCATTTCAACAATGGGGGTTTGATATTATTGGTGAGATAGTTCCTCATTCTTCCAAACAGCATAAGTACATTCTCACAGCAACAGATTAATTCAAAAAGTGGGTAGAAGCAATTCCTCTAAAGGTAGCCAACTCTGATGCAATTATTTATTTCATCGATCAATTCATCATTACAAGGTTTGGTGTACCTAACACTATGGTCTTTGATAATGCATCTTATTTTTCTGGTAATAGTATAACGGAATTTGAAATTAAAAGAGGTTTTAAATTGAAATATTCAGCAAACTAGTATCCACAAGGTAATGGTTTAGCTGAATCCACTAACAAAAATCTCATCAAAATCATTAAATGGACTATTTATCAAAATCAAAAGAATTGGCACAAGTATTTAATCTTTGCATTATGGGTTGATCGTATTACTCTTAAAGCTTCTATTGAAACTTCACCTTTCAATTTATTTTATGGTAAAGAAGCTGTGATACCATCAAATCTAGCTCTTCCATCATTAGACCTAGTGCAATTCATTGAAGAAAATTATCCCTCATCCATTCAGTTGAGGTTTGATCACATCCTTAAATTAGAAGAAGATAGAGAAAAAGAAAAAAATATTCATGAAAAACATCAACAACTTGTAAAATCTTCTTTTGATTCAAATTCCACCGGCTCAAAAAATTTGTCAATTGGTGATCTTGTTCTGAAATGGGATAACGCACATGAAGAAAAAGGTAAGCATACCAAATTTCAGAAAATGTGGCTTGGACCATTTCAGATTGCTAAAAATATAGGCTCATGTACATTCATACTTCAATATTTAATAGGAAAGAGAGAATCTCTTCCTATAAATGGACTTGTCTTAAAGAAATTCTTTTTATAACAAGGTAACCCCTTCTTACTTGTACATATTCCTTTCTGCAATTTTTATTAATTTTTGTAAATAAAGGTTGTTAATAGTCTTTAATTGACTTTTTACTATTAGAAAATTTCCTTGGAAAAAATGTTATAAAAACTTATTTTATGTAAATAAGAATTTTCAAGGAAATGATTACAATTTTGGATAGTTTAAAATAAAATGTTAAACTTTGAAAATTTGTTCAGAAAATTTGCATGATCTTTTGAAACCTTGAGGAAAATGTCAATCATTATAATTTTATTAAGCAGAGAAAGGTTATCTCTAAAAAGAAAAAACTTTTTTCAAGCTTTGGAAAACAAAAAAACTCTAATAAATTGTCATCCATTTATTCTTAAGGATACAACTATTTCACCCCATCCATTTCGGTTGTGATTTTTTAGAATGTAATTCTAAGAAATTATATGACAAAATTTAGGAGATAAGAGGTCTCATCAAGAGCCTACTTCCCATGATCATAAGAAGTAATAAAACTAACATTACCAATATTGCATACCAAAATAGGGTAATGGCTTATAAAAGTAAGACAAGAGGTCTCATCATGAGCCAGCTTATTCAGTTTAATTACAACTAGTGAATGGCAATGTTACTAACTGGCTACCAAAACAGAACAATGGCTCTTAAATTAAAAAGAAAATAAAATACAAAAAAACATAAGACAATATGTCTTATGAATTTATTTTTAAAAAGTCATAATCTTAGTTGGATGGGATAATGGATAGTTAATGGTTAAAAGGTAACTTTGTCGAGACTATGAACGTTTGCTAGCAGTAGAGGCAATGCCTGTAACAATAGAGTATATTACAAAATCTAAACTTGAAGAAATCCACTTACTTTATTACTATCAACCAATCAAAGCTTGATATAACCCAAAAATGTTTTTATATTTGAGGAATTAGAAACAAATTGTAAGTGATTTTTATTCTTTTTTACTGTTAGATTTTATTTGAATTATCCTAAGATAAGTTTTTATTATCTTTAGAAATTTTTACTTACTTAAAATATAGTGTTCATTTCATTTTTTCAGAGATAATTTTTTCTTCTAGTGAATCGATAATTATTGTACTGTACAACAACCCTCCAAATTTTTAAATTTTAGAGTAAATCCCATTTAGAAATAGTTCCCCTTTCTTATCTTTCTTCCTAAATAGAAATAAAAGATTCATTGATAAAAGGATACATATCACATTTTTATTCACAAAGTGTACAACCTTTAAAAATAACTTTCCAATCCGATGAGTCATAAAGCCTTTTAATCATATCAAAAACATTATGAAGTCTTTATATTTAACAATGATTGAAATGAACAGTAATCACAATCAGAAACTCGGAGAATTCTTTAAAGTTTGTTTTTGCTTTGTAAAATTATGATGCGATCGCGCTCAATCGCAATCCCATTTCGATAAATTTAAAGTGTTTTGTTTCTTGTATATTTTTATGGCCTAAATCTACCTCAGGCTGAAAGAAGGCAGAGTTCACGGTAACATCAAACCACGCTTAGTCTAATAGCTAGCCCTATCAGATCAGGAGAGGGCTCTCTCCGGGTCAATCTCAGAAATAATAATCAATAAGAATTAAGATGACTTCGAAATAAAGACTGATTTTAGGCTAGGTATATATGTAAAAGAGTTTGATTTTGATTTTTGGGGTTTTGTTGAAATCAAAGGGAAAGACAGTTTTGGGTTCGGGGATGAGGCCTAGTTTTTGCAGAGTTCTGAATGGGGCAAGGAAGGAAATTGTTTTGACGATTTGGATTGAATGACTGGATAGTTCAGACTGGTGAGGAACTGAAGAGGGCAACAGGCTTTCAATAATCCTATTCAAACAAATGAAAACATGGAAAATTAAACAAAACTCAAGGAAGAGCAAAGCAATCTAATGAATTCCACCTTTATAACTGATTTGTTTAATTTAAGAAGAAAGGAGAAGGGAAATGATACACATAAAACATCAGTGAAATTAAAATCACATAGAGAAACACATCATCAAAAAATAGAGCCACATGGATCCCAAAGAGTGCTGCAAACCCTGGTCTATTCCTTTGCCAAAATTGCAGAGATGAAATGTACAATGAAGTGCCAAGCAATCCCAAGTGTCCAACCCTGAAAATGACTGAAGAACTACAAGATATAGACAAGCCTAACTCATCCCCATGCCTCTCGGGGTTGAGCTCACCATTTTAGGATTTTTTTCAACCATATCTAAAATAAGAACTAGAAAATAGGCAATGAAACAACTTGCCTCTATATGATAGGAAACTGATTCATTCACTTAAATTTCACTTTTTGGTGAATGAATCTACTTGGATGAGAAAAAATGTGCCGAAATTACATCATAGTGATGAAATTACATCAATTTACATCAATATTTACATGAAAAATTCAAACTGGCCAAAACTAGGCAAAAAACTGAGCTGTTGAGTGAAAAATAGGTCAAATTTCCCAATGCACCGCACCTGAAATATCTATGCGTAGTGCCACTTTGAGACTGATTTTGAGGGCCTTCCCGAAGTGAAAATTGAGTTCAGGATAGCTCGTTGGAAATATATACCTGTATACTTTCGAACCCAAGTGGAATTTCAGAATGTGGTTGCCATTTTCCCCTCCAAAAATTAAATCTCCCAACACTGCTTCTTGTGTGTCCAAAAAGTGGCAGAAAGGCCATTTTTGAGGTGTTTTTGACCCTTTAAGAAACCCAAAACTTGTCAAAATCCTTAGGTAATGGGTAGGCATGCATAAATTTTGATGAAAAATATAGAAATGTAATTTTTTCCTCAAAATGAGTTGCCAATTATAAGCGCGCGCCAAGTGGCGCTACGCGTCGGGCGGAAAAATCTGTGTTAAGGCCAAAAAATTCAAAATTGACAAAAAGTTTCCCAAATTTCTTGAAACTTGGGCAGAATGTCCACCATCAAGCACTATGGTGGGCCAAAGAAGCTTCAGCCAAAATTTGGAGTCTATCATGCCTTTTACGATGCTTTAGTGCCTTCTTTAGTCTTGCTTTTAGGATCTTGATCCTTGCTTTGCAAACAGGATGTCGCGCCCAATAATGGTTCTTCATGTGCATGAGCATGTTATTTTCCTTTTTTTCCTTCTCCAACAGCTTCTCAAGATGAATATTGACGCTCTCAAGCCAAGTCTCTCTATCAGCCTCAATCTCCCGCTCAATGGGTGTCATATTTATTTGGCTTCTTTGGGCAGCTTGCCGGTTTTCACGGATGTTTTGCAACTCCATGATTGTTTGCTGATCTTCCAACTGTTTGTTTCACTGCTCCAGGTAATTTATGATCCATTGGGCTCTCTGAAATTTGACGGTCAATGTGTCAATCTCCGCCTTCTACTCCTGAATAGTCTCTCTCAACTTTGAGCTTGGAGAGCTCAAATCCTCATCAATGAGTACAAAATTAGTATCCTGACCTCCTGAAGGGCCCTCATCATGTATAGGCCTCTTACCCCTGTCCTGTACCTATACCTGTGCTACTGATGATGGCAATGAGACCCCTTCCACGCCAGGTGGAGATAGTACTCGTCAGGCTGCTGCAAATAATCCTCGAGTGCCTCTCTGATAAGTGACATATGTCGGCACACTAGTAGTCTCTGCCTTCTGACCTCCATACTGATGTGAAGGTTCACTTGCATCATGGACAACCTCCAGAGGAACCTGAGGAGTTGTGAAGGAATCACGGGAAATGAAATCCTCCCATGAAATACCCTGCAATCCAAGCTAATGTACAACCACGATCTTGATGAGTGCATAGTGATAAATACTGTTGTACTGCTGCTCGAGAGTTTTCTTCTGCAAAAGAGTGGTCATTATCTCAATATTCCAACACATAAAATAAGGTATGTTCATCATCCTCATTCTGATGAAATGCATCAATAACCTGATGTGGTAGGCATAGAGGGGTGAAAACCGGTCCTCACAACTGAAATATCTGATAATGAGTTTCATCAGAGGTGCATAAGATTCCTTTAGGAACCGGAATGGGAACACCCTACTGAGTTGCCTCACAAAGCTAGGCCTGATGTATGGTTCATAATGCACTATGTCCACCTGTTGTCTTTTGTTCCACTATTCACCCACATTCGGTATTCCGGTTTCTTGAGAAATGGTTTCCGGTGTCAAAGTGAAATTTACACCAGCAAGAGTTACCTAACCATCATGTAAATTCAACACAAACAAACGAGCCAACTCTTGACGATGATGGATCCTAGCAATCATTTCACAATACTGATAGCATGACTATTCTCGAAAACATGTCGTGGCAAGTAGACAAGCCTGCAATTCATTCAATGAGGTGGGCTCCTCTCTCACATGTCTGCCACCTTTACGAGGCCTTCTAGGTGCATGTAGCTAAGTGGTAGAACCACTATCTCGGTCATATGATGTGTCAGTATCTGTCTCCATGATGTCCATGCAAGGTTTATATTGACTTGTATGAGATGAAAAAGAGAATTTGGTGCTTTGTTTCAATTACCAAATATATGGTGGTAAGAGAGGGACTGTGGAGAAATAGGGCAGTAGGAACAATGGACCTCAATATAGTGATAACTCAAGTGTAGGGACAGCCAATTAACTGTTTGGGAAAGTTGGGGTTTTGGGAATTTTTACAAGTGAGATGGGAAAGTGTAAATGACATGAAATGAAATGACTTGGGATAGGAAAATAGGGCTTAGGAATGAGTGACTTGGGATATAAGGGAATAGGTGAGGGACTGTAATGATAGTATAACAGTGAGAGGGAGGAATAAACAAGTAAAGAATGAAGTATTTGGCACCAAAATCAATTTTAAAACTCCAATTTCAAAACCTTAAGGAGGCACTTCAACAAGATGATAAGGTTTATATTTTTGGCATTCAAACTCTCATATTTAAACTCAAACAACACCAAACATGGGTTAATGGAAATTACAAAGTCACATAAACTTACTTGGAGCAAAGGAGACCAATTCGTTTTGATGATTGAGAGAGATGGCAAGAATCTTTGTGTTTCGGCCCTGTGCACAGCGATAGTGGTCCAGTGCGTCGCGACCCTTGTATGCGCCACGCTGGTTCAAAAATACACAGTGCAGAGCGGCCCTATGCGTTGTGCTCATCCAGTGCGCCGCGACCACAAATTACACACAGTTCGGCCTTCAAACGCTAGCTTTTCTCCTCCATGATTTCTTTTGGCTTCACTCTTGTCTCTTGGCATGTAAATGGGGTTGGAATATGAAAATATCTTATATATATAAAAAAAAAATTGATTTTTCATTTGGGCCAACCCACTTTCTAATGTTGCAGACTTTGACACTTTTAAATGAAATCTATTTTGTTTCCTTTGTGCTTTTGACTGATGAAGAACTTCTTGTCTGTCTTTGCAGGGATATCTAGCATGGGGATTTGTCAAAGATGACCAGGGCTGTGCATGGAGTAATTTACAACTGAAGAAAATTTGAAAATTACATTGCATTTATTACAAAAGATGAAATAGATGATTTTTCTTCAAAACAGAGTTTTCAAGAAAAATCATTATCAAGCATTATGATGATGAATTTTTTTGCACTGATACCTTATTTGAGGCTTCCTCATGTGCCTGCTGGCCATTATTATGCATCTTGAGACCTAATTGAAAAAACCCTAGACCTAATGAAACTAAAACCCTAAAATGACTCTTCGCTAACCAAGAGACCAAAAATGACTGTAAATGATTTTGATGAACAGACACAGACCAACAGTTACATGACATGAGGGATATGAGTGACAAGACCCTTCCGTCAGATGATCCATGCTCCTAATGGAATGCAGCTGACTGAACTGAGTGAGACACCTAAAATGAAATGCTACAAGAGAAATTTGATCTATGATAGAGGGATGAAGATACCGACTCTAACATTGGCTCCAACGGGGATGATAGCTCCTTGGAGGTGCCAAGAACTACAGATTTCTGGGAGAGTAGGCAGTGCCTTCGTCCATTGGGCTATGGAGTCCATAGCTTTGACAAATCAACACAAAACTCTTGACTCAATTTATTGACTGCAAATTGACTCAAATTGACTCATTCTTGAAACCGAAATGACTGAAGGACCTGAATCGACAAACTGAAACCAAATCTGAAATCAATATTTAGAGTTATAGCCTTCACCTCGGGCCCCAAACTAAAGAAAATATCACAGCACACACTTGCAATGAAACTGAAATAAACTAGTATGTACAATGAGAATGTAAAACAACAGAAAACATTTCAGAAATGATACCGCTTGAGCAGCCGACCATTGACTGGCCCTCTTGGAAAATCTTCCCCATTCATCTCTTTCAGAAGAAAAGCATTCTCACCCCGATATGCAGCAATTTTAAAGGGTCCTTTCCAGATATTTTTGAACTTACCATTCTTACCCTTTTCCTCATTCCTTGCATCCCATTTCAGCACCACTTCTTTCAATTGAAATTTGTCCGCCTTGGCTTTTCTATCATATATTTTCTTAATTCTCTCTTGCATGTTGAATGTGTTTTGAAAAACTTCTTCTCCAGTCTGCTGCAAATGGATCATTTGATTTATTATCCTTTGCATATGATTGTCTTCACTTCCAGCTTCCTGCAGAAGTTTGACCACTGGAACTGCAAGAGAGGTAGGAAATACCGTGTCAACTCCATATACTAGCTCAAAAGGGGACATACCAATGGATTTCTTCTGACTCACTCTGTCTGCCCAAAGTGCATTGACCAACTTCTTATGCTAACTTTTCTTGTTTATTTCCAGCAACTTTTTAACAATGTTAACCAAATATTTGTTCGAAGACTCCGCCAATTCGTTGCCTTGTGGATGATAAGCAGTCGAGTGTCCCAAAATGATGTGATACTTGTTAGAAACTCAACCATTATTTTTGATTTGAAAGCTGCTGCATTATCAGTAATTAAATTATTTGGGCAACCAAAGCGAGACAAAATATTATTCTCAAGAAACGAAATTATTATCGAATTCATAGCTTGCCTCGTGGGAATTGCTTCAATCCATTTCGTGAAATAATTTGTTGATGTGAGGATCCACCTATGTTGAGCTGAAGAATCAGGATGGATCTCACCAATGAAATCCCAACCCCACTACTAAAGAGGAGCACTTACCTCAATGGGCTTAAGCGGCAAAGGCTGCAATTTCTTCCTCCCTTCAAAAATCTGACATTCATGACAACTTTTGACAGTCTTATATACATCAGCAAAAAGAGTCGGCCAATAATATCCTACTCTCAAAATCTTTTTGGTCGTTGTTTTCTAGAAAAGGTGACCTCCGCAATCTCCCTTATGAAAATCCTCCATAACCTGCTATGCTTCTTCTTCAACCAAACAATTCAGCAAAACACCACCAGGATCTTTCCAATAGAGTGAATTATTCAAAATACAAAACTTATCAGCCTTCAATTTCAGAGTTCTACTTTTGTTTCTAGCCATGCTGGGTGGTGGTGACAAATTTTGAAGTACATATACAATATCTGAATACCAAGGAGAAAGCACAAAGATTTCTGATACTTGAATTGATGCACTTTCCTCATTATCCTCAGACATAGCAGCAATAAGATTAATGTCCAAGACATGCAAATTCGACTCAGCCATTAGTTTAGCCAGCCCTTGTCCTTTGATAAGATTTGTAGGCTTTATCTCCACATCATACTCCAACAAGGCAGCAATCCATTTGCCTCGTCTCCCTTCCGGATCTGTTTGCACTAAAAAAAAACGAAAACAAAATAAAATCTTGAGTATAGTCCAAGCTGATCAAAACCAGAGCTAAAGAAAGAGCCAATTTTACTAAATTGAAAGACTTTACCGCCTCCTCAGTCCACTTCACTACATTGTCTTTCTTAAGCACGTTTGTAATTTCTCTTAGGTGTTCTGCAAGATTAGGCACAAAGCGGCGTAAGAAATTCATCTTACCATTGAATGATTGGATCTCCTTTTTGTTCCGGGGAATATCAATGTGCTGAATAGCTTCTACTTGAGCTGGATCAATACGGATGCCATCCTTTGATATTATGTGACCAAGAATTTTTCCCTCATCCATGGCAAACAAACTCTTCTTCGGATTAAGTGACACACCATAATTTCTACATCGCTAAAAAAAAATCTTCAAATGGTAAAGGTGCTCCTCATCAAAATTAGAAAAGACTGTAAGATCATCAAGATACACAACAATAAAAAAATCCTTGTCATTTGCAAGTTCTATTTCCATTTCCCGCTGAAATGTCGCACCAGCATTCTTTAAACCGAAAGGCATTTTAGCATAATGGAAAGTTCCCCAAGGAGTGGTGAACATTGTTTTGTCTCTATCATCCTCATGGACTAGAATTTGGCTATACTTGGAATAACCATCGAGTAGTGACATACGAGATGCTCCAACTACTCATTGAAGTATGTGATCCATTTTGGGCAACGGATAATTATCTTTCAAAGAAACCTTATTCAGATTCCTAAAATCAATGCATAAGCAAATCTCACCTGTCTTCTTGCGTACGGGCACCAAATTAGAAATCCAATCTAAAAACCTTATGGGAACGATGATACCAACCTTGTACAATCGATTTACTTCCTTCTCAATTGAGGGCAGCAACTTTGGATTTATTCTTCTCAATTTCTACCTGAAGGGCTTTTGATTTGGCTTAATCGGAATGGTGTGTTGAATTATATTGGTATCATATGTCTTCAAATCTGAATAATCCCAAGAAAATACATTAGTAACAGAAGACAATAAACTAACATATTTTTCTTTCACCTCCGGTGGCAATGCTTTGGACAATTTCACCATCTTTGGATTTTCAGCTGATCCAATGTTCACATCTTCAACTCCCTTTTCGGTTGGCCGCAAGGTTGGTTTTCGAGCTACGTCATCTTGATCGAAAAGCTCCTCTAAAGGTATCAAACCTTTAGGAATGAAATTATCCTTAAGCTACAAAACTTCCATCTAATTTACTTGCACATCAGCCTCACCATCATCATGCTCCATATCAATTGAAGTGTCTTTGAATTTGCCTTGATTTTGCATAAATTCATCGATCTCATCATCATTTTGTAATACTTGCCAATACCTTTGATTGTCCGGGACAGTCAGACGATGTTTCACATGAATTTAAAATTTTTTACTTGAGTTCATTGGAGTTTTCAAATTACTTTCTGCCTTTGCAAGTGCATCTGCAATACCATTCTGAATACGAGGGACACAGGTCAAATTATAGTCTGAAAACAATTTCAAGATATCAAGAACAACATTTCAGTAAGCCCACATTCGAGGATTCTTAGCTTGGTATTCACCTTTCACTTTCTTAATTACCAACTCAGAGTCTCCATACACTGCAATCCTCTTAGCATTCAACTTTCTAAGAATTTTCAGACCAGCAATTAAAGCTTCGTATTCTGCCTCATTATTTGAACAATCAAAAGCTAATTTATAAGAATAGACCCTTACATTACTTGGTACCTTGTTTGGGGTAGAAAAATCGTTGCGTACCCAAATGCCAATTCCAACACCATCACTCCCTACTGTACCATCAAAATCCATGGTCCATAAGCCATCTTCATCCTCTTCCAAGTGCTGAAATTCTGTTTGCTCTATTATTTCTGCTTGCTGTCCATCAACTTTTTGCTACTGTCGGAAGGCTGATTGCTCAGCGGAACTTTCAATCTTTTGTCTCTATTTCTTTATGACCTCTCTGAAATTCTTGATGATTTCCGGAATGTCTTCTACTTCAACTAATTGACTATTTACATGATTGAAACTATCTGAATACAAAACAAATGACTCTAAATCTATATGTACATAGTTAATTGGATGATTTACTGGTTTCTCCTTGATGGTGATCATATACTTCATCTTTTGTTCCCAGTACAGTTTCCTCATCTGACCAAACATAGGAATGGTAGCATAGGAGAAATCAAGCTCCAATTTTCCCTTTAGTTTTGCTCCCCAAGATCTAGAAAGAAGCATGCCAAATCTAGGAGGAATATCCACCACAACCACATCCATCAAAACATTCTTAGTCAGAATCTGATCTAAACTAACCACCAAATGTTTGATAAGCCCAATTCATCTTACTCTGCCAGAATCGAAAGAATAAATATCATGATACTTCCTAGTGATGTCCAATCCCAATTTCTCCATGATTGCTCTCGGCATGAGATTATGAGATGCTCCGGAATCAAACATGGCATTGTGTAACACATAATTGTGAAATCACTATCTGGAGACTCACCATCCAATTCTAGTCCAAATATCAACTCAGTTTGATCATCTTCCACATTCACCATATCAGACATTGGATTGAAATTTAAAATTTTAGATACCTGACCCTTATAGCTGCTATTCTTCATCAATTCAGTCCAAGGAATGGATACTTTTAACTTAGAAATTTCATTATCTAAGCTAAAAAATGAAGTTTTCTCTACCTCTTTGACTGGAACATCCTTCTTTTCATCTTTCTCCCTCGATACAATTGGTTGATTGCATCTTTCATTTGTTGATGGGGATTTGCTAGTAGTGGGATCAACTATCTCTTTTCCCTTCTTTTGTGCAACGAATGCATCATTCTTTGGTGCTGAAACTTCCTTTCTCTTTTGTATTGGATTGATAGGCACATCTCTGCTTCTAAGTGAATATTGACGCTGCTGGGCAGACAAAGCATTCATATAACCTCTCTGATGTTCATTTGACTCTTCTTCAAGAGATGTCTCATTTGCCAAGATGAAATCCTTGTCTTTTTGTACAGTTGAGTTTTCTACATACTCCTCATCTTCAATGATAAAGGTTGTCATATCATCAGGTGTAAATAAGTTATTCTCTTCTCCTATTACATTATCTTCATCATCCAATTCCGAAACAACAAAATTCTGCTATAAAGGTGTCTTTACCCGCTGTTGTACTACTGGTTCTTGTGCTCACTGCTCTCGTTGTTTGATCCTGAATTGTGGTTGTTGCTAACCACGGAAGTTAGGATTTCTGATCTGCGGTTCAGGCTTATCAAGTTTTAATCTTTCAATCATCTTTTCCACTTTGCGGAGTACTTGATCTGAAGTAGAAGCCTCTTCCTTAATTGCTACTTTCTTTTCAGCTTTCAATCTAGCTCTCTTATCATTTAAATTAGCTTCAACACTCACTGCAATTTTCTGCATGTCTTCCAAAGTGGCTGGATCTCTTTCTCTTAATTGATGGGCCATTTCCGGATCGAAACCATCTGGAAACTTAAGCAAAGCCGACCTCCTAGATGGCTTTAAATCATCAGGAATTGCATTGTAAACCGCATTGAATCTAATACAGTAATCTTGAACAGACTCACCAACATTCCGCTTGATTTTGGTATATTCAAAACTGATCTGAAGAGGATATTTATTTACTTCCCATTGATCCAAGAATTGTCTCTGAATCTCAGCCAATGTAGCAATACTTCTAGGCGGCAAAGCTCTGAACCATTTTCTCACTTTTCCTCCAAAGGTTTGCACAAATAATCTCATGGTCACATTTTCTGCATCAATCTCATGAAGGTCAAAGAAATAGACCATTCTATCCACATGTTGCTGAGCAGGAACACTTTGAGGAGTACCATCAAACAATGGAATTTTTCTTTGATAATCAGCGGGCATGTCATCCAAGTTTTGAGGCAACACGAGAGGTGAAAATCGGGCAGCCATTTCTCTTGGTGGATTTACAATCGGATTTGGAAATATAGGAGGAGTCGGAGCAACTGATGTATAAGGTGTATGTGGTGTGGATGGAGGTGATACTACTGCAGATTTTTGATCAGAAAGAGATGGTTGCATAGGAATGGTAGGGATGAAAGGAGGCTCGGTATGAATTTGTGAACTAGATGTAACTGCTGATGGCCCAAGAGTTTCAGATGCAGATTCTATAAACTCAGGAATATTTGTTGCCACAATAGAATTCTGAATATTCAAAATATAACTGTCAATGGATCTATTAGCCTGTTCAATTTCAAGATACTTGATAAACTCTGGATTTATGATAGTAGAACCAATAGCACTTTCAGACTTAGTCTAAAACAACGAAAACTCAAATTTTTCATCAAATTCAAGATCTTCAAGGTACTCAAACACAGCGGGACACGAATGAGATTTAAACAGAGGAATCACAGGAATTTCTCGACGAAGGATTCTTGAAATCAGATTGGGATTTTCATACACTGGAGGTGGATCGGGATCCGAATTTTCTCTAGTATATCTTCTGGAAGCTAGTGTGTTGAATTATTTTCAAAAATCAAAGGGACAAAACCAACTTGTCCAGCCTAACAAATTCTAAACTCATCATCCGAAGTATAGAATGATCTGATGTACTGGGGGCAATTTACAAGTGAAATTTCACATTTACAAACTAGACCAAAGATTGAATGAAGCAAAGTTTATCTACTTTCGCTAATACAAAGCAAAACCGTTTCGAAGGCTACCTGGCATAACTTCAGGCTCTGTTTGTAGCTTATAAAATGAATAACACTAACAAGAAAACAATTTTCTTCCCTAGTATGGTCGCGACTACGTTATGGCCTAAATCTACTTTAGGCTGAAAGAAGGTAGAGTTCAGGGTAACATCAAACCATGCTCAGTCTGGTAGCTAGCCCTACCAGATCAAGAGAGGGCTCTCTCTGGGTCAATCTCAGCAAAAATAATCAATAAGGCTTGAGATTGTTAGAAAATTAAATATTATAGAGAAATGAAACACATAAAATATGCGGAAAATACAAGCATATAAAACACATAAAACCAGAGAGACACAAATATATGTGGTTTACCCAGTTTGGCCTACGTCCACCTCGAACAGCCAGTCCTTCCTTTATATTATCCAACAAAAAATGAAGAGACAAAACCTACAACAGATCTGCTGTAATATCCTCTGTTCTCTCTCACAGTCTCCCTCTCTGTTTCTCGCTTTGAGAATACACTCATGATGCACAGCCGCAATACAATGCCCTCATATATACAAGGGGGTTTCCTTCTAGGGCAGAAAACCCTAATCTAAACATAACTTCTACTGTCAGATCATTTTTCTAATGAACGGCCCAGATTGACTAGAAATTACTATACTTTTACAAGGCAATTTTACATTTGTTTTTAGCTTCGGGGGCGGGGGGCAGAAGCGATTAAATTTCGGGCGGCGTTGCTGCCCCTTTTAAGGTACAGGGGTCCAATCTGTGATACAAAGTAAACAAGATAATCAGGCTCCACACCCGACAATCTCCCACTTGGAGACTGATTGTAGCAACTCCATCGCTGCATCATTTGCTGGACAATGACTCCTCTTTGGACCTGGCTATTTCTCATCTTCATCGTCATCCTTGAAGACCAATTGAAACTGAGCATGTTCTCAGTTTCTCCCTGGTTACAACTTTTGTTAGCATATCTGCAGGATTCTGGCTAGTGTGTATCTTTTCCACCTTCAACTCTCCATCTTCCAATACTGACCATATGAAATGGTACTTGAGATGTATGTGTTTAGTCCTGGAATGAAATGTTGAGTTCTTTGCAATATGAATAGCACTTTGGCTATCACTGTATAGTGTGCCCATATCATGGTTCTTACCCAATTCATCCATAAACCTTTGTAACCAAATCATTTATTTACTAGCCTCTATAGCAGCAACATACTCAGCTTCTGTTGTTGAAAGTGCAACAACACTTTGGATTTTTGAAACCCAACTGATAGCTGTTCCACCTACAGTAAATACATATCCTGTAGTGCTCCTCCTATTATCTCTATCACCTGCCATATCTGCATCAACATATCCCTGTAGAGAAATGTTTGAACCACCAAAATATAGTGCTTGATTTGTGGTACCTCTCAAATATCTGAGAATCCATTTTACTGCCATCCAATGTTCTTTTCCTGGATTGTTCATATACCTGCTTACAACTCCCACTGCATGTGCAATATCAGGCCTTGTGCAGACCATTGCATACGTTAAACTTCCAACTGCTGATTCATATGGAACTTTAGACATATAATCCATGTCTTCTTGGGTCTTTGGGCACATCTCCTTACTAAGTTTGAAATGGCTAGCAAAAGGTGTACTAACTAGTTTTGCATTCTGCATATTAAATCTTTTCAACACCTTTTCTATGTACTCATTCTGAGACAATGTTAATTTGCGATTTTTCCTATCTCTAGTTATCCTCATACCAAGGATTTGTTTTATAGCTCCCAAATCCTTCATTGCAAATGAATTTGAGAATTTTATTTTGAGCACATTTATTTCCTGCATGTTAGACCCTGCAACAAGCATGTCATCTACATACAATAACAGTATAATATAGCTGCCATCATTTTGCCTTTTCAGATAAACACAATGATCAGAGTGACATCTAGTATAACCTTGTTCAGACATAAAATTATCAAATTTTAGATACCACTGCCTTGGGGCCCGTTTTAAGCCATACAAGCTCTTCTTTAACCTACACACCAATTTTTCTTTTCGTTTTACCTCATATCCTTTTGGTTGCTGCATGTATATCTCTTCCTCCAAATCTCAATGGAGAAATGTTGTCTTTACATCTAACTGTTCAAGATGTAAATCTTCCACCGCTACAAGACTTAAAATAGTTCTGATTGAATTCATTTTAACAACAGGAGAAAATATTTCATCAAAATCAATACCTTTCTTTTGTGCAAATCCCTTCACCACAAGTCTAGCTTTGTACCTCTGTTTTCCTCCATCTTCTTCCTTCAGCCTGTAAACCCATTTATTCTGCAATGTAGTTTTACCTGCAGGCAACCTGACTAAGTCCCAAGTCCGGTTATGCATTAAGGAGTCCATCTCTTCTTCCATGGCTAGCTCCCACTTCTTCCTGCTTTCAACCTGCATTGCTTCTTCATAACATGCAGGTTCACCAGAATCAGTCTACAATAAATAATATAATGAGGGAGAGTATCGTTCAGGGGATCTACTTATCCTGGTAGATCTTCTAACACCACTTTCAGGTGTTTGAGGTGCCTGTTGCTGTTGTGGTGGTTGTTGCTGCTGTGGTTGTTGATTATTATTATTTTCAGGCACCTTTACTTTTTCAGTTATCTCATCAAGAACCATGTATTCCTTGCTTTCTTTTTCCTGTTTCTTTTCCTGCAACTGATTCTTATACAAGACCTTTTCATTGAATATTACATCTCTGCTCCTAATGATTTTGTGATTTTCATAATCATATAAGCGATAACCAAAATCATTAACACCATATCCAATAAAGGTACATTTCTTTGATTTTGCCTCAAGCTTTGTTCTATTTTCTTTATTAATATGGTCAAAGGCCTCACAACCAAAAGGCTTTAAAAAAGAGTAGTTTACCTTTTTACCTGTCCATGCTTCCTCTGGAATACCACCATCCAAGGAACTTGAAGGCCCTCTGCTTATTAGATAAACAACAGTATCTACAGCATCTGCCCAAAATTGTAAAGGCAATCCTGCATGCAGTCTCATGCACCTTGCACGCTCCATGATTGTTCTGTTCATCCTTTCTGACACACCATTTTCTTGTGGTGTTCTTGGAACTGTCTTCTCTCTACGAATTCCATGC
The DNA here is from genome assembly GCA_034641835.2 of Pinus albicaulis. NCBI lineage: Eukaryota > Viridiplantae > Streptophyta > Pinopsida > Pinales > Pinaceae > Pinus > Pinus albicaulis. The sequence goes on from CM076569.1 coordinate 290,436,235, forward strand.
TCTGAACAGTACCTATTAAACTCTTTATTGCAATATTCACCTCCATTGTCTGATCTGAGACACTTCAACTTCTTTCCTGTCTCAATCTCAACCAAAGCTTTCCATTTCTTGAAAGTATCAAATACATCAGATTTATTCTTAATACAATAAATCCATGTTTTTCTAGTTGCATCATCAATAAAAGTAACATAATAACGAGAGCCACCGAGAGATGATACCTGAGCAGGTCCCCATACATCTGTATGCACAAGCTCCAATTTTTCGCTCTTCTTTTCTTTCCCAACTCTGAGCAATTTGACTCTCTTCTGTTTTCCATAAATGCAATTCTCACAGAAATCCAAATCAACATTCTTCAAACCTGGCAACAAATTTCTTGAGTGGAGAGTCTTCATTCCCTTCTCACTCATGTGTCCGAGCCTATGATGCCATAATGCTGCATCTGCTCCTTTGGAAGTTAAAGCATTAACAGAGTTAGAAATACCATTGCATAAATACAATGTACCAACCTTTTCACCTTTTGCTATTACCAGGGCTCCTTTGGCGACCTTCCAAGTTTTATCCGTGAAAGTTGTCACACAACCTTCACCGCCTAACTGCCCTGTTGAAATCAGATTTTTCTTTAGATCTGGAACATGCCTTACCTCCTTTAGTAGCCATTGGTTTCCATTCTGTTGTTTTACAAGAAATTTACCCATTCCAACAATTTTACAGGGTTTATCATCACCCAAACAAACTTGTCCAAAATCTCCTTGAACATAGTCATGAAAATATTTATTATCAGGTGTGGCATGGAATGAAGCCCCTGAATCTACAACCCAAGAATCAGTAACATTTTCGAAAGAAAGAATCAAAGCATCTTGTAACACATCACCTGTCACATTTGCTTCATGATTGATTTCTTGCTGTGTGTCTCCTTCTTTTCCCTTCCGAGATCTGTAGTCTTTCTTTAGGTGTCCTTTCTTTCCGCAATTCCAGCACACTATCCCCGATCTGGACTTGGATTTTCCTTTCCTTGAGTTACTGTGATATCCCGAGCTCTTTCCTCTTTCCATTCTTCTTCCCGTAGATTCTGCACTCAAAGCATTACCCGATGTCTCACCGAAGCTTTTCCGTCGCATTTCCTCACTAAGGATAGCACCAACAACATCATCAAACTTTAAAGTACTAGATCCAGAGACAGAGTTACTAATGGCCATTACTAAGCCATTCTAACTCTCTGGCAATGAGCACAAGAATAACAGAGCTCTAACTTCATTATCAAAGTTTACCCCTACAGAACTTAGCTGACTGGTAACTGTATTAAATTCATTTAAATGGTCTACAACAGATCCACCTTCCGACATCTTCATATTAAATAGTCGTTTCATAAGAAATACCTTGTTTGAGGCCGAGGGATTTTCATACAGTTTTTCCAACGTCTGCATCAAACCCTCTGTTGTTGTTTCCTTCAAAATATTGAAGGCGACTGACTCCGCAAGACACAACCATACTGTTCTGAGTGCCTTTCTATCGAGAATGTTCCATTCCGCGTCTGTCATGGTCGCCGGCTTCTTTGTTTTTCTGCTCAATGGTAGGTATAGATCTTTCTGATACAGATAATCTTCCATCTGCATCTTCCACAGTGCAAATTTTTGGCCGTTAAATTTCTCGACCCTAAACTTACCATCGTCCGCCATTGCTCCCACTCGAACCAGGAACCCTTTTTTCCTGCGAGTTTATCAGCCAAATATACCTTCGGCTCTGATACCAGTTGTTAGAAAATTAAATATTAAAGAGCAATGAAACACATAAAATATGCGGAAAATACAAGCATAAAAAACACATAAAACCAGAGAGACACAGATATACGTGGTTCACCTAGTTTGGGCTATGTCCACCCCAAACAGCCAGTTCTTCCTTTATATTATCCAACAAAAAATGAAGAGGCAAAACCTACAGCAGATCCGTTGTAATATCCTCTGTTCTCTCTCACAGTATCCCTCTCTGTTTATCGCTCTGAGAATACACTCATGATGCACAGCCGCAATAAAATTCCCTCATATATACAAGGGGGTTGCCTTCTAGGGCAAAAAACCCTAATCTAAACATAACTTCTACCATCAGATCATTTGCCTAATGAACGGCCCAGATTGACTAGAAATTACTATACTTTTACAAGGCAATTTTACATCTGTTTTTAGCTTTGGGGGCACTGCCCCCGAACCCCCGCCAAGGGGGGCGGCATGACAGGCCTTTATGCGTTGCCGCCCCTTTTAAGGTACAGGGGTCCAATGTTGTGATACAAAGTAAACAAGATAATCAGGCTCCACACCCAACAGAGATGACTTTGAAATAAAGGCTGAATTTAGGCTAGGTATATATGTAAAAGAGTTTGATTTTGATTTTTGGGGTTTTGTTGGAATCAAAGGGAAAGGCAGTTTTGGGTTCGGGGATGAGGCCTAGTTTTTGCAGAGTTCTGAACGGGGCAAGGAAGGAAATTTTTTTGATGCTATGGATTGAATGAATGGATAGTTTAGACCGGTGAAGAGCTGAAGAGGACAAGATTCTTTCAATAATCCTCTTCAAATAGATGAAAACATGGAAAATTAAACAAAACTCAAGGCAGAGAAAAGCAATCTAATGAATTCCACCTTTATAACTCATTTGTTTAACTTAAGAAGAAAGGAGAAGGGAAATGATACACATAAAAAATCAGTGAAATTACAATCACAGAGAGAAACACACCATGAAAACATAGAGCCACATGGATCCCAAAGAGTGCTACAAACCCTGGTCTATTCCTTTGCCAAAATTGCAAAGATGAAATGTACAATGAAGTGCTAAGCAATCCCATGTGTCCAACCCTGAAAATGACTGAAGAAATACAAGATATAGAAAAGCCTAACTCATCCCCATGCCTCTAGGGGTATAGCTCACCATTATAGGAGTTTTTTCAACCATATCTAAACTAAGAACTAGAAAATAGGCAATGAAACAACTTGCCTCTATATGATAGGAAACTGATTCATTCACTTACATTTCACTTTTTGGTGAATGAATCTACTTGGATGAGTAAAAATGTGCCAAAATTACATCATAGTGATGAAATTACATCAATTTACATCAATATCTGTACATATGAGGATAAAAAAGTCAAAATAGCCAAAACTAGGTGAAAAAATGAGCTGTTGAGTGAAAAATAGGCCAAATTTCCCAATGCGCCGCGCCTGAAATATCTATGCGTAGTGCCACTTTGAGACTGATTTTGAGGGCCTTCCCGAAGTCCAAATTGAGTGCAGGATAGCTCGTTGGAAAGACCTACCTGTATACCTTTGAACCCAAGTGGAATTTCAGAATTTGGTTGCCATTTTCCCCTCCAAAAATTAAATCTCTCAACATTGCTTCCTATGTGTCCAAAAAGTGGCAAAAAGGCCATTTTTGAGGTGTTTTTGACCCTTTAAGAAACCCAAAACTTGTAAAAATCCTTAGGTAATGAGTAGGCATGCATAAATTTTGATGAAAAGCGTGCGCCAAGTGGCACTACACGTCGGGCAGAAAAATCTGTGTTAAGGCCAAAAAATTCAAAATTGACAAAAAGTTTCCCAAATTTCTTGAAACTTGGGCTGAATGTCCACCATCAAGCACTATGGTGGGCCAAAAAAGATTGAGCCAAAATTTGGATTCTATCATGCCTTTTGTGTCGCTTTAGTGCCTTCTTTAGTCTTACTTTCAGGATCTTGATCCTCGCATTGCAAACATGATGTCGCGCCCAATAATGGTTCTTCATGTGACTGAGCATGCTATTTTCCTTGTTTGCCTTCTCCAACAGCTTCTCAAGATGAATATTGACCCTCTCAAGCTAATTCTCTCTATCAGCCTCAATCTCCCGCTCAATGGGTGTCATCTCTATTTGGCTTCTTTGGGCAGCTTGCCGGTTTTCACGGATGTTTTGCAATTTCATGATTGTTTTCTGATCCTCCAACTATTTGTTTCACTACTCCAATTAATTTATTATCCATTGGGATCTCTGAAATTCGACGTTCAATGTGTCTATCTCTGCCTTCTGCTCCTGAATAGTCTCTCTCAACTTTGAGCTTAGAGAGCTCAAATCCTCATCAATGAGTACAAAATCAGTATCCTGGCCTCCTGAAGGGCCCTCATCCTGCATAGGCCTCTTACCCCTATCTTGTACTTGTACCTGTGCTGCTGATGACGGAAACGAGACCCCTTCCACTCCAAGTGGAGATAGTACTCATCGGGCTGCTCCAAATAATCCTCGAGTGCCTCTCTGATAAGTGACATATGTCGGCACACTAGTAGTCTCTGCCTTCTGACCTCCATATTGATGTGAAGATTCACCTGCATCATGGACAACCTCTGGAGGAACCTGAGGAGCTGTGAAGGAATCATGGAAAATGAAATCCTCCCATGGAATACCCTGCAATCCAAGCTGATGTACAACCACAATCTTGATGAGTGCATAGTGATAAATACTATTGTACTACTGCTCAGGAGTTTTCTTCTGCACAAGAGTGGTCATTCTCTCGATATTCCGGCACATAAAATAAGTTATGTTCATCATCCTCACTCTGGTGAAATTCATCAATAACCTGATGTGGTAGGCGTAGAGGCATGAAAACCAGCCCTCACAACTGAAATGTCTGATAATGAGTTTCATCAGAGGCGCATAGGATTCCTTTAGGAACCGGAATGGGAACACCCTGCTGAGTTGCCTCACAAAGCTAGGCCTGATGTATGGTTCATAATGCACTCTGTCCACATGTTGTATTTTGTTCCAGTATTCACCCACATTCGATATTCCGGTTGCTTGAGAAATGGTTTCCGGTGTCAAAGTAAAATTTACACTAGCAAGAGTTACCTGAACATCATGTAAATGCAACACAAACAAATGAGCTAACTCCTGATGATGATGGATCCTATCAATCATTTCACAATACTGATAGCATGACTGTTCTGGAAAACATGCCATGGCAAGAGGACAAGCCTGCAATTCAGTCAATGAGGTGGGCTCCCCTCTCACATGTCTGCCACCTTCACGAGGCCTTCTAGGTGCATGTAGCTCAGTGGTAGAATCACTATATTGGTCATATGATGTGTCAGTATCTGTCTCCATGATGTCCATGCAAGGTTTATATTAGTTTGTATGAGATGAAAAATGAGAATTTTGTGCTTTGTTTCAATTACCAAATATATGGTGGTAAGAGAGGGACTGTCGAGAAATAGGGCAGTAGGAACAGTGGACCTCAATGAAGTGATAACTCAAGTGTAGGGACAACCAATTAATTGTTTGGGAAAGTTGGGGTTTTGGGAATTTTTACAAGTGAGATGGGAAAGTGTAAATGATAGGAAATGAAATGACTTGGGATAGGGAAATAGGGCTTAGGAATGAGTGACTTGGGATATAAGGGAATAGGTGAGGGACTGTAATGATAGTATAACAGTGAGAGGGAGGAATAAACAAGTGAAGAATGAAGTATTTGGCACCAAAATCAATTTTAAAACTCCAATTTCAAAACCCTAAGGAGGCACTTCAACAAGATGATAGGGTTTATAGTTTTGGAATTCAAACTCTCATATTCAAACTCAAACAACACCAAACATGGGTTAATGGCAATTACAAAGTCACATAAACTTACTTGGAGCAAAGGAGACCGATTCGTTTTGATGATTGAGAGAGATGACAAGAATTTTTGTGTTTCGGCCCTGTGTGCCGCGACAGTGGCTCAGTGCATTGCAAACCTTGTATGTACCACGCTGGTTCAAAAATACACAGTGCATAGCAGCCCTATGCACCGTGCTTAGCCAGTGCGTCGCGACAGTTTCTCAGTGCACCGCGACCACAAATTACACACAGTTCTGCCTTCAAACGCTAGCTTTAATCCTCCACGATTTATTTTGGCTTCAATATTGTCTCTTGGCATGTAAATGGGGTTAGAATATGAAAATATCTTATATATCAAAAAAAAAATTGATTTTTCATTTGGGCCAACACACTTTATAATGTTGCAGACTTTGACACTTTTAAATGAACTCTGTTTTGTTTCCTTTGTGCTTTTGATTGATGAAGAACTTCTTGTTTGTCTTTGCAGGGATAGCTAACATAGGGATTTGGCAAAGGTGACCAGGGCTGCGCATGGAGTACTTTACAACTGAAGAAACTTTGAAAATTGCATTGCATTTATTACAAAAGATGAAATAGACGATTTTTCTTCAAAACAGAGTTTTGAAGAAAAATCATTATCAAGAATTATGATGATGAAATTTTTTGCACTGATACATTATTTGAGGCTTCCTCATGTGCCTGCTGACCATTATTATGCATCTTGTGACCTAATTAAATAAAACCTAGACCTAATGAACCTAAAACCGTAAAATGACTCTTTGCTAACCAGGAGACCAAAAATGACTGTAAATGATTTTGATGAACAGACACGGACCAACAGATACATGACATGAGGGATATGAGTGACAAGACCCTTCTGTCAGATGATCCATGCTCCTAATGGAATGCAGATGACTGAACTGAGTGAGACACCTAAAATTAAATGCAACAAGAGAAATTTTATCTCTGACGGAGGGATGAAGATACCGACTCTAACATTGGCTCCAATGGGGATGGTAGCTCCTTGGAGGTGCCAAGAACTACAGATTTCTGGGAGAGTAGGCAGTGCCTTCGTCCATTGGGCTATGGAGTCCATAACTTCGACAAATCAACACAAAACTCTTGACTCAATTTATTGACTGCAAATTGACTCAAATTGACTCATTCTTGAAACCAAAATGACTGAAGGACCTGACTCGAAAAGCTGAAATCAAAGATGAAATCAATCTTTAGAGTTATATCCTTCACCTCAAGCCCCAAACAGAAGAAAATATCACAGCACACACTTGCAATGATACTGAAATAAACTGATATGTACAATGAGAATGTAAAATAGCAGAAAACATTTCAGAAATGATATCGCTTGAGCAGCCGACCATTGACCGGCCCTCCTGGACAATCTTCCCCATTCATCTCTTTCAAAAGAAAATAATTCTCACCCCGATATGCAGCAATTTTAAAGGTTCCTTTCCAGATATTTTCGAACTTACCATGCTTACCTTTTTCCTCATTCCTTGCATCCCATTTCAACACCACTTCTTCCAATTGAAATTTGTCCGCCTTGGCTTTTCTGTCATAGATTTTCTTAATTCTCTCTTGTAGCTTGAACGTGTTTTCAAAAAATTCTTCTCTAGTGTGCTACAAATGGATCATTTGATTTATTCTCCTTTGCATATGATCATCTTCACTGCGAGCTTCCGGCAGAAGTTTGACCACTGGAACTGCGAGAGAGGTAGGAAATACCATGTCAACTCCATATAATAGCTCAAAAGGGGACATACCAATGGATTTCGTCTGACTCACTCTATCTGCCCAAAGTGCATTGACCAACTTCTTATGCCAAATTTTCTTGTTTATTTCCAGCAACTTTTTAATAATGTTAACCAAAGATTTGTTCGAAGACTCTGCCAATCCGTTGCCTTGTGGATGATAAGTAGTTGAGTGTCCCAAAATGATGTGATACTTGTTACAAAACTCAACCATTATTTCTGATTTGAAAGTTGTTGCATTATCAGTAATTAACTTATTCGGGCAACCAAAGCGAGACAAAATATTATTCTCAAGAAACGAAATTATTACCGAATCCATAGCTTTCCTGGTGGCAATTTCTTCAATACATTTCGTGAAATAATCTGTCGCTGTGAGGATCCACCTATGCTGAGCTGAAGAAGCAGGATGGATCTCGCCAATGAAATCCAAACCCCACTACTGAAAAGGAGCACTTACCTCAATGGGCTTAAGCGGCAAAGGCTGCAATTTATTCCTCCCTTCAAAAATCTGACATTCATGACAACTTTTGACAGTCTTATATACATCAGCAAAAAGATTCGGCCAATAATATCGTGCTCTCAAAATATTTTTGGTCGTTGTTTTCCAGAAAAGGTGACCTCTGCAATCTCCCTTATGAAAATCCTCCATAAGCTGCTTTGCTTCTTCTCCAACCAAAAAATTCAGCAAAACACCACCAGGATCTTTCCAATAGAGTGAATTATCCAAAATACAAAACTTAGCAACCTTCAATTTCATAGTTCTACTTTTGTTTCTAGCCATGCCGGGTAGTGGTGACAAATTTTGAAGCACATATACAATATCTGAATACCAAGGAGAAAGCACAAAATTTCTGATACCTAAACTGATGAACTTTCCTCATTCTCCTCGGACATAGCAGCAATAAGATTAATGTCCAAGGCATGAAAATTCGACTCAGCCATTATTTTAACCAGCCCTTATCCTTTGAGAAGATTTTTAGGCTTTATCTCCACGTCATACTCCAACAAGGCAACAATCCATTTGCCTTGTCTCCCTTCCACATATGTTTGCACTAAAAAATCCTTAACAACAGCGTTAGGAACATAAGCTAGAATATGAGAATGCAGAATATATACTCAAAAATCTTTCAACGCTTTCACTAAAGCAATAGCTTTATTTTCAATGATGTTATAATTTAAGGCTGCATCTCTTATTGTTCGGCTAAAAAAAGAAATTGGTTTATCATTTTGATCTCTTTTCTGCATCCTTACTGCTACCATAGTATGCTCCAAGGAAAATGAGAACAAAATAAAATCCTGAGTATAGTCCGGGCTGATCAAAACCGGAGCTGAAGAAAGAGCCAATTTTACTAAATTGAAAGACTTTACTGCCTCCTCAGTCCACTTCACTACATTTTATTTCTTAAGCATGTTTTTAATTTCTCTTAGGTGTTCCACAAGATTAGGCACAAAGCGACGTAAGAAATTCATCTTACCATTGAATGATTGGATCTTCTTTTTGTTCCGGGGAAGATCAATTTGTTGAATAGCTTCTACTCGAGTTGGATCAATACAGATGCCATCCTTTGATATTATGTGACCAAGAAGTTTTCCCTCATCCATGTCAAACAAACTCCTCTTTGGATTGAGTGACACACCATACTTTCTACATCGCTGAAATAAAATCTTCAAATGGTAAAGGTGCTCCTCGTCAGAATTAGAAAATATTGTAAGATCATCAAGATACACAACTAGAAAAACATCCTTCTCATTTGCAAATTCCATATCCATTTCCCGTTGAAATTTCGCACCAACATTCTTTAAACCGAAAGGAATTTTAGCATAATGGAAAGTTCCCCACGGAGTGCTGAACGTTGTTTCGTCTCTATCATCCTCATGGACCAGAATTTGGTTATACTTGGAATAACCAACAAGTAGCGACATACGAGATGCTCCAACTACTCGCTGAAGTATGTGATCCATTTTGGGCAATGGATAATTATCTTTCAAAGAAACCTTATTCAGATTCCTAAAATCAATGCATAAGTGAATCTCTCCTGTCTTCTTGCGTACGGGCACCAAATTAGAAATCCAATCTAAAAACCTTATGGGAATGATGATACCAGCCTTGTACAATCGATTTACTTCCTTCTCAATTGAGGGCAGCAACTTTGGATTTATTCTTCTCAATTTCTGCCTGAAGGGCGTTTGATTTGGCTTAATCGGAATGGAGTGCTTAGTTATATTGGTATCATATGTCTTCAAATCTGAATAATCCCAAGCAAATACATCAGCAAAAGAAGACAATAAACTAACATATTTTTCTTTTACCTCTGGTAGCAATGCTTTGGAAAATTTCACCATCTTTGGATTTTCAGCTGATCGAATGTTCACATCTTCAACTCCCTTTTCGATTGGCCGCAAGGTTGGTTTTCGAGCTACGTCATCTTGATCGAAAAGCTCCTCTAGATGTATCAAACCTTTAGGAATGACATTATCCTTCAACTGAAAAACTTCCATCTGACTTACTTGCACATCAGCCTCACCATCATCATGCTCCATATCAATTGAAGTGTCTTTGAATTTGCCTTAATTTTGCAGAAATTCATCGATCTCATCATCATTTTGGAATACTTGCCAATACCCTTCATTTTCTGGGACAGTCGGACGATGTTTCACATGAATTTCAAATTTTTTACTTGAATTCATCGGAATTTTCAAATTACTTGCTGCCTTTGGAAGTGCATCTGTAATGCCATTCTGAATACGAGGGACACAGGTCAAAGTATAGTCTGAAAACAATTTCAAGATATGAAGAATAGCATTTTGGTAAGCCCACATTCGAGGATTCTTAGCTTGGTATTCACCTTTAACTTGATTAATTACCTACTCGGAGTTGCCATACACTGCAATCCTCTTAGCATTCAACTTTCTAAGAATTTTCAGACCAACAATTAAAGCTTCCTATTCTGCCTCATTATTTGAACAATCAAAAGCTAATTTATAAGAACAAAACCTTACATTACTTGGTACCTTGTTTGGGGCGGAAAAAGGGCTGCGTACCCAAATGCCAATTCCAGCACCATCACTCCCTACTGCACCATCAAAATCCATGGTCCATAAGCCATCTTCATCATATTCCAAGTGCTGAAATTCTGTTTGCTCTGTTATTTTTGCTTGCTGTCCATCAAATTTTTACTACTGTCAGAAGGCTGATTGCTCAACAGAACTTTCAAGATTTTTTCGAGACTATGAACGTTTGTTAGTAGTAGAGGCAATGCCTATGACAATAGAGTATATTACAAAAGCTAAACTTGAAGAAATCCACTTACTTTATTATTATCAACCAATCAAAGCTTGAGATAACCCAAAAATGTTTTTATCTTTGAGGAATTAGAAAGAAATTGTAAGTGATTTTTATTCTTTTTCACAGTTAGATTTTATTGAATTATCCTAAGATAAATTTTTATTATCTTTAGAAATTTTTACTTACTTAAAATATAGTGTTCATTTCATTTTTTCAAAGATAACTGTTTCTTCCAGTGAATCGCCAATTGTTGTACTGTACAACAACCCTCCAAATTTTTAAATTTTAGAGTAAATCCCATTTAGAAATAGTTCCCCTTTCTTACCTTTCTTCCTAAATAGAAAAAAAAGATTCATTGATAAAAGGATACATATCACATTTTTATTCACAAAGTGTACAACCTTTAAAAATAACTTTCCGATCCAATGAGTCATAAAGCCTTTTAATAATATCAAAAACATTATAAAGTCTTTATATTTAAAAATGATTAAAATGAACAGTAATCACAATCGGAAACTCGGAGAATTCTTTAAAGTTTGTTTTTTCTTTGTAAAATTCTGATGCGATCGCGCTCAATCGCAATCACATTTCGATAAATTTAAAGTGTTGTGTTTCTTGTATATATTTCTGATGCGATGTGATTCATCACAATTGCATTTTGGAAGAAATTAAAACATTTCATTCTTTTTTTTTAAACTCCGATGCGACGGATCCTATCTCATCGCAATCGCATTTTCGGAGAAAATGTTAAACAATTCATTTCATTTTAAAATCTCCGATGCGATCTTCGCAATCATAATTTGGTATAAGTCTTGTTTTATTTTCCTTTTTAAACGAATTACGATGCGATTATAACTTAAATATCCATTTATTATTATTCATCGTATTTCAAAGTTTTAAAAGGAAATCTATCTATACTTATTTCGAAATATGCCAAATGTCCAATTGTACAATAACATTAACTTACGAATCAAACGAATAACAATGATTTGTTTTGTTATTGAATGCATGAGTGTGACTCCCTAGGGGGAATTCAAGTTTTAAACCACGGATATAATAAATGAAAATTAGTGAACAAACCTTTTGTATAGATGTTTTTCATTATTACTTCTTCACCTTGGCTGAAAGCTTCTCTTTGTCACAGAGCAATAGAACATCCAATTTTTTTGTTCGCAGAGCAAGAGAAATACTCCCTGACACTGAAATGTTGAAGATATTTAGGAAATTGAAAGCTACCGTTGCTACAAAAGCCCCTGTGATTACTATGTCGCCTAAAGAGAAACCAGTGAAACTTAAGCTGGTTAGAGACACCTCCTGCCAGCAACTTGGAAAAATGAAATGGGAAAATGTTTACAATCTATTAGAAAAGGAAAACCCTAGATTTTTTGAAGCTAAGGCCACAGTTCCTGACGAAGTCGACTCGGACTCTGATTCTAAAATTCCTCTTGGTTCATTGGCAAACTCATGTCTGCACCGATTTGCTGCTCGGGTAAACATTTTCCTGTATTATGATGTTATTAGATGGGTGATTGATAATGTGTATATCAAAAAAAGGACTTTTGTTTCTACATATGGATCAATCTTCGGGTCATTCAGACCAGAATATATCAAATCAATGTACCACATTCCTGACCCACAGAAGATTTATAACGAAGAGTTTATCAAAGAAATTGCCGCAAACCAAAAAAATCAGTCAGAACCAATTAGAGAATGGAGATGGGCTCCTAAAAATCACAGGCATAAGGCATCAGGTATGTACTCCGTGGAGTCTCTCTTGCCTCCATGTTGTTATGTCGCAGCTATGATGTGTAGATTGTTTGGTAATGATAACTTGGATAGGTTTTCCATTCAAATAGTTCCGTTGATACATGATGCTATTAATTCCTAGATAATGGATTGGGCTATTATTTTTTCTGATAAGATAGCCAATAGAGTTCTGGAGTACAGGAAAGACAAAAATTCAGGAAATTCCACTCCTTTTTAATTTTGTGCTTACATCCTAGATGCCCTCTGTTTCAATTCGAAATTTCCCTTATTAGGATGGAAATGGACTCCTAAAGAACCTATCTCAATTCATATATATCAAAAATTCTTATGGAAGGGGAATTTCAGAAGTCATGTTTACAGAGTCTATCATGGTTTTCTTATTTTGATTTACCAAATCATTTTTGTCTGATTCCCTCCTAGACTTTCTGATAAAGCTAGATTTTATTTGTACTTTATTGGAGAATGGTTTGGGGAGGAAAATTTCACATAAGTCATAATTTTTGGAATTATTGTAGAGCCACACATCCTTCCTTTGTATGTTCCAAACAAACTGTTAGCACAGGAAATTTCTTATCAGCTCACAGTAGAAGGTATGTCTAGAACTTTAAAGAACAAAAAAAAATTATGTTGCCTACTTTTCCTTTCAAATGTGGTGACTATACTCTCAGAAATTTTGTCCATGTTAAAAAAGAAGTTGTTAAGTTAATTGATCTTAAACTTTCAACAATTCCTAGAAGGTAATATGATCCCAGGAAGGTGGCATATGATTTTACTACCTCTATTTCAATTGCTTGGTTCAAACATGAACCAGAAGTATTTGATGATTTATTTGTTTCTGTAGATAAAATTTCCCAAGTTTTTGATTTGGCCAAGTCCAAACTTCAGGCCAAAGAAATGAATAATTTTTTAATTATCTAGAAGTCAGAGGTTACTCAGAGTTCCTCTGGATCAATTGAGGATTTCTGCACAGGGTTGTGAACCACAACAGAAAGGTACATGAAGTACATATGGAAAAGAATTAATAGGAACTAATCCTATTTTTGAGAAGAAAGATGATAGCAGCAAAGCTAACACTGGAAAGACAGAAACCGTTGTTAAAATTGATGTACAATAGTCTTCAGCCCATTTGCGTATTGAAAAAGAAAGCACAAACAGTAAAAATATTGAACAGGCACCTAAAAGTGATATAAAAAATAATGCAAATCCTCAACTTGAAGGACAAGAAGCTACTAAACTTATTGTTTATCCTCATTTGCTAAGCCAATATGAATAATTTTCCCACCAAATAGGACAACAAAACACTCCCCAAGTTGATGATCCAAAGGACAAGGATGTAGAAATCATCCCTGAAAACCCCACAGGTGAGATCGTGTTAAAGATAGAAGAAATCCCTCCTTTAGATATATTTCATAGTCCCAAACATAGGCCTGTGGTGAGAAAACAAAGGAAAAGATGGAGAACTGCTCAAGATATACTTTTGGCATCATAGGGGGAATTCATGAATATTGTTTGTAAGAATGCTGAGGTGAATCCATCTGAGGATCTCACCAAATTGTCTTAGTATGCAGGTGCCTATAGTGCTGCTACTATAGATAAAGCCTCTGAAGTTACACAGTTGATGAAGCAAAAGGATGTGCAAATAGCCATGTTTGAGGAATAGGTTGCAAAAAACCAACAAAAGATCATTCAGTTAGAACAACGATTACAGGATGAAGAGCTCAAATCTAAACAAATTAGAAGAGCATCTAGCTGTTGAAAAAGAGAAGATTGATCAGCAGACCCTAGAAAAGCAACAACAGCTAAATCAAGAAATATAAAAATTACAAGATCTTCTAAAAAATGAGCAGACCTCGAAGATTGAACAAGAAAATATGTTTCAATCTAAATTAAACAAGTTCAAGAGTTATCCCAATCTAGATCAATTCAAAAATGAAGCTTTGGAGATTAAAAAATTATGTTCTCAACAACTAAATGAATTTTTTCTAAGGATTGCAGAAGCAGAATCTCTATGTGAGCTAACATATTCCTTGATAGATGAAGGAGTCACTCTTAAAATTGAATTTGATGAATCTGAAGAAAAGATCTCCAAATTTATTTTATGGCAAGACTCAGAATCAGGGAGAAAAGAAGATCTTCACAAGATTATGGAGAGACATAAAGAAATTATTATTGCAGAATGGGAACATCGCTTGATCAAAGCAGAAAGGGCCACATCCATAGCTAAAGGAATAATGAACAATGTAACACAGCTGGTGAACGATAACTTATATGCAATCAATTTAATTGCAGATTGTAGTCTCGCCCAATTACCTAGAGTAAAAGAAACTAATCACAGATGGAAACAAGAGATAACTAATAAAAATCAGAAAATTGGCCAATTACAAGGAATATCATGGGATACAATGTGGACTTATCTTATCAAGCCACATAGCCAAAAAACAGAAATAAATTTTCTCTCAAATGCCATCGATTCCATCATTCTCGAATTTTCTGATGCCACATATACAGGGTGGTTGCACTCAAAGCTTAGTCATCCTGAAGAAGTGAAGGAGATGCTCAAAATCTTCCATATTTGCACATCAACCACAATAGATGATCAATGAGTCAGTTTTCATCAAGATCGCATTTCTGTTTTAGATATTTTTAATATAGATAGATTGTTGGCATAGTTTTAGTTATTTTTTTTAAGTACCTATTTAAACCCCTTTCATGCATTTAGAAAGGGGTCCTGAATTTGTAATATTTTGACTTGGAGATTACATTTCTGTACTCCATTGAGTCCTATATTTTTATAAAGGATCACATCTGGTGATTCTCTGTGAAATTACCTTTAAGAAATGCATTTTTTTATCTTGGAGTTGATTTTACATTGAAGTTGCTAGATTTGAATATCGGATTGCATTGGAAAGTATCAAGATGGATATGTTATTTCTATCTATTCACTGTTATTTTATTTTGTTATGTGATATTCTCTTTTAAATTGCTATCGTTTATGTGTACTTGTTTCACAATATTTCTTTATACATATCATTTATGAGTGTGTTATAAATATTTATCTTTTATAGTATATGCAAGCGATATATTATGATGAATGCAATATGTTATTATAACTCTGTTTAATTTCTTAAACAGAGTTATATTTATTTTTTATTGCATATTTCAATTAAGCTGTAATACATTTTCATGGTTATTTGTTAATTTAAACAATTTAAAGTTGTGTTCACATTTGATACCCGGGTTAGTTTTTGGAGTTATTTTATCAGTATTTAAATTAGATTAGATAGTTTTATTTCAGTCATTTAGTCCCATTTTCCCCATCCAATCATTCCATTACCAACCCATTTAAATTACTAGGAAACTGGTCCTATAAATCCAGTCGGAGCCACCACACCAAATGGAAAAGGAGCTATCCTAAGGTCTCGACCGGGTGGTTACCCCCCAATGTTTGAAGCAGCGATTTTAGAGGCTTCAACAGGGTCTTACAAAGTGGTATCAAAGCATCGTTCACCCCTTGGAATAGACGGGAGGTGTGTTGGTCATGCTTTTTTATTGGTTGCATATGTGTTTCTCATACCTATGGTGTATGTGTTTATTGCATCCACACAATGTTGGTCACGGTTGCAGTGATGTCACCATGTGTAGGATAATGGTGTTGTTTTACATTGTGGCATCATGTGTACATGACCGTTTACGTGTTTTTTTATAAATTTTTGTTGTATGTGTTAGATGTATTTCATGTGTATGTTTAGTTACATGTTGTTACATGTTGTCACATGTATTGTCTTTTGATGCTTTATTGCATGATGCTTATGCTTGTGTATTATTTTTGTTTATGCTTGTGATTTGTTCATGTCTATGCTTGGGTATTCTACATCTTCATTGGTATGGTGGATTCTGTCATGCATTTAGTCATGGTATATGTAGTAAGGTGTTCATGCATTGACAACTGAAATCTAACTAGAATGATGTTTTCATGTTGATACACCTATGTGTTATATGTCTATATGTTGATATGATTATATATATACATGTATTATGCTGATTGGTTGATCTTGCAAATGATATATCCTCCATGAATTATGCTAAGCTAATTTGGTTCATTGTGATTGGATTTAACTGACATAGTATGCATTGCAGGAAAGAAATCAAAATGAATAGCAAGATGGTAGACTACAAAGGCTGTCCCTATGAGTCGAATGAGCAGCATGGTGTTGGGCATTCTTTTGAATTGGCAGACACACTATTAATTTTGAAGGAAGAAATAAGGAGTTGCAAGGCAAATAATGCCAGACGCATACAAGCATAGGAAAAGCAAGTGGGGGTTAATGCAACCATCCTTCAAAGTTTATCAGAGTTTGTTGGCTCTCAATTTTGGTCAATTTTTCTTATAAAAAATACACCTATTTACCATCATATTCCACCTTTTATCATCCATATGTACCGCATTTTAGCCTTATTATGCATATTCAGGTAACTAAATTATTTTTTTCATTTTTTAGAGACTTTTTTAGAAATTGGGTTTTAAGAGAACTTTTGGACTGCACTAAAAATTCTGTAATAACTTCATGGAAGTCATATGTGTAGTAAAAATAGGAGAAATTTGAGCATATATTTGGAAATATTAGGAACCAAGGATGGAAAATAACTATTGGTGCGGTCAAACTGAGCTAAAACTGGCCTACTCAACGCTGATCAAACTTGACCTGTTTTTCAAAATCCCAAGGAAAAACGACAAAATTAGTATTTTTTGGGGATTTTATTGATTTTGTGAAATTGAATGGATGATTTCAACCTATATGGGTGGGATTAGGATGGATAGGACTGTTAGATACATTATAGCTCAATTTGTTTATTATTTGTCTATTTAATCCACGCTTATGGACCATTCAAGTATGTATAATTTGTGTAATTTTGTATTGAGACTTTTGAAGACTTTGGGATAATTTGAAGAAATAGTTCCACTTTCTACTTGTTGTTCATGATGTGGATGATTGATTAAGTTTTATGTAGCTAATAAGTTCTTCAAGTGTTCATGGCAAGGGTGGAGGGCCCTTGCACGAAGCTAAGTACACTTTGGTTAAATTAGCATAATTTTTATGCAATAGTTTTGCGTTAGATTTATTATTTAGTTATTTAGATGTGTGAATATTTCTTATGAATGCTGGATGATTATTGGTTTAGATATAACTTTCATATGAAAGGAAAAACAAGAATTTAAGTTAAATTATCTTTCTTTCAAATCATGAACAACAACTAAAATTCATCCTCTTTTCCTTTCTTGAGTTTTTTCTTTAATTTCTAGTTTTAATGAAGTGGTGAAAATGATGGAATAGAACTGTAAAGAATGAAAAACTGGACCTCTTAAGTTAGGAGCTTTTTCTCCTACTTTCTGTACATCATAAACTATTGTTATTCAGTCTTTCAGTTTCTCTTCATAAAGATAGTACTGTGGGGAAGGACAGCCAGGATCTCCTAAGTTAGGAGAATTTTCCTTCACTTACTACATATTGAATTAGAAACTTCTTAGTTAGATTTTATATTTGTAATTTTCATTTCCATAAATCTTAGAATTGAGAATATATTTGTAATATGCATTTCTTTCAACTTCTACATTTTCTTATAAAATTGAATTCATCTAAAATCCATATATATTGGACATGCTTCCAAGTCTACAAAACCAAATTGACAAGTAAAATATATGTGTTATTTTACTTACTAAATTGACCCAACATCTTCGGTGTTGTTTTTGGGGGAGCATAATTCAATATAGTCAATTAGGAAGATTCTAAAAATTAAAAATAAAAAAAAAACACAAAAACAACAACAAAATTAAGTTGTTTTTTCTTAGTTATGTTTATTTATGCCTAGAGAAAGAGATCAAAAAGGTATATCTACTAAACAAAACCCCCCAAAAATTCAACCACCCATAGGAGCAGGACCATCGGTACTGATTACACTAGTTTTTTGGAGACCAAATTTAGAAGAATTGGAAGAAAAACAAAGATCAGGACAAAGATTGACTCTTATTGAGAGAAAAACCATGTTAGCCTGTGAAGTGAAAAGAAAACAAACACCAAAAGAAACACCTTTCATATAAAAATAAAAGGAGACAAGGAAACCAATTTTTAAACAATTAGAGCAACCAGTCCTTGAACAAATAGAGAAATTTGAGGAAACACCAATTTAGCCTCTTATTGAAGCATTACAAAAAACTGAAAATAAAATGACAGATGAAGGAGAAAGATCTAATATACCAATAATGACTCCAGAACAAATAATTCAGTATGAGAGGCAACAAAAAGAATGGTAGAGAAAAGGAGAGGAAGAAATGAGAATAGAAGCAAAGAGAAAAAGAGAAGAGGATGAAAAAAGGGAATATGATAATAAGAGATGCAATGACATGGAACAAGACAATTATTAGGAAGATACCTTTGGATTCCCAATTCTAGACACAAGAGCAATTCTTGGAGAGAAGGTAAAAATGAAGAATATTCCACCTTTTATATTGCCCATTTTTTATGGAATGTCTACTGAAGATCCTGATTAATTTATGTTTGAGTTTTATATCTTATGTCATACTTATGGATACACATATGAAACACATAAAATTCGTCTCTTTACTTATAGTCTTAAAGTAGCTACACTAAAATGGTTTATGGGATTAGGAGATCACATTATTGCCTCTTGGGATGACATGAAGACAATTATTCTTAAGAAGTATCAAGCCTATTGTAGTCCTATAGATTCAAAAGAAGATATTTTCAGGATGTATCAACAAGAAGATGAGATTTTGGAAGAATACTTAGAACGATTCCTTTAAAATCTACAAAAATCCAAACAACAGTCTTTGAATCCTGATACCATTCGCACAATTTTTCTCAAAGGTATAAGAGATGAATACCTTTATATTCTCAATGTAATGGGCAAAGGAGACATCTCAAATATGCCATTTGATGAGATTGCTGAACTATGTAAAAAATATTCTAGGGGAAGAGAAAAGAGTGGAAAAAGGGATGTTAATTCAAGAGCTTCTAAATCAGTAGCAGGAGGAGTAACAAGAGCAGAAATAGGGAGTTTGTTATAAAATTTAAAAAATGATCTTTTGAGAACTTTAGGAACACAAGTTGATGTTTTGAAAGCCAAGAAAAATAAAGATGAAAACTATCATATCTGATCAATATTTTGTCCTAAGTGTAGAAAGAAGCATCCACTAAGAGAATGTCATTTGGATAATATTCAGGTGTATGTAATTTGTACGGAAAATGATTCAACTAAAAATTGTTCAAAGCTTAAAGAACAAGTAAATTCAATGGAATAAGTACAAGAGATTGATTCTATTTATTATATGGAACTAAGGAGACCTTGGGAGCGAAGGATTCCTCGGCAATTGTCTCAACAAATCCCACAGAATTATCAATATCCTCCTCAAACTTTGTGGAATACTCTGATGCCATGGAAGGATTTTCCTCCACAAAAATACCAAAACCAACTTGGACAAGTATGGTGAGGATACAATTATGGGATCAACCACCTCAAAAAATCTATCCTCAACAACAATACCAACAACGATATCAACAACCATGTCCTCAAAAACCATTCCAATATCAATAATTCTAGCAACATCCTCAACTAATTCTATTTCCACAACAGAATCTTGCACCCCTACTAACTCAACCATAGCAAATTTAGCCAACTTCCACCTAGACCAACTCAATAACTAGCTCAACTAGTATCAAATCCAAGTAACAATGTGGAAATACCAACATATAATGTAGAAGAAGCAACATGTTTTCCTACATATTCTATTCTTCCTATATAAGATGTCCACTTAAGGTCTAGGAAAGTATTACACAAAGATTATCAACCAATCATATAAGAACAAAATTATCAAGGAGAACAATCTAAAAACTCTGATCAAGAAAATAAAATTCATAAAGGAAAAACTATTATGACTCAAACACCACCTTATCCAGAGAGGTGAGTAGAGCAGAAAACTCCAATTTCTCTTCCTGAATTCAATATTTTAGATGAAATAAATAATTATTATGTCAAAATTCCTTTTCTGCAAGCTATCAAAGATATTCCAATCTATGTAGAAACAATAAAGGAATTATGTATTAAGAAAACTTGGACAAAGAAAAGAGATCCACCCACAATCCAAGTCATTGGAAAATTAGCTAGTCTCATGTCTGCAAAATCAACAATGAAAAGTATATTGATCCTAGGATACCTATGGTTACCATTTCAATCAATGGTGTTTCAGTTACAAACACTTCAATTGATTTGGGATCTACTATAAAGATCATGACAATAGATAATATGAAATATTTAAGATTGCCCAATATTCGACCTACTACTACAATTTTAGAGCTAGCAGGTAGATCTAAAGTTGTAATAGAGGGAATATTAGAATACATAATTGTTTCTTTTGAGTCATGGGAATATCTTGTAGAATTTCTAATCTTGAAACCAAAAAATAATATAGGAGGTCATCCTTTAATTCTAGGCAGGCCATGGTTAGCCATAGCAGATTCCTTGATTGGATGGAGATTTGGAACCATGATCATAGCACATGGAGATGAAAGGAAACATGTTACACTCTCCCCTCCATTAAAATATCTTTCTTTATTATGATGGATTGATTACCAACAACAACAAGAAACTCAATCTATTCTAAAAATTAATCAAGTCTTTAATTTTAGAGAAGAGGAAGAAAATGAGAATTTAATAGACCTTTTCATCTCAGAACCTGATATTTCTGAGCAACTACGAATAACACAATATGAATTTGCAAATCATATTTTGAATCATTGTTTTTAGGAAAATATTACTATTCAATCATTGCAAATTTCATTTGAATGCATTTTTCCTGTTAGCTCAATTACCAATTCACAAAGAAAAATCATTATAATCAATCCTGGAAAGAGTCTAGATACTGGTAATAATCTACAATCATCACAAGAACAACATGTAATTGCACTATTACAGAAATATTCAAAATCTTTTTCCTGGGATTATAAAAACATTCAAGGAATTCATCCAAAGACATTTATTTACCATATCTATACTAATGATCTTATCAAACTAGTTAGACAACCACAAAGATTCAAGAATGAATACTATGATGAAAGAAATAGTCAAAAAGGAATTGCAAAAATTGTTACAAGTGGGATTCATCTATCCTATTTTATATAGTCAATGGGTTTCTCCCTTAGTCGTTGTACCAAATAAAAATGGAAACTGGAGAATATGTGTAGACTATAGGGAACTGAATAAAGGAACATTGATAGATCATTTACCATTACCATTCATTGACCAAGCACTAGATGCACTGGCAGGAAAGAAATTATTTTCTTTTCTTGATGGATTTAGCAGATACAACCAAATTAATATAGCATTGGAGGATCAAGATACAAGTAAATTTACTTTTCGATGGGGAACATATGCATATAATGTTTTTCCTTTTGGATTATGCAATGCACCTGCTAGTTTTGAAAGAGC
This sequence comes from Pinus albicaulis, assembly GCA_034641835.2. Classification (NCBI taxonomy): domain Eukaryota; kingdom Viridiplantae; phylum Streptophyta; class Pinopsida; order Pinales; family Pinaceae; genus Pinus; species Pinus albicaulis. The sequence goes on from CM076569.1 coordinate 290,458,160, forward strand.
AGTCCTAGCCATATTTGTTGATTTAATTCGTGAATGTGTAGAGGTCTACATGGATGACCTTACTGTCTATGGAGGTACATTTGATGATTGTTTGGAGAACCTTGAAATTTTTTTAAAGAGATGCATAGAGACAAACTTATCCCTCGACAATGAGAAATTCTTTATGATTTTAACTAAATGGATAGTGTTGGGACACCACATTTCTTCTTCAAGAATAAAGGTGGACCCAACAAAGATACAAGTCATTGTAAACTTAATGCCACCAAAAACACATAAAGAAGTAAGATTTTTCTTTGGATATGCAGGCTATTATAAAAGATTCATTGAAAATTTTAGTAAAATATCTCTACCCCTATTCAAATTATTTGCAAAAGACATTGACTTCCAATGTACAACAAATTGTGAAAATGCATTTGAAATACTAAAAGAAAAATTTTCAATAGCACCCATTCTTCGAGGATGAAACTGTTCATTTCTATTTCACATATCTATAGATGCATATGATATAGCTATAGGAGCATCGCTTGGAAAAAAATAAAATCAATTTAATTATTCCATATACTTCATAAGCAAAAATTTAACTCAGGCAGAATTGAAATATACAGTAACTGAAAAATAAATGCTAGTTGTTGTGCATGTAGTCAATAAATTTAGGCACTATATAACAAGGTATCAAGTGTTTATTCATACAAACCATTTAACCATTAAATACTTAATGAATAAAGCAATTACTAATGGCAGAATTACTAGATGGATATTATTAATGCAAGAATTCAATCTCAATATTCTAGATCGACCAGGTAAAGACAATCAAGTAGCAGATTTCCTATCAATACTCCATTCACATGGTGATCCTATTGTTGTTTTAGACAACCTTCTAGATGAACATTTATTTTCTATAACATCTAAAACCCCATGTTTTGCATGTGTAGCTAATTATTTATCATCGGTAATATTAACATCTCATTTCACTAACAAGCATAAAAGAAAATAAACAGAGAAAGTGCTAGACATAGTTGGGTCAATGGTGAACTCTTTTATACTAGTTCTGATATTTTGATAATAAAATGTGTTAGATAAGATGAAATTATTGATATTTTAAAAGCATGTAATGACGAGCCATGTGGTGGCCATTTTGCAGACAAGAAGACAACATATATGGTGCTAAAACTTGCCTACTACTGGCCAAAAATCTTCAAGGACTCAAAAGCCTATGTTAAATAATGTGATAGCTACCAAAGAACTAGAAGACCTATAATATCAGATGAAATTCCATTGAAACCACAAGTACTTATAGATCCATTTGAAAAATGGGCTCTTGACTTTGTGCGACCAATTAACCTACCTTCAAATTGAAAGAAGTACATTCTAGCATGTACACACTATGTTAAAAAATGGGTAGAAGAAAAATAAGAAACGGTGGTTTCATTCCTCTTTGAAGAAATATTTGTAAAATTTGGAGTTCCAAGATAGATTTTTACAGACGAGGGAGCACATTTCACCTCTAAACTTGCTCAGGATCTCACAGAAAAATATAAAATGAAACATAGAAATTCTACTCCGTACCATCCTCAAGAAAATGGACAAATAGGATCCACTAATAAGGTCTTGGAAAAAATCATGACAAAGACAGTACAAATGAACAAGAAGTATTGGTTAGAAAAGTTAGGAGATGCATTATGGGCATACATAATTACATGTAATAATACAACTGGATTCACCCCATATCAGTTGGTATATGGTAAGGACGTTATGCTACCAATTGAATTTCAAATTCATACTTTTAAAGTTGTTGTAGAATTAGGATTGGACCTGTTAGAATCACAACAATAGAGAGTTATGCAATTAAATGAACTAGATGAAATTAGACAACAAGAAGTTGGGCATACATCATTAGTGCAAGAAACAAAGAATCAAATGGCATGAAAAATTTATCAAAAAATAAAAAATTTCGTAAAGGAGACTGGCACTTATTTTGAATCCAAGTACAAAGACTTCAAAGAAAAGTTTACAACTCATTGACTTGGGCCATATGGGGTAGAAGAAATCCTTGGCAATGGAGCAGTTAAAATAAAGACAATTGATGATGCAAAAATTTCATTTATAGTTAATGAACATAGACTCAAATTTTATAATAAGTCCATCAATAAAGAGGAATTTCTTAAAAGAGTCTCAACAACAAAAAATATGGAAATAATGGAACAAAATAGTGATATGCATTCCTTACTTCCAGAATAAATAAAATAATAATAATAATAATAATAAAGGTGTTTCGCTCTAAAAATACAGGAAACTGGCACAATAAAAAATCAAATTCATATCAGAAAACCAACTTGTTTTCCCAATATGAATTCCCTATTTTTTTTTACTTTTTCTTCAATTTCATTTTTCAGAAATCATCCTCCAGGATTCAAGTACTTCAGGACAAGTCTCAAAATAAGAAAGGGGGAAGATTCATAATAAAACTATGAAAATAGTTTAATAACAAGAAGTTGTATTGCAAAAGGGAACCGTGACATCATTCAAATATAATTGCAGAAGGGACTTGAAAAAAAAAATCAAATATCATATGATTGCAAAAGGGACCTGAGACATGAAAATTCATCAAAAGGGACCTTAATCAATATCAGACGCAAAAAGAACATGAAACATCATCTGATGAGAAGATACAAGCATCTACATTCCTTCAAAATTCATCTTTGAATTCAAAAGAACTATCATCATTAAAAACGAGTCAAGAGTTGACTAACTAGAAAAGGTCATCATCAACAAGAATTGACATTGAACTACTAAGCAGAAGGAAAGTGCTGTAATTGTAAAAGGTGTTCTTAAAACCTTTGATTTTGAAAATTTTTCTAGGATTGTTAAACTAATTTAACTTCGATATGCAATACTCTTTTCTTGAATCCAACATCCTATTATGTTTATCACCCTACATCCTACATCCTATTACATTATCCACCTACATCCTGTATTAAAAACATTACATTAACCTCATCATAACCCTATATTACCCTCATCATAATCCTATTACATTCATTATCCTACATCCTACATTAAAAATTGTTTTCATCATAACCCTAGATTAACCTCATACAAACCTACATTTATCCTCCTACATAAGAATTTTTGGCCAAATTTGTGGCTCAAATGTTTTGCCTCATAAGGAATTTCCTTGCTTGCCTACAAAACCAAAAAGGAGTTAGTGCCATTATAACATGAATTTGATTTGAAATTACCTATGGATATGGTCATTTCAAAGAATATTAATGAATAAGCATATAAAAATGACATACAAAGGAATCAAATAGAAAACATATAAAGCACAAAATGCAATATGCAACATGTAATAAGGAATAAAATGACAAATGCATTACAATGCATGACTGCAAATACATGTAATAGTAGGCATACAAAGCAATAAGAATGAAGATGAAAAAGCCATGATGAAGATTGTACAAGAGACAGAGCGTGGGGAATACAAATATAATGGTGACAAGACCGAGCATGCAAACCTGTGTTAGAAAGGATGATCAAAAAGCATAGAATGTAGTCAAACTATGACACATAGACAGCCACAAGTATAGAGGTTAGGGCATGAGTTGGGAGGGCAAAGATAAATGGTCAAAACATTTTCAAACATGAAAACTTGCTCTGCATAATGCTCCCTACCACCATCACAGCAAAAAGCAAGCTCAGAGTTGAGAGGAACACTGTAAATTCACACAACGTAGGAAGAACATTCGTGGAAAGAGAAATATGCAGGAGAAACATAGAAATTAAAGAGAGGATCGCGTAAGCTAGGATAACCTTGAGCTGAGAAGAAATTGCATAAGAACTAGGTGAGGAAATTGAGAAGTCTGTGTGGATAAATAAGGAGAGACACATTGGTTTTAACGAAGATATTGAGGTTGATATTTCCTCTATTCCAAGCTGACCATTTTCCCCAACAAAATCCAAACATTATGCAAGGGAAAGTTAAGAATTAATCTTGTATATCCATCATTAGTTAAACGATTTCAAAGCATAGTTAAACTCAAGGTTCTGGTCAAGATGTATCATCATATGAGGAAATAAGACTTCAGTTACGATTTTCTAAAAATCTGCCACCATTAAACATACCTTTACACTTGTGTTATTTGTGAATATTCGAGATGTTGAGAGGAGTTTTAATCAAAATGTTATAGTTTAACACAGGAAAACAAGCCATTACACAGAAACCTCTACAATTTTTCTTCGAGTTAATCAAAGTTTAGGTCTCCTAGCTCGATTTTCTTCATGCATATTTGTCAAAAAAATTGCATATGAAGATGAATATAGTTCTATTTCATATACACAGTGCACAATTTTTAAACAAAGAGGAATTTTTATGAACAATTTTTTCAAATAGAGATTGAGGAACGATTTTGTAGAGCAATGAAACATTTTCGAGATGTTTTTAGGGTCTTTCACATCGTAAAAAAAGAACATCTATCAGTTTTATAAATAGAGGACTCCTTGTTGGGTATCATCTGTAGTATAACAGAGGAAATTGAAGAAGTTTCAAGTAGAGGAATAATCTCATTCTTTTTCAAAGAGCTTCAGAGATCGGGTAAGTCTATTTACAATGATAATTATCCCAAAAATTCCATTAATAAAAAGAACAAGGGTGTCTATATTTTTTTTTTGTATTCATGCTGAGGATTTTGATTGTACAAGGATATATTAATTGGTATACAGAGCATAGACAAATGGGAACCAAAATTTAGCAAAAAGAATTCAATTTATAAAGCTAGGGGAAGGAAACCATAGAAATATTATATCAAGTAGGATTGTTAGAGTTTCTTCAAAATTTTAATGGACATAATGAAAAAATTGGACAACAATTTATAAATCATTATGAACATGGGAGAACAAGAGTGGGTGACCTCTCCATACCATTAAACCCATAACTTCTCTCTCAAGCACTAGATCTTTCCCTGACAAGAGAGGAATATCACAAATGTTTACACGTTAAGGAAAAAGGATGGACATTCTTCCTAGAAAAATAGAGAAACGGGTCCTTTGACACGGAAAAAGGAATTCCAAGGGACTGGTTAAGTCAACCAAGTTTAGAATTACTGTTTATTATCGAAATATTTTTCACATGTGACAACCGATATAGTGTGGTATATCATTATCACATTATGTTACTTCAACACATGAAGGGAGAGTCCAAAATCAATCTACCTTATTTCTTTTCAAGGAGCTTGACCAAAATGATAGATAGTGTTAAAAACAAAACTGAAGAAAATGAAGCAAACATTTATCATCAAGGGATCATTAAAATACTTTTGGAACATCAAGTAAGAAAAAAGGGAATGGTTTGGAAAGAATTTTTGGTTCAGAATCATCTTGAAGAGAAAAATACAGAAGAAAAATTTGAACAAGTGCATGTGACAAGGAGCATTACGAATTCCCCTATGTATCATAGGACTAGATCAAAGAAGAAGCAAGATAGTGTTATGGTTGAGAAACAAATATCCTTCCTATATGTTCCTAGGAATATTGGGATGAAAACACAAGAAGAGCCAAGTGATAATGAAAATGACCCAGGGGTAGAAATTATTGAACCTCCAACAACATAAAAAAAAATTAATGAGATATTGCAAAGAATGGAGAGAGAAGTCCAAGAAGCACCTTTGGAGAGGGACTCCCACTTTGATAATTCTTGGGGAGGAGCTACCTCATCACATTCATATGCTAAGGAGACTAGAGGAGAAGTTAGAGAACTACAAAAAGAAGAGAACCTTAAGAAGATAGAAGAGCTAAAAGGAGAGTTGTAGGTCAACAAGATCTTGGAAAGACACTTGAAGAAGGAAAATAAGATGTACAATGAAAACAACAAAATTTTAATTAAAAGAAAAAGAAAAATTGACAAATAAAATTAGTAATCTTGAAACAAAGAACATCCTCATCTCTCATACAAGCTTACATATGGCTCTATGAGAAGAAGACATGGAAATACAAATATGAGAGGCAGAAGGTGAAGGCTACCATATACAAGGAAGGGAAGTATGAGGGTATTAATTGACTTGTTCAGTATGCATAACAAGAGACTACAGGATCAAGGAAAATAAGGACATTATCACTCAGAAGATCAAAATGGAGGAAGAAAGCATGAGGACATGCTTGAAGATCAGCAAGGGGGAGATGTTGGCCCTCAATTTTGGTCATTTTTACTATAAAAAATCAACCTATTTACAATAATATTCCACCTTATATCATCCATCTATACCTCCTATTTTAGCCTTATTACGCATATTCAGGTAATTAAATTAAGTTCTTCAACTTTTAAAGGTTTTTGTAAAAATTGGGTTTTAGGAGTATTTTTGGACTGCACTAAAAATTCTCGTAATAGCTTCATGGAAGTCATATGTGCAGGACACATGGGCATCATATGGGCATATATTTGGAAATATTGGGAGCCACGGATGTAAAAATACCTATTGGTTGAAACAAAATGAGCAAAAACAGGCTCGGTCAATGCTGGTCAAACTTGACCTGTTTTTCAGAAATCCCTAGGAAAAAGGGTAGAATTAGTATTTTTGGGGATTTTCCTGATTTTTTGAAATTAAATGGATGATTTTGACTTAGATGAATGGTATTAGGATGGATAGGACTATTAGAGACACTATAGCTCAGTTTGTTTATTATTTTTTAAGTCCCTTTATTACTAGTATAGTCCCTTATTGTTGTTAGTGTAACCCCATTATTGTTATTATTGTACCCCTGTAACCCCCATATTGTTATTATTGTGCCCTTACATTATTATTGTTACATTGGCTAGGATTATGTTGTGGCCCCATGGAATCCTGTATATAGAAAGGATGTTTTTTCATTTGTATCATCCAAGAATTGTTCATTTATGTAATGTATTGGAGCTTTCCCTCTCGAAGTGGCTTATTTATAAGGCATTGATCTCTCTTTTCTTCTATTTTTTGAGTTGTTTTCATACAATTTGGTATCAGAGCTTTGGATTCTAGGGTTTCACTGCTCCAAGTAGGTCATCAAGGAATTTTTTCTATAACATTTTTTCTATGACGGCATAGAAGCTGAATTTTTTACAGAGCAAAGCTGAAATCCTGAGGAATGGCATGTAAAAATTTCAGATCTTGGTTTGCAATATTTTCAGATATATGATCTGTGGAATTTAGGATTTTTTTAGGCTCTCGAATTTCACCTAAAACAGTGGATCGTGGAATTTGCGCTATAACTTTTTTTCTACGAAGGTTCAGAAGCTCAAATTTTTATAGAATGAAGCCAAAATTCTGTAGAAGTTCCTGTATAAATTTTAGATCTTTGTTTGGAATATTTTCAGAGATATGATCTCTGGATGTTAGGGTTTTTTCAGGCTTCTGAATTTCATCTCAAAGTGGTGACCGTGGGAAAATAATCATAACTCTTTCTAAGCATCGGATTGTAATTTTGTAAAAGGTGGCCACAAGTACATGAACTGTAGTTTCCTGTGTATCAATTTCAGAGCCGAAGGAGGAAATAGTAACACGTGGCACATCATACAAGGTTGCTCTACTAAACCAATCCATAATTATTTCATTGTGGGAGATTGGGCATAACTTTGTCTTGAATAATCCCAATCGGGTTAGACCTATGGTATTTGAAAGAAGATTCAGATTTGTACTACAGGGCCAAATTTTAGATATTGAAGATCCGAAATCACAGAGATAATATAGTTTCAATATTGAGCACCTCAAAAGCAAGAAAAAGGTGTGTATTGTTTTCCGAATTGCATAAGTCTTTTTTTCAAGAATCAATTTGAATTGATTCCAAGGGCATATTGTAGAATAGATACCCGTATTGGGTTCTAAAATTCCCCCTAAAAATAATTTAACACCCATTAAGCCTTCAGAATGCTCTACTATCGCAAATGAAGATGAAGAAATGCAACATGAGGTATCAAAATTACAAGAGCAAGTGCAACAAACTTCGATCTCGTAAAGAGAAACAAAAAATGAAATGGATGTTTTGAAGAAAAGCGTGGAAGCTATGATGGAGGATTTGAAGAATGGTATGGAAGAAAAAATGGAAGGTTTGAACAAATTTTTGTCAAACTTGATACAGGAAATGTTTCCTAATGGCCAAAAGATAGTAGAGGAAACTCATGATGAGAACAAAATAAATGTTAATCGTGATTTCATAAATTCTAATGTTGGATTGAAGAACCACTATATTCCAAAGATGGATAAGATGATTTTTTATGGCAAGGATCCTGTAACATGGATACTACGGATGGAGAAATATCTTGATCTCAATAATGTGAAAAACACACGAAAGGTACGCATTGCAACTTTACATTTAGAACAAAATACATTTGTATGGTATCGATGGATTTTCTCTCGTAAAACATTTGTCACTTGGTAAATTTTTATGGAGGAAATGTAGCACATTATGAGGCTTCAAAGAGAAACACCTTCTTTATCTAATTGATAAATATCAAAGAAAAGGGTTTAGTGGTGGAGCACATTGAGGACTTCCAAAAATTGAATAGAAAGGTAACTGATATTCCAGAGGAACACAGGATTGATGTCTTCATAGGGACTTTAAAGGATAACATCCAACACGAAGTTCGCATTTGGGAACTTGAATCATTGGAGAAAGAATTCAGGTTGGAAAGAAAATTTCAATGTAAAATTATGGTGACAAGGAAGCCTACCACTCACATTTATAAAGATGGAAGTGTTACTACTCCTAGACTTCCACAACCTACAAGGTTGAAACCACAACAATTGGAAGAAAAAAGAGCAAAATTTCTTTGCTACAGTTGTGATAACAAATACGCTAAAGGTCATAAGTGTGTCGAGAAGAAATTATTTTACATAGATTTTGAAGAGGAGGAATAAAATGAACAAGAAACTTCAAAAGAAGAGGATATACACCATGAACCAACCCTAGAAGAAGAAGAAATGAGTCCCACCATATCGTGTAATGGATTGGCAGGAATTACCACTCCTCAAAATCTCAAGGGAGAAGGACATATCAAGAAAAAAAAGGTAATAGTGTTGATTGATTTGGGTAGTACCCATAATTTTATTCATTGTAATGTAGCCATGGAATTGAATTATTTCCTATACCCAGCACCAGAATGTTAAGTGATGGTTGCAAATGGAGGAACTATAAATTGCTGTGTAAAATGCCATAATATCAAGCTAGCCATGGGGGAATATGAATTGAATAGTCTAATTCTTTCCATCCTAATGGGGGATCATGATGTTGTACTAGGAGTACAATGGTTACAATATTTGGGGATGGTAGCTTTTAATTCTCAAGAAATTTTCTTGAATTTTTTTTCAAAGGGAAAGGAAATCAAATTACGGGGTATTGCAAGGAAGCCAAGAAAGATAATAATTTCTAATGTCATGACAAAGATTATGAAGAAATAACAATGAGGGGTAATTTAAAAATTATGCTCACTAGAAGTTCTAACATCAAAATCATCTATGTCTCCAGATATCCAAAAAGTCTTGGGAAATCATTCCAAGGTGTTTGAAACTCCCAAAGGACTCCCACCTATTTTTTATCATGATCATGCTATTCATTTGATTCCAGGAAGTGTTCCTCCAAACATCAGGCCTTACAGATATCCTTATGTCCAAAAGAGAGAAAATGAACGTATGATTGTAGAAATGTTAGAGGCTGGTATAATTTAACCTAGTCAAAGTTCCTTCTCTTCTCTAGTAGTATTGGTGCACAAGAAGGACGGATCATGGTGCATGTGTCTAGATTATAGGGAGCTAAATCGGATCACTATTAAAGATAAATTTCCCATCCCCGTGACTGATGAATTATTGGATGAATTACATGGAGAAATTTATTTTACCAAGTTGGCTCTTCATTCAGGATATCATCAAATTAGAATGAACACGGAAGATATTCCGAAAATGACATTCCAAACTCATGAGGGTCATTATGAATTTTTGGTCATGCCTTTTGGCCTTACCAATGCACCTTATACATTTCAAGGGTTTATGAATTCCATTTTCAAACCCTTAGAAAATTTGTGCTAGTATTTTTTGATGATATATTAATGTACAACAGGTCTTGGAAGGATCACGTTCAATATGTTGACAGGGTGCTCATACTATTAGAGGAGAAACAATTATATGAAAAGACATCCAAATGTTTCTTTGGAGTACAAAATGTGGAATAACTGGGTCATATTGTATCTCACGAGGGTGTTAAGGCAGACCCTAACAAAATTAAAGGCATTAAGGAATGGAAAGTTCCCACAACCATAAAGAAGTTTCACATATTTCTCAGGTTAACAGGCTATTATCACAAGTTTGTTAATAATTATGGGAGAATAGAAGCACCAATAATAACATTACTGAAGAAAGATGCATTTTCATCGACTCCAGAAGCAACTAATGCCTTTGAACATCTTAAAGAGAAAATGTGCCTAGCACTAGTCTTAGCTACACCAGACTTCACAAAAACATTTATTGTGGAATGTGATCCCTCAAAAAATGGAATTAGTGTTGTTTTAATGCAAGAAGGAAGACCCATTTCTTTTGAAATTCATCCAATAAAAGGAAAGTATTTACAAAAGGCTATTTATGAGAAGGAAAGGCTAGAGATACTACATACACTATAGAAATGGTGACCTTACCTAATGGGAAGACACTTCAAGATAAAACCTGATCATGATACTCTTAAACACTTTTTGGAACAAAGACTATCTTCAAAATAATAGCAAAAATGGGTCACAAAGATGTTGGGTTATGACTTTAAAATCATATACAAAAAAGGGAAGCTAAATGTTGTTGCAGATGCACTCTCAAGAAAGGATGAAGAGGTGGAAGCATTGCTTTGTGCTATTTCTATTATCCAACCAGATTGGATAACTGAAGCAAGGGATGAATGGAAGAAGGACAAAGAAATTTGGACGCTCATTCAAAAGTTGCAGCAAGATCCTAGTACATCTGATAAATTTAGTTTTAAAAATGATTCCTTATGGTACAAAGATCGCTTATATCTTTGTAAGAATTCCCAACTAAAACAAAATATTCTTCTGGAATTGCACACTTCTCCTTTAGGAGGACACTCAGGATTTTTAAAAACTTACCACAGGGAGAAGAAAGAATTTTTTTGGGATGGCCTTAAATCTGATATTCGAAAGTTTGTGGCGGAATGTTTGGTTTGCCAGCAGAATAAAGTGGAAACAATTAAGACCCCAGGACTTCTACAACCCTTATCCATTCCAAGTCAACGTTGGGAGGAGATTTCAATGGATTTTATCACAGGTTTACCTAAGTCCGAAGGAAAGAGTGTCATCATGGTGGTAGTTGATAGACTTACCATGTATGCACACTTTTGTGCATTATCTCATCCATTTAAAGCAAGTACAGTTGCTACTACATTTATGGACAGAATTCAAAAGCTACATGGAAGCCCAAGGGTTATTGTGAGCGACAGAGATCCCATTTTTACTGGAAATTTTTGGACGAAGTTATTTTCTTGTTTGGGTACTCAATTAGCTCATAGCTCATCTTATCATCCTCAATCTGATGGTCAAAGTGAGATAGTAAATAAATGTTTGGAAGGATATCTTCGTTGTTTTGTATCTGATAAACAAACACAATGGGTCAAGTGGTTACCTCTTGCTGAATGGTGGTATAACACTTCCTTCCATACCGCAGCAAAAATGACCCCATTTATGGCACTTTATGGATATCATCCACCATCCATCACATCATCTTTAAGGGAAAATTCGAAGGTTCAAGCAGTGGAAGATCACATTAAGCATCAACAAGAAGTTCTCCAATTCTTAAAGGATAACCTGAATTTGGCACAAAATCGAATGAAACAACAGGCAGATCAACATCGCAGCGAGAGAAGTTTTGATGTAGGAGATTGGGTATTTTTACGGCTACAACCATACAAACAAATGTCCCTCAAGCAAGCTAAGAAGGATAATAAATTATCACTAAAGTACTATGGTCCTTACAAGGTGTTGCAAAAGATTGGTTCTATGGCATACAAATTGGAGCTTCCTGCTTCTTCGCGAGTACATCCAGTTTTCCATGTTTCATGCTTAAAGAAGGTTATAGGTGAAAATCTTCCAGTTCAAACAATATTGCCAGAACTTGATGAGGAAGGAAAAATCATATTGGAACCTGAAGCGGGCATGGAAACAAGAACCCGACAACTACGGAATCGATCAATTTCAGAGTATCTCATCAAGTGGAAGAACTTACCCACCGAAGATTCTACATGGGAGGATGAGAATTTTATACAGAAGCACCCAGAGCTACTCAAGCATTGAGGACAACACTTTTTTGAAGGAGAGGAGCATGTTAGGTCCCTATATTACTAGTATAGTCCCTTATTGTTGTTAGTGTAACCCCCTTATTGTTATTTTTGTACCCCTGTAACCCCCATATTGTTATTATTGAGCCCTTGCATTATTATTGTTAGGTCGGCTAGGATTACATTATGGCCCCATGGACTCCTACATATAGAAAGGATGTTTTCTCATTTGTATCATCCAAGAATTGTTCATTTATGTAATGTATTGGAGGTTTCTCCCTCGAAGTGGCTTATTTATAAGGCGTTGATCTTGCTTTTATTCCATTTTTGGAGTTGGTTTCATAACATTATTTCTCTATTTAAACCAAGCTTATGGACCATTCAAGTATGTAGAATTTGTGTAATTTTGTATTGATACTTTTGAAGACTTTGGGATAATTTGAAGAATCAATTCCACTTTCTATTTTATGTTCATGTTTTTGGATGATTGATTAATTTTTTTGTATCTGAGAAGTTCTTCAAGGGTGGAGGGCCCCCACACCAAGAAAAGTACACTTTGGTTAAATTAGCATAATTTTCATGCAATAGTTTTTTCTTCATATTTATGATTCAATCATTTAGATGTGTGAAGATTTATTATCATTGTTGGATTATTATTGGTTTAGATATAATTTTCATATGAAAGGAAAAACAATAATTTAAGTTAAATTATATTTCTATCAAATCATGAACAACAACTAAAATTCATCCTCTTTTCCTTTCTTAAGTTATTTCTTGAATTTCCAATTTTAATGCAGTGATGAAAATGATGGAATAGAACTATAAATATTTACCACCTAGACCTCCTAAGTTATGATCCTCTTCTCACACTTTCTATACATCATAAACTATTGTTATTAATTTATTTAGTTTCTCTTCATAGAGATAATACTATGGGGAAGGACAACTAGGATCTCCTAAGTTAGGATCTTCTTCCTTCACTTACTACATATTGAATCAGAAAATTATTAGTTAGCTTTTATATCTGTAATATGCATTTCCATAAATCCTATAATTTAGAATATATTTGTAATATGCATTTCTTTCAACTTCTACACTTTGTCTTTTAAAATTGACTTCATCTGAAATCCATATATTTTGGACATGTTTCCAAGTCTAGAAGCCTGGATTGACAAGTAAAATATATGTGTTAGTTTACTTAGTAAATTTTCCCAACAGATTTGAAGAAACAGGGGCCACCTCAGATCATCTATGGACAGGAGGATGGTACTAATGGAGCATATGGAAGTAGGTCTCTTGACGGTCACAGGTTGGATAGAGATGACATGATAGATATGGGATATTCTTGGACACTCTGGATAGGAGAGGTGATAGACACATCTATCATTATAGTTCTATTTTAGACCGACATCATGATTGTCATCATTATCATCCTTACAAGATGAGTGAGAGGAGATACTTTTCAGATGACTCTAAGAAGGAAAAACCACCAACATTTGAGATAGAGGTGAAGAAACCACAGGATGCAGAGGCATGGTTGTTTAGTATGAATATTTTTTTCAGGTTGCATTATTACTCGGAAAACATGAAAGCTAGAATAAATACATTCAACCTTAGAGGTAGAGTAGATATTTGGTGGGAAGATGTGAAGAATGTTAGAGATACTTATGAGGAGGAGCTGACTTGGAGTGAGTTCCAGAGGCTATTCCAGAAGAAGTATCAATGAGATAGATACTATGATGACAGGGGAAAAGAGTTATATGAGCGAAATATGGGTTCCACGACAAATGATGAGTATACCAGAAGGTCCTTGGAGTTATCGAGATATGTGCTTTACCTAAATGAGGAGAAGGCCAAGATTCAGAGATTTGTTAGTGGGTTGGAAATGAAATTTAGAGACAAGATTGAGTTTGACAAGCCTAGATCATTGGAGGAGGCTATCTGGAAACTAAATAATTTTTATGAGCAATCAAAGAGAAAATCCAAGACTAAGAAATAATGGAAAGGTAATGATAACAATAAAGTAAAATGGGACAAGAAGTGAGCAAGTCCTCAGGATGCAGGTAACAAAGAGAATGTTGTACCACCTAAGAAGTTCAATATATGTGGAAGAGGATAGGGACTTAGCTATGAGGAGAAGCATAAGAGAGAAAATAGGGAGCCTGTGCGGTGTTGTAATTGTGGAGGAGATCTTTATAGGAGAGATTTTCCACAACATCAGGGTGGTAGGTCATGTTATTCATCAGTATTTTTTCACTATATTTAGATGACTAAAGGGTGTTTATAGATTTCTGAAAACAATATTCCCTAAATATCTTGAGTTTCAGAAATCTCACTGCCTTCGTTATCCTTATAAAAAAAATTTCACTTTTCCTTAGTTGATCTTCCCAAAGACACCCTATTCCTCCTAAAAACTCATCATAGGCTTATACCTCTCATATTCATCCTTTTTTTCTGCCTATAACCTCATTGCCCTATTTTCCCTTGTCAATGAAATATGCCCTCCCTCTAGGGTTTCCTGTAGCTAACTCATTCCCATGTCCTTTTGGACATAATAATCTATGACCATACTCTGTTTTCACTTAAAAATATCCGAGCCAAGTTTTAGTCAAAATTAGGTCAAAGGACCACCCCCCACTAGGTCATTAGAGTTTTATATGTTTTCAAGGTCATCCTTGGATGTTTCAAGCACTTCTTTTCCTTTGCTAGAATTTGGCTCAGATGTAATAAAATGTCAATACATGGTTATTCAAGAAGGACCTAAAATTTCCAAAGAAGTTTGTCTTATCAGTTCAAAACCTGCAAGTGAGTAAAATGCAAAGAGTTCAGCACTCATGCAGGAGTGTTGAAGGATTTGTCAACAAAAGGTACTAATGAGGTGGACTATATACTCCTGAATGAAAGAAACTTACAACAAAGGAAAGGAAAACAACTTGTTCTTGAGAATGATTAGGTTTTATGAACTTAATGGTCCAACTGAGTGCCAAAACAATGATCACTTCCAGAGAATGACATGGAGGAAACACACAAGGCCAGGCAACAAGAAATTATATCAACAAAGATTGATGGAATAGGGAAAAAGGTGAGGTGAACTGGACATAAATGAATGAACTTGAAAGGGCTATACGGAACTTGGAAGACAACACTGATGATTGCTCTAAAAGGCTGTAGACACCTAGGGTTTTCAAAAATGGCCAGAGAAGGTGGAAAATTTAAGTTGAGCCTCATGGTGGAAATTGCAGTAGACTTTGAAGGTGATACTATGTGTAATAATCCTAAGTCTTTCAAAGTAAAACTTTTCATGCCTCAAGGATCAAAAGAAAATCCAATTCAATGACTTCAGTCACCTACATACCAAAAGTGTCAAAAAGGGTTAGTGAGAAAAGGTAAAGAACTTTAAACCTTAGAAAGTGGGTTTGTCAAGATTAAATTAAATTCAAAAGCCTATAAAAGTTCATTTAACACTTCAATAGAATCATTGTTGCATTTCAAAATATAAAGAGCACTCGAGAGAGAAAAATTTCTGAGTTTTCAAGCTGAATTTGGGCAAATTTTCTTGGCGTTGCGCGTTTGTAAATTGGCGCTACGCCCTTGGAATTTTCCTCTACCAAATTTATGAAGGTGCTGCATGCTTGGGAGGTGGCCTTGCGTGCTTGGAAGAGTGCTATGCTCTTTTCGGATACGACCTATGCTGAAAACAATTGGCGTTTCACGCTCAGAACAGACGTTGCGTGCTCAGGCTAGGCGCTGCGCCCTCAACCTTGGCATTGCGCACTTGGACAAAAATGGTTTCTAAGCCCTCCAACCACTCAAATCACTTCAAAAATATTTCAAAATTCATCCAAGGTCATCTAAGAAATCTTAAAGAGGTAAGTACATGACATGAGCTCATCTTCAAGTTATTTTTGTCAACATTTAACAAATGGAATAAAACCCTAATCAAACCCTAGGTTTCAATCTTTAAATCACTGCTTCATCCTTACTTCATCCTCCTAGACATAGTGTCAGTCATAAAAATGGGAATTACATTAGTTTACAGGGTTTCCATTCATCTTGCTTGTCACAACCTCCATTACCTTCATTCACACTTACTCCATTCATTTGCAAAACTACCATTTCATACCCTCCCTTCATCTCATTTCACATCAGCCCTAGGGTTTCCAAAATAGAGTTTAAAATGTCTGAGGGCGAAGACAGTGGTGGTGAGGCCCAAATTCCAAGGAGGCATGATCATAAAGGAGGAAATATAAACAGAATTGAACCCCTCAATACTAGGGAACTCATGGCATCTCCCCTTATTGTTTCATGCTTCAAACATGTAGGGTGCTTTGATTTTTGTGAAAAGATGCAACAAGTGCAAAACCATCCTGAGCTAACAAGAATATTCATTATTAATTTGCATGAAAAAAAAGTTAATATTTCCGAGGTAACCCTTGAGCTTTCTACGGATGCCATTCTCAATGCTACAGGAATACCAAGTGTGGGGGAAAAGTGGTTTAGGCAAGCAAACCTAGACATGAGTTACTTTGAACCATATCTAAAACCTAGGTATAAATACCACCAAAAATCCATATTTCCCTTTTCTCATCTACTTGATAGATATGCACCCATGATGAGGATAATCATGAAGTATTTCACATGTGAGGGAAGGTTCTCTCGCCTCTGCTCCTACCACATTCTTCTTCTTATGAACTTTACTGAAGTGAGAATGTTGTATATACCATATTATCTTTATCAGAGCATTGAAAAAATGACCTACATAGTGCAAAAAAGAGATTATCCTCAGCAAATGCGGAGATTTTTTCATCACTCACTTATCAAGATGGTGGTTATGCACCAACTCTAACAGAAGAATATTCCATG
Source organism: Pinus albicaulis (assembly GCA_034641835.2). Taxonomy (NCBI): domain Eukaryota; kingdom Viridiplantae; phylum Streptophyta; class Pinopsida; order Pinales; family Pinaceae; genus Pinus; species Pinus albicaulis. Next base: position 290,475,308 of record CM076569.1, read on the forward strand.
GGTTACCTTCATTGCCCATGAATTATTCACTACTCCACATGGCCATCATCAAAAATATATCCCTTCCTCATCTCATCCTCCTATTCCTACTTCTCCATCACATCCCATTACTCATGCATCACCATCCACTCACATTCCTTCACCCCACGATGACAATTCCACATCACATTTCCACAACCCTTCACCCTCCTATCATGATGACACAACATCAAATGGTGATGAGAACCTTGATACAAATGGCACTAAAATGCATAACATTAAGCCACTTCCTTGAACCTACATGACAGGCTATAGGCATGTGTTTTCTGCCCTTAAGAAGCAAGGGGCCATGCCTTCTACATCAACAAAACAACTTGACAAGGGTAAGGAAAAGGTCATTGTTGAAGAGGAACATACACATGAAACTAAATAAGATTTTGAACTGATTGACCTAAAGGATGATGATGAAGAGAGGATCAGAAACATGCTTCTCAAAAGCAAGGATGCCAATATTAGTGAAATTCAAGCTAATCTTGGTAGGGAAAAGAATGTGATCGGTTATCTTGAGTTAGAGAACCAACAGTTGGAAACAAAGTAGGCCATTAGCTCAGAAAGAGGTGGAAAGGCCAAGGCTATGCTATATGTGACCTTGGGCACTTTTGATGAAAGTGAGGGTGAGGAAGAAAAATTTCCTAGGAAGAGGGAAAAGACAATTGGGTTGAAGAAGGCTTTAGCCCGGGAAAGAGAAAGAGAGACAAAATTGGCAGAGCAGCTCACTCAAAGTGAGGTGCCTGCCATGGAAATCAACTATGATAGAGAATATTTTCTAGAGAGGAAAATTTTTCACCTAGAGGGTCAAATTGAGACTGAAAAAAGAGACATTGACATGCAGAAGAAGATGGCAAGAAATTACGCCATGAGAAACATAATTGCCAGGGCCAAGCTCAAACGAGCCCTTGAAAAGATTCAATAGAAAATGAGGCAAAGGAGAAGGAAAAATTGGATATCCTTGCTAATTTATCCTTCCAATCATCCCAAACATGATCAACAAGGTAAGTTCCAATTTTTGGCACTTGGTGCAAATTTTGAGTTTTTCACTGTTTCGCTAGCAAAAAAAAGGGGCCAAATGCAGAGCGCCACTAGTGCTGCGGTATTTTTTTGGGCACTCAAACAAAAAATGGCTTACATATTTATGATCCTTTTGGTAAGTACATCATCCAAAAAGCATTTTAGGTCATTTAGAGCAAATCTGGTCCTTCAAAATGGCCAAAACCACCTAAACAACATCTTTCTGCCCTCTTTTCAGCACTGGTGCTGTGCCCTTAGTAGTCTTGGGAGAATGGATTTTTGACTAGTAAAATGGGCACCAATATGGAAAATAAAGGCCTATCTGGAAACTAGACAAGACAAGCTTTCCCATGAGCTATCATGGAGCTCATTTGGACACCGGGAAGGCCTCCAAAAATCAATTTCAAAATAAGTGCTTTTTCTAGTTTTGGCATTGTGCCCCTGTACCTTGGAGTTGCGCCCTTGCTAAGAGTTATTGCAAGAGATATTTTGATGCCTTAAAGTCACATTTTTCTCCAAATTAGCTCAAATAGCTATGTTAGAAGTTACTTTTGCCATAAATGAGTTTAGATATTTTTGCCTTGGGCCTTGCATGGTCTCAAAGGTCAAAGTGCCTTAACTGTGTAATTAATGACTTCTAAGACCCTAGCCATGGTTCAATTCATCATTTTTTTGTTAAATAATGCATGTAAGGCTTGATACTTTTGTTGGTTGTTGGTTGATTGTTGAGATGAAAATCACATATACTTTGAGTGATAAAGAGTTTTGGCTTTGGAGCTTTGTAATTGTCTTGGACTGAATGATAATGGAGCAAGAACATTTGCAGGATTCATGGACTTTGTTAAATGGTGATGTTATTCCAATTTACTTATTGTTTCCTTATGTTTCCCATATTTTTCATCTTTTCTCTTGCAATAGAGCCAAAAATTTTGGTTAAGATATGCTGCTAGAGACACCTTAAGCCTGTCTGCCTTCTATTGTTCAAATGTTTTCCTTTGTTGAGTCTGATTAGAGAATTCTTAGCTACTATCTGCCTCAACTTAGCTTTTTGTATTGAAAATGATTTAATGGATTCAAGCCAAATAATTTTATGGTATGCCCTATCCTTTGGCATAGCTTAAAACATTGTTTTTAAGGCCTTTTCTTTGAAGTTCACTCATTAGGGTTTGGCTAAAGAAGTTTATGGTTTGCCCTATCCTTTACTCCATCTTGAATAGTCACTTTGAAGGTCTTTAAAAGTATAATTGAAGCAATTTAGGATTTCCCTTCTCTTTAACCATCACTTGTTTGTTATCTTGAATGTTTTCTTTCTCTAAAGGTAAATAGCTAGAGAATTTAGGAGTTCCCTACTCTCTAGGGTTTGCTGGATTGTTGTCTCAAAGTTTAATTGATAAAGGTAGGTCAAGGAAGTTTATGGTGTGCCCTGTCCTTTGATTCTTTATTAAGAATAGTGCTCTTAAATACTCTTCTTATTATGGTATATGTTAAAGGATTCTCAATTTCCCTTTAAACCTACTAAATTCACAAATTTAATGTTCATTTCACTCCCACAAAAGCTATTAAGAACCATTTGTCTTTGTCATCTTGCCCTATGAAACACCCTTGATTAATTATTGTAATTTTGAAGCCTTTCATAGACCCCATATCCCAATGGTTTGAATTTATCTTACTCTATCTGTTCTACTTAACAAGAAACCTGACCAAACAAAACAAAACAAACAAACCCTATCATTACAACTAGCCTAAAATCAACATCCTAAATCAAACAAGTCATATCTTTTATACAAATATAGAGAAAGCCCTTTCTGAGTCCAGGATGGCTAGGTCCTAGGACTCCAAAGTTGGTTTGATGTTACCCTTTTCTATTTGGTCTTGCCAATCTGACAAATTACAGGGACCTAACAGGCCGCATATCTACAGTGCTTAGGATGCAAATACAATGGGAGATGTTGGACACAATATTCAGCGGATCTATGCAACACTGGATAACAGGAAGGAATATTACCAGGCATCTATTATCAAGATGGATGGTAAGCTTTGTGATCAAGTTGTTTCTATTTTGATAGACCTTGGATACAATTATAGTTATGTTAGTCCTAACTTGGCGGATACGTGTGGTTTGAATATAGAAGTGCATGCACAGTATTGGTTAGTAAATTTGGCTAAATGTACCGATGAAAGAGTTCATCATTGGGTAAGAGCTTTTTCATTTGATTTGATGGTATGTCTATAGCAATTCACGTGCACATATTTCCATTAGGACCATACAATATGTTATTGAGCATGGACTCGATATATATTCACAGGACCAAGGTAGATTTTTATAATAATGCCATTGAATGCTTGGATGAAAATGGCAAACCAAGAGTTTTACAGGGTAAGAATAAAGCAACATCAATAAATATGGTGACAACTATGTTGGCCAAGCGGAGTCACAGGAACGGGTGTGTGTTGCTCGAAATTAATATTTATAGTGACAATGGTAAGGAAGTTGAGGATGGAGATGTTTTGAGAAGGTACCCAATTCTACGTTAGTTTCAGGATGTATTTCCTGTAGATATTTCATAGTTTCTGCCTCACAAGGATATATACTTTTCTATTGATTTCATACTAGGGGAAACTCCAACATCAAAATCACCTTACAAGATGAGCACATGAGCTGGTAGAGTTAAATTTGTAGTTTAAAGAGATGCTCAACAAAGGATACATCAGGCCAAGTGTATCACCATGGGGTGCACTGGTATTGCTTGTAAATAACAAGGATGGTACTCTCCTGAATTGACTATAGGAAGTTGAAAAAAGTGACCATCAAGAGCAGATACCCATTGCCGAGAATTGATTATTTGTTTGATCAGTTGGAGGGAGCACATTGTTCTCTAAGATGAACTTGAGATCAGGATACCATTGAGTATGCATCAAATAAGAGGACATATATAGGACCACATTCAGGACTAGGTATGGAAATTATGATCTTGTTGTAGTTCCATTCGATTTGTCTAATGCCCCAGCTACATTTATGTGTTTAATGAATAGTGTGTTTCTTCCTTATTTGGACAAGTTATTCATTTTTTTCAGTGATGATAGATTGGTATATTCTAAAAATGAGGAAGAGCATTTCGAGCATTTGGCAACAATGTTGAGATTGTTGAGATATGATTAGTTGTATGTTAGACTCCACAAGTGCGAATTATTTCAGACTCAGGTACATTACTTGGGACAAGTTGTCTCCAAGGAGGGCATAGCACTAGATCCAAAAAATGATAAGGGCCATCATGGAGTGGGTATCTCCTAAGAATGTGGATGAGGTGATATCCTTCATGGTATTGGTAGATTTTTAGAGGAGGTTCATCAGGAACTTCTCATATATTTCTTATCCTAGTACATCCTTGCAAAGGTAACGCAAGAATTTTGATTGGACAAAGGACTATGAGGCCAGTGTTTAGCACCTTAAGTAGTTGTTGACACATGTTCTAGTGCTATCGATCGCATATCCAAACAAATATTTTTTAGTATGTATTGATGCTTGCTATAGAGGACTTGTTTGAGTCCTTATGCAAGATGGACAGGTAGTATGATATGAGTCACAAAAACTAAATGGCCACATGTATAAATATGCAACACATGATCTTAAGTTAGAAGTGATCATACATGCATTGAATATGTAGAGGAACCATCTTTTGGGCAGACTGTTTGTATTGATGAGTGACCACAACGGATTGAGGTATCTATTTGACCAACCAAATTTGAATGCTAGGCAAGTGAGATGGTTGGCCAGAGTCAGTGAATTTGACTTCGAGATCAAGTACATCAAAGGTAAAGATAATAGGGTGACATATGCTCTTAGCAGGCAGATACAGGTGAATCACATAGAAACTATGAGCTCCTGCGGGAAAGATCTACAGGATATCATCTTGGAGGCATGTCAACATGATGACAGGTATATGGATATTGTACATAGGTTGCAGTAGAGTATAGGTACAGATACAGGTAGTGGTACAGGTATAGGTACATGTATAGGAGTACAAGATATGTATTATCATCTCAGAGATGATGAATTGGTCAGGTTTACAGAAAAAATATATGTGCCAGGTAGTAGTGAGCTCAAGAAGATGATCTTGAGAGATTTTCATGTGAAACCATATTCAGGTCACCCAATCTATACCAAGATGATGACGAAAGTGAAGAAGTTTTATTATTGGCCCAAATTGAAGAGAGACTTAGCAGAGTATATGGCTAAGAGTTTATATTATCAATAGGCTAAGGTAGAGTGTAGGAACCCAAGTGAACTTCGACAACCGATTGTGATACCAGAATCAAAATGGGAGGTCATTTCAATGTACTTTATCACACGTTTGTCGAGGATAGTGAGACTTCATGATTCAATCACGGTTGTTGTGGACAGGTTGAAAAATGTAGTGCACTTCATTCCAGTGAACTCCACATCCTCAGCTAGCAATGTAGCGTAGTTTTTCATCAGATATGTGTCCATATTGCATGTTTTTTCAAAGAATATTGTGTCAGACAGGGATGTGAATTTCACTTCCAAGTTTTGGATTGAGTTTTTTGCAGGTTTGGGCACAAAGTCAGCCTTCAATAAAAATTATCATCCACAGAAAGAGGGATAAACAGAGAGGGTCAAGAGGATATTAGAGGAAATTTGGAGGATGTATGTGATGCATTAGTAGCAGAAGTGGGAAGAGTATCTTCCACTGGTAGAGTTCGCTTACAACAATGAGTACTAAGAATCCTTGAGGATAAATCTGTTTGAGGCATGGTATGGGTGGAGTTATAATACTCCCATAAGTTGGAGTGACTCGGTTAACAGGGTGTTTATTGGACCAGACATGTTGGCAGAAATTCAATAGGAGATGCAGGTAATCAAGAAGAATTTGAAAGCGGCACAGTATAGAGATAAGAGCCATGCAGATCTTAACAGTTTTTTCAAGGAGTTTCAGGTTGGGGAACAAGTGTACTTTCACATCAATCCCAAGAAAATATCCTTGTACATTGAATCATGTTCCAAGTTGGCACTATAGTTTTGTGGACCTTACATGATTCTTGAGAGGATTGGGCTAGTAGTCTATCGACTGACACTACCTTCCACAGTGAAAGTCCATGATTTTTTCCATGTGTCATTTCTTAAGAAATATGTTAAGGATGTTGACCATGTGATTGAGTGGTTTATATTGTAGGTGGATCCAAAAGGATAATTATACCCAGAACGTAAGTGCATTTTGCAGAGAAAAACACTCATGCTCCAAAATCAAGCAATAAAGAAAGTTAAAGTGCAATAGAAGCACTTTGGGCCTAATGAAGCTACATGGGAGATGGCAGATCAAATGCAGGTTATGTATCATTCTTTTTTGTTTGAGGAAAATCATTTTTGGTATGATGTTGGTATATGTTTTGGCATATGTTTTGGTGTGATGTTTAATATAAATACAGATGTATATGGATGTAAATACCACAATGAAATATGTTATAAAGCTCCAATGAGTGGTATGGGCGTCATGTGATTATATTTTTCATGTTTGTATGTTTTCATGATAGTTTTTTTTATTAGGGTGATCATTCTTAATACTGCATCGAGATATATTATAAAGTTCCATGTTAAATATGTTTTCTTCCATTGGTTTCGTTGAGGTATATCATTGATTTAACATCGAGGAAGGTATCCCCCAAGGGGGTGGGTTTTGTAACAACCCTGGTGAAAATTCCATGTAATAAATGTTAATAAAGGAAAAATAATAACCAAGGTCATGGGACACATATTCCAACTTGAATGTTGGGAAAAAAATCCTAGTGCGGGTGTTCATATGGTTTATTATGGCTATGGAAACTAGCAAAGGAAATGGTTAAGGCTTTGGAAAGGCACAGTGGCATTTATTTATGAAAATAATGAAAATAGGAGAAAAGTGAGGTAAAAGGTCACAAGTTGCATGTGAGGAGGAAAATGAAGGAAAATAATGGAAAATGAAGAAGATAGAGGCCTCATTAATAAAAATGCTTATGAGGATCAGTTCATGGATTTTGTTCATTTCAGTTTTGTAGCTCTTAGTATTCTCTCTCTCTCTATCTCTCTCTCTCTCTCTCTCACACACACACACACACACACACACACATACACACACATTCTATTGGATACTTAGAGTTTCTTGGAGCACTCTTGGAGGGTGTGGCATACTTTGAGAGTTTCTTGGAGGACTATTGAAGGGTTCGACATACTTGGAGATTTGGAGAAAGAAAGCAAAGGACGAGCGAGAAAGCGCAAGGAGACATTTAGATCATCAACTACAACATGTTTTGATTGCAGCTACCAAGTTATATGTATGCTTTCCTCACTAGTTTTGGTATGTATGGTGTATACATGTGGTTTCTTGGTAATGATATGTCATTGGAATGGAGGATTTCCTGGATTAACAATGGATTTACCTAGCCTTTCCATTTCCCAGATAACCATGGTGTTGTGGGTTCATTCTCATTGATTGTTTTCTAGTTGGTTTTCATGATTCCTTTAATTTTGGGTTGATTTATTAGTTCCTAAAGCCTTAGTTGAAAAAATGCTCTAGAGCCTAGTGGAAAACTGTTGGGTTGAGCTACTAGTCCTAAAGCCTTGGTTGGACAAATGCTCTGGAGCCCAAAAACAATTGAGGTTTAGTTACTATTCTTGGGGATTTTGTTGGAAAAAATTCTCTAAAGTTATGCACAACTTGGGTAGAGACCAATCTGGTGACGATTGTGATGTTAAACCAAGAGGTGGAATCGTTGGTTGATAGTTGAGGTGGTTTGGCCTCTAGAATCCCTGGTCTGGTTTTGATGGGTTTGGGTTATGAAATCCCACATTCATGCTTGGGATATGGCACAGGGGTGATTTTCCGAAGAGATATTTTTCTTAGCCATGTCCATGGTCGGGTGGAACATGGAAATCTCATACTTGTTTTCATTTTTCTTATGGCAATAAGAGATCTTTTCCCCTTGTATAGATGTCTAAATATTCTTGTTATTCTATGGATTATATGGTTGTTCTGTGATGGTTATTTATGTTGCTTATTCACTAGTTATGAATATTTTTTATGATGGTGATGAAGTATGTCTCTCATCATGTTTTGATTCATAATTTATTGAAAAATGTATATATTCCTAAAAATACTATAATGAAGTTAATGTGATGTAGCGACAATGGTTCTGTAATATCCCATTTTTGGGATATCTCATAAACACAATAAACTCCAACCAAAGATAGACTAGGAGGGCATTTACCGGATATTCTGCCTCTAAAAGAGGACGAGATCTAGAGGCTACCTAGCCCTTTCCAGACTCTGTCTAAGAGTGAAAGATAAACACACCACATGGTATAGAACTAGCGCGCTCAAAATAATAATGCAACAGACATATAATAGAAAGAGAATACAAAAACTACGGAAATAAGGGCAACTACGGCAACTCAACCAGAAAACATAGAGAGAAAATACTGAGCCATTTTATTAATCTGAGAAATGTAATGAAATACAAGAGGCTATCTTGCGCAAGGTAAGTGATAAAACACTCTCAGAAAAGACAGGAAATGGCTACTCTATGAACTGCGTCCCAGCTATTGGAGAAATGTCGTGTAGCTGCTACTGCTGGAATCTACTGAAGAATAGGGGCTGATCCCCTTACCTGAATGAGCTGAAAATCAGCAAACCTCCTCTCCTCAACAACCCCGAAAGGATCCACAAGCCACTCCGAGAATGGCCAACCCCCAAAAACACCAATAACTGCCTCCCCAGTGAATTACGCTAGCCTCCAAGGTACAGCGCAGTGGCTGGATAGAAACAGCTAAAATACTGCCACAAACTCTGCCAAAAACCTCCGACGGGCAAAGGCTGACCCTCTGCTCGAAATCTCGGCGGAATCATATGTAGAAACACCAATCCGAAGCTCCTCCACAATGGACTGCATCCTCTCTCCCAGCGACTGTGCAGTCTCTATTATCTCTAGCTCCGCAACAAACCCAAAAAATGAACGACTCACAAAATACAAGGAAACAAACCTTGCCTGAGCAGGCACTTGAAGTCCCCCGGGGTAAGGGTGAGTTTTCCGCATGGAGACACTCAGTGCACTAAATAGTGCTGCAGACAGGCTAAACAGCCAGTGTGCTAAAGAAGACCAAATTCACACTCTAAAATCAACAAATCTAGAATGATCCAAATGAGGAGGCCCCTCCATCTTTTATAGCATTGGTTTCCCTCCAAAACCCGTCGTAGCCTCTCTCTCCTCCACATCCTCATCCTTATCTGCGTAGAAGCTTCTAGAGTGCGCGTAGGCTCCCCTACACTACATGGTGTGTGGCCCCCTTCACCCTCCCTTGAGTCACAACGTTGTGCTACTAGGCGGATGTATTATTATACTAAAGTGAGCTAGACCCTCTCTTCCCACTTTTTATTTATTTACAAACCATAAACAACAAAACTATACAAATTTGAATATTCCAATTAGCTTTTGCTAATTAGGAATGTTACAGTCCCCCCATCAAAATGTTGCTTGCCATCAAGCAACTGAAGTGATGGATGCTGCAGAATCTTTTTGCTCTCCCAAGTGGCATCCTCATCCAGCGAATTCTTCCACCGTACCAAGAATTCCCGAACCGTCCTACTCCGTAACCGCCTCTCCCTAGTATCAATAATGGCCTCCGGCTACAACACCAAGTGCCCCTCATCACCTGTCGGTGGTAGTTCCTTTGTCATTGTCACCTCTTGTCCCAACGCCTTCTTTAGGCATGATACATGGAAAATGTTGTGGATCTTGCTGCCTTGGGGCAACTCCAACTCATATGCAACTTGCCCAATCCTACGTATCACCCTGTATGGCCCGTAGAAACGCGACTTGAGCTTCTCAGCTCCCTTCTGCTTCAACGATGACTATCGGTATGGTTGTAAGCGTAGGTAGACCAAGTCCCCTACCTCAAATTGTCGCTCCACCCAACCTCCGTTGGCATACAACCTCTATTGGTTCTTCGCTATAGCCATGTTGTCCTTGAGAGCTCAGAGGATATCCTGACTCTCTTGGATCCACATCTTGGCTCTAGGATCCTTAATCACACTGAACATCACATCAGAAAATTATAAAGGATGGTACCCATACAAAGCATAAAATGGTGACATACCAATAGACATGTGATGTGTCGAGTTGTAGCAGTACTCCCCCAAATGCAAGCATCTCAACCATGCTTGCTGCTACCCACTGACATAGTTACCCAAGTAGCCCTCTAGCCACTTGTTAACTATCTCTGTCTGTTCATCCGTTTGTGGGTGGTAACTGGTACTCGGTGTCAACTTCGTCCCCACTAACCAGAAAAGCTCCTGCCAAAATCCGCCCATGAAGCGGTTGTCCCTATCACTGATGATGGTCTTAGGAAGACCACCTATGTTGCTGTGTAATGCGTAGATATGGCGAAAAAGTGCGCATACTTTGTCAGTCGATCAACGACAACAAATATACAATCCTTGCCCTACACCATAGGCAACCCTGTGATGAAATCCATTGATATGCTCTCCCATTTCCCTTCCAGAATGGGAAGAGGCTGGAACAGTCCTGTGGGATGGCTCATCTCCCCCTTGTTCCTCTGACAAACATCGCACTCCGTGATGTGCTGGAGTATGTCCTCCTTGAGGCCCTTCCATTAGAACCTCTCTCTAATGGCCCTGTAGGTTTTGGTAAACCCCTGATGGCCTGCCAATGGAGAATCATGTGATGCATGGAGTATCTTCTTCTTAAGCTGAGATCCCTCAGTCAAGAAGATCCTGTCTATGTAATAGATGATCTCATCGACCACCTTGTACCGGTCATCTGCCACCTTTCCATCCAGCACCTCACATGCAAACCTGTACTTGGAGTACTCAACTAAAAGTCGAGCCCTCCAATCCGCATCCAAGCCCATAAGAGATAACGTGGCTAGTCTACGTGAAAGGGAATCTGCTACCACGTTATTCTTACCCTTGACATACTCAATGTCAAAGTCATATGCTTAGATCTTACTGATTCACTTATGTTGCCTCTCCTGTAGCTGCTTCTACTCCAAAAAGAACCTGAGGCTGTTTTGGTCAGTCCTCACCCTAAATTTGTTCCCTACCAAATACTGCCAGAATTTGGCCAATGCATGCATGATGGCCAACATATCCTTGTCATAAATAGGATATAACCTCTCATGTGGAAGGAGTTTCCGGCTCTCAAAAGCTATAGGGTGTCCCCCTTGCATCAATACTGCGCTGATCCATTATCTCGACGCATCACACTCCAAGACAAATGGCTGCGTAAAATCCGGCAACACAAGCACTAGGAAGCTTCTCATCACCTCCTTAAGCCTATCAAAGTCTCTCTGCGCTATATCTGTCCAATCGAATGCCCCTTTCTTCATCAAATCTATAAGGGGTGCAGCAAGTTGTGAGAACCCTTTGACGAACTTCTTGTAATAGGCACATATCCTAATGAACCCTCGAAGTTATGTCACATTCTTCAGCTCCAGCCAATCTCCAATGGCTCTAATCTTCTCCTCATGGACCCTCACTCCATCCACTCCAATGATGTGACCCAAATACAACATTTATGTCATCACAAACTCACACTTGGAGAGCTTAGCATAGAACTATTTCTCTTCCAAGATGTGCAGCACTGCCTCTATCTGCTGGAGATGCTCCTCCCACGTCCTGCTATATATAAGTATGTCATCAAAGAAAACCAATAAAAACCTCCTCAGATGACTGCGGAAGATATGGTTCATGCAGGACTGAAAAGTAGCCGGCACATTGGTCAGCCCAAAAGGCATAACCAAAAACTCAAAGTGCCCATAATGACACCTGAACGCGGTCTTGGGAATATCCTGTTCCCTCACACAAATCTGATGGTACCCTGATCTCAAATCAATATTTAAGAAGAACTTAGCTCCTCTCAACTCATCCATCAGCTCATCAATCCTGGGTATAGGGTACCTATTCTTCAGAGTCTTCTTATTCAGGGCCCTGTAGTCAATGCACATCCTGAAAGTGTCGTCCTTCATCTTCACCAGCACTACAAAAGAAGCAAACAGACTCGTGCTCAGTCTGATGTGTCCAAGAGCCAACAACTCCTGGATAGCCCGCTCTATCTCATCCCAATAGGCTTTGGGATTCCTATAGGGTGTAGTTATCACTGCCTGGATGCCCTGCTTTAGCTCGATGGTATGCTCAAACCCTCTATCTGGTGGCCGACTTGGTGGTATAGCCCCAAACACTACCTCATGTCTGTCAAGGATAGCCTGTATCTCTCGATGAACTGCTCGACTAGTGGTCTCTGCCTGTGATGCCTGCAACTCAACTGCCCACTCTATGTTTCCCTTCCGGAAGTCTACCTCCATCCGGTGTGCCGAAACTGTTTGAGGTGGGTAAGTATGCATCCCGCGGATCTTCTCATGCTTCCCGGTCTTCTTGTCGTCCCACTCCATCTCTAAGGCCTCCCAATCCGTGGTGACCTTCCCCAACGTAATCAACCATTGAACACCCAGTACCACATTGGTATCTGGTATGTTGACCATGAAAAAGTGATCAGTCACGGTGTAAGTAGCCATCGTCATTGCTAACTCTGGAATATGCTGGGCACACTGCATCGTCTAGGCTCCTGGGACCAAAACTGAAAACCCATCAAAACTCTCGATCGGTATACCTCTCCGCTCGACCATCTCTGCATCAATGAAATTGTGGGTTGCCCCACTTTCAACCAAGACTGATACTCGCTGGACCCATACTGTCCCACGTACGCACAGCGTCAAATACTTAGGAACTCCTCGCAAAGCTGCAAGGGCCCCTCCTGTGGGTGCAAAGGCTGCACCTCCGGTCCCTGGAGGTGGAGGCAGCAACTGATCTTGGGTCATCTGACTATCTCCTGCCTCCTCATCATCCTCCTTATCCTCTTCCCCACTATCAGCAGAGAAGACCTCAATGAAGTGTGCTTTGCTAGCAACACACCTATGCCCTGGTGCCCACGGCTCCTGACATGTGAAGCATAACTGCTTCTTCCTCAATTCCCTCCTGGCCTCATCATCTACCTGTGCTTGTCTTGGATTCCCCTTTGGAGGAGGAACCCTCACATCCTTCCCCTTGGGCTGGGAACCCTGTCTCTGGGGGTAAGATGTCTACGTCCTAGAAAATGCATCTTGCAAATCCCTAGTCCTCCTGATAGCATCCTGGAGTGTAGTTGGTCTAGTGGATCTGACTAGACCTCCAAGTGGATCTGCTAATCCCTCCAGAAACATATAGATCATCCGTGTTGCGGATAGATTTCGCACCATCACTAAAACCCTCAAGAAATCTGCAATGTATGTCTCCGAGCTCCCTGTCTGTTTGAGCTTTGTTAGCTCAAAAAAATGTTGTTCCAAATCCCTCCGGTCAAAACGCTCTATCAATCTCCTAGTGAACTTGACATATGTCGTAACTTTGGAATGCCTGAGTGTCACCATCCCATGGAACCACCAGTCTTGGGCCTCACCATCCAAATGTAATGTTTCCACCTTGATGGCCTCCGTCTCGGACATCTGGTTAAGCTGGAAATAAATATCCAACTTCTCCACCCAAGACTTTTCCGAACTGTTTGATGATCCATCAAATGTAGGCAAATGAAATCTACTAGAGGCACGGTGGGAATCTCCATCATGGTAATGCCAGTGCCGTCTATGATGGTCGCGGGGTCTACGATCCTGCTGAAGCTGCACAAAATCTCTGAATGTGAGAGCATCCCTCAACTCCTGCCCGTAGGACTGATACTCTGCAAAGTACTGATCTAAGTGCCCGGGCTCTGCCTCCTGCTGGGCTTCTGCCCCTGTATCAGCTCCCAAGAAAGTGGGCATAGTAGAGCGGGTAGGTGCATAAGAAGTCGTCAGCTGAGGAGTATCACGTTGAGCAGCACCCTGCTCTGGAAAATGGTGGGATGCACCTAATCCCTCTCGGACCTCGAAAAACCATGGAGTCTTACGTTGCCTAGCCTCCATAGCTGTGAACCTCTGGCCCATCACCTCAATCTGTCGGGCTAAATCCTGCACCGACTTGAGGAGTGCCTCTCCAAAATGTTTGGCCTCTGTGTCATCTGACATTGGTGCTTCCTGCCTCAAATATACTACAAGCTCTACCTCCTTTGCGTCCCCCGTAGGCTCTCTCTCCTGATCTGCATTTTCTACCTGGGCACGGTCTTCCCCTTCGTAGGTGGCCTCCAACATACGGTCACGGTCTCTATACTTCCTGCCTCTATACGGTCTCTTTCCTGATGTCATAGACCACAAGCTGATCCAGAACTATGCTTTGATACCACTGTAATATCCCGTTTTGGGGATATCTCATAAACACAGCAAAATCCAACCAGAGATAGATTAGGAGGGCATTTACCAGATATTCCACCTCTAAAATAGGACGAGATCTAGAGGCTACCTAGCCCTTTCCAGACTCCATATAAGAGTGAAATATAAACACATCACGTGGTATTGAACTAGCACTCTCAAAATAATAATGCAACAAACATATAATAGAAAGAGAATATAGCAACTACGGAAACTCAACTAGAAAACATAGAGAAAAAATATTGACCATTTTATTAATCTAAGAAATGTAATGAAATAAAAGAGGCGATATTGCGCAAGGAAAGTGAGAAAACACTCTCAGAAAAGACAAGAAATGGCTGCTCTATGAACTGCGTCCTAGCTATTGGATAAATTTCATGTAGCTGCTACTGCTAGAATTAACTGAAGAATAGGGGATGATCCCCTTGCTAGAATGTGATGAAAATCAACAAACCTCCTCTCCTCAACAACCCCGACAAGATCCACAAGCCACTCCGAGAATGGCCAACCCCCGAAAACACTAGAAACTGCCTCCCCAGTGAATTACGCTGGCCTCCAAGGTACAGCGCAGTGGCTGGATAGAAACAACTAAAATACTGCCACAAACTCTGCCAAAAACCTCCGACAGGAAAAGGCTGACCCTCTGCTCGAAATCCCGATGGAATCGTCTGCAGAAACACTAATCCAAAGCTCCTCCACAATGGACTCCATCCTCTCTCCCAGTGACTTCGTAGTCTCTATCAACTCTAGCTCCGCAAGAAACCCAAACAATGAACGACTCACAAAATATAAGGAAAAAAACCTTGCTCGTGTAGACACTCGAAGTCCCCTGGGTCTAAGGGTGAGATCTCCGCATGGAGACACCTGGTGCACTAAACAGTGCTGCAGATAGGCTAAACATCCATCGTGCTAAAGAATACCAAAGTCTCACTCTAAAATCAACAAATCTAGAATGATCCAAATGTGGAGGCTCCTCCATCTTTTATAGCATTGGTTTCCCTCCAAAACCTGTCGTAGCCTCTCTCTCCTCCACATCCTCATCCTTATCTGTGCAGAAGCTTCTAGAGTGCACGTAGGCTCCCCTCCACTACGTGGTGTGTGGCCCCCTTGACCCCCCCTTGAGTCAAAACATTGTGCTACTAGGCGGATGTCTTATTCTACTAAAGTGAGTTAGACACTCTCTTCCCACTTTTTATTTATTTACAAACCATAAACGGAAGTCGAATATTCCAATTAGCTATCACTAATTAGGAATATTACAGGTTCTTAACGATTCTTAGATAAGTATGAGACCCCTACGTCCTTATGACATGTTTGAAGAAATGTCTGTCATGGCTAGTAGGGGTCCAACCAATTCCTTGCTCGAATGTTTTCCTGTGCGTCATTTTTTTGTTGTGTTATTTCATTCCTAAACTTTTCATTTATTTATGGGTAGTAACCTGGGCTTTGGGCCTAAAAAAGTGCCTTAAATCTTGTGGATGCAAGCATAGGTCATGGAATTTTAGTCCTTGGACGCATGCATGCAGGATTTTTTGTGCATCCAGAGCCTCCCTGGCGCTGGAATGCAAGCTTCTGCGTGCATCCAAGGGTTAAGTGGGTTAAAAACTTAGTGGGACCCAGAGGCTAGAGGCTTGAGTGGTTGGGTTAGCTTCTAGGAGTCATGTTGCTAATGTCAAAGGTTTGTTTGATGTGTTTCCATCGATTTCACTGCCTTAAGGTCATTGAGGAGGTTGAATTAGATCACAATAACTCTTCGTCAGATGTTTACCCCGATTGGCCGGTTGCTTGGGTAGATGTGGGATGAGGGTGTTATAAGATATTTAGAAACTAGGAGAGATGAATATGCCATATCATAGAAAAATCTTCTTATATTAATGTAGCTCAAAAACATAATACCAAATAACTATATTTTTCAATAATAAGGAGTGAAAACATTTGAATAACTTTGTTTCTTCCTAATTAATCTATTTTATACAAAAACTATTAAAGTAGAACAGGATTTTCCCAAACATGGAGTTTATTTTAGCGGATTATGCAAAATAGAATATCTAAGAAGGAAATATATTGATATGATATGGTCCTCCTTGATCTCTTTTGACTTTACATATTGATTTTCAAGCCCTGATATCCTTAACTCATTATTGGAATTTATGAATAGACAACCTGAGTTGACCCAACATTGAATTCATGGCTATGACCAACTACAAAGAGGCTAGATATGTATTTCTCCAACCTATGAATATTATGGATGTACTCCAAGTTTCAGAGTCAGATTAGTTGGCATGGATTCCTATAGACCTTGACCGAATTGTGGGAATTCCCCTCTTGCTAGCATTTTGTGATTGTAGAAAATTCTTATAGTTTCTTCTTTGTAAGTTAGTACCTAAATAAATTTTTGTAACTAATATTTATAAATGAAAACAACAATATTTTTTAATAAAAGATAAATACCTATATTATACCCTTTTCATGCCGTTATCCTCATAAAAAATGGTAAAAAGAAAGAGTTTTTGGTTCAAAAGAGAGGATAAAAAGGTTGAAATAAGGTGGTTAAGAGTACGAAAATTTGCACCCGACAGTTACACACACACACACACACACACACACATATTATGTTTTTGGTTTTTAAATGATGATATAATTATTCACTAGCGCAACCATATAAATTAGGTGACTATTAAATGTCGATTGAGATCAAAACACTTACCTCATAATACATCTCACATGGCAAGACTAAAACCAGTCGTAAAAATTAACTAAATTATTATTATTATTATTATTAAAAATAATTAAGATATGAATTAAACATATATACATTTAAAAAACATGTAATCAATTTTTTAATCATGAAAATTCTTAACCTATAAATAGGTTTTGTTACAATATTATGGATCATTAATATCACATGCCCAAAAAACCATAGTTCATATTCATATGAATTTTTTTAATTAATCAATTTATTTAAAAGGATTGTAAAAAATCATACATATCTTTTTATGTGTGTGTTACATTTTGTTTTTATTTATTTATTTTTAGTCCCCCTAATATTGTCATATAAACAAATTAAAAGAAAATATGCATTGCAACTCACCACTTCATACTTCATAGACAGACATTTAAGGATAATAGGGCCATGTTGATTTTTTTAAGAAGGAAAAAAACAACAAACTTTTGTATTATATAATACTCTTGTATTTACATTCTATATTTGATTGTTCTCTAGAGTTACCAAAAATATACAACACCTATCCTAAAGGCATTCCAAAAAGCAAATTATAGATCTAATTACATCTACTACAAGATAAATATGGCAATGTTGGAATAGAAAAATCCAAAAATGAACTCATGTTAAAATATAGTGCTCATGCATAGTGAATTTTCTTTTCCGAATATAACAATCATTGTTGTAGGCATAGTACATGATCTCGCTAGAATGATATCCATAGTCTACTTTTGATAAAGCATCAACAGTTCCATTCTGATCCCGAAAATTATGTGTAAATGTCAACCCACCAAACAATCTAACCATGTTCCTAATCCTTTGCATCCAAAGGGAAAACATAGGAGAATCAAAGGAAATCTTATCTGTATCCCATTCAATCACTTCTTTAGTGCCCCCATATACATCCATCGTCTTGATGGATAATCGTTTAGCGAAATATAAAACATCCCATAGTAAAATGATCTTTGCCCTACTTGGTACCCACCAAACTATTCCAACAGAAATGAAAATATTGTCCACGCTTTAATGCTATGCATGCTCTACTACCAAATATATTCCTATTTACAAACTCATCCAAAAACCTTCCCAAGTATTTTCTCCATATATCTACCAGTTTGATGCATTCCGTATGCCCCTTATTGACGATAGCACCAATCTCATTGAAATACGAATTGATCTTAATGATCGTTCTCTTAATGTCCAATGGACAACTTTAAAAAATGCTTTCATTCATGCATCTGCAAAATAACCACATAATATAGAAAGGAAGGGTACAATATTCTTTATTAATGGTCCATGACTAGTGCGAAACTAATTTATTAATGGTCCCGAAGGATGACGTATAGATTGTAATCGGGTGATCAATATGCATCAAGAACATTTATAGCAGCATTTCTGCAGTATATGTACACTTTAAAAGTTGCTTTTGTTAATCATTTTTTTACTGAACATTTATAATAGTATTTATCCAGTACATGTACAGTTGCATATTTTCTTTTATTAATAATGTATGCTCCACGACTGCTTGCAGCATTACAGTAAAGATCATTCAGAACGATTCTCCTTTTAGGAATGTTTAGACTCTGATTCAAACATATAGTTGGGTACGGATAATGGTTTCCTAAGCCACGTTCTGAATTTCCTGCTTAGTCTGACACCCACGAGAATCAAGTTTTCCAGGTTATTTTGGATAATACTTTGAGAGCCACCTGGTGCCTTGTGGGTAAAAGCAAATTTAAAAGTTGTGTCCAAAAGAAAGTTTAGTAGTTACGTGCCTTGTTCTATCTGCTACCAAGTTTCTCGTGGATCTTTCCGTCCCAGTCACCTGATTGTCTCTCTCTTTATTCATCATCTCTATGTCAGTTACCCCAAAATGGACCAGTTGTTCGTCATTAATATGTTTGTACTTGTTATTATGAAATGAGCATAACTTAGGATAACAGACCAACCTTGGTTGTAGAAAGTATATTTTACATAATAAAAATGAAGTTATATTGGGTAAGCGTGTGCAAGTTAATTGTTGGAATGTACAGGCTCCTTTTTGGTGGATAGGGATTCAGAAATGCAGGTTTAAATTACAAAACAAACACACAGCAGAAACACCAGAAAACGTGAGACAAAGCTCACACAACTCAATGAATTCAATCGCTCAATTACATCACACTTAAATAAGAAACTCACTCACCTAATCTTCCTGAAGAAGAGGAAACAACCCTGAATAGATGGAACTGATTTCTAAATGCACACTCCCGTACAACAAACCAAAACTAAATCTATTTCTAGATTATTCTCACATCCTCCCTTAATGGAGAAATGGATTTTCTACAATACCTAACTGACTTCTAAAAACTTCAAATTTGATTTTACCAAGGGGCTTAGTAAATATATCAGCCACATTATCCTTGGTGTTACAAAATATCAATTCAATTTCATTCGACTTAATTTTCTCACGTACAAAGTGGTACTGTAACTCAACGTGTTTTGTTCTAGCATGGTAAATTGGATTATGTGCTAATTTGATAGCACTCTGATTATCACAATTGATACATGTTGAACCACTTTGCGCCTCTTCAAGATCTGCAAGAATTCTCCACAACCAAATAGCTTCACAGGTGGCATTGGTCAAAGCTTTGTACTCTGATTCTGTTGATGATAAAGAAACAGTTGGCTGTTTCTTACTACTCCAAGATACGACCCTTGATCCAATATGAAATGCATAGCCAGAGGTAGATCGTCTGTCATCTGGATTTCCTGCCCAATCTGAATCAGAAAAACCTGTCAGTGCAACATCAGATTCATCAGTATACATAATACCAAGATTCACTGTTCCCTTTAAGTATCGGAGAACTTTCTTTGCAGCATTCCAGTGATTTCCTGAAGGCTTAGCCATGAATTGACTAAGGATACTGACTGAGTATGCAATGCCTGGTCTGGTAGTGGTGAGATAGTTCAAACTTCCCACTAACTGACGATATAATGTTCCATCTGCCTCTTTCGATCCATCTTCTTTGTACAACTTTGCATTCTGTTCTAAGGGAGTTGACATAGCTTTGCAATCTGTCATATTGAACTTTTTAAGAATCTCCTTTGTATATTTGCTTTGAGTGATCAAAGTTTTACCAAGCTCTCTCCATACCTCAATTCCTAAACAGTAATGCAATTCACCCAAATCTTTCATTTCAAATTCCTGTGACAACTGAACTTTAATTTCTTCAATTAACTTGTGAGCACTCCCTGTGATTATGAGATCATCCACATACAAAGATATTAAAGCAACATTTCCTTTTTCATCTTTCTTAACATACAAGTTAGGATCATTTTTGCTTTTCACAAATCCATTCTGAAGAAAGAAGGTAGTGTGTGGAGTGCTTTGACACTCTCCAGGTAACTCTTGAATGTATTGAAGCATTGAGCCTAGCTAACTCAATGGAGTGGTTTTGTTAGAATTAGCTACTCTAACAAATCGCTCAGGTGAATTCAAGACAACATTTAGACAAGGAAAAAAAGGATGTAAAGATACTTCGTGGTGGATAGCAAGACTGAAGTGTAACAAATATTAATTTTGTGCAACAACCCAACAATGACTCTGAAAATTAAAGGATGATGGACATGTAGGTGAACGTTTGTGTGAATTAGTGTGGTTTCTTAGAATAAATTTTTGATGATGAGTCACTGAGTTGAATGGTAAGCAAGTCTAAGATGGTTTTGTAGTGGTCATTTTATGTACCTGGTAACTCAAAGAGATGGGAACACACTCTATTCATAGAGAGTCACAACTAGACAAGTAGGAATTACACATTCTAACACACCCCCTTAATGACTACTTTTCTTGATATCACTTCGCAAAATCTAGTTGTGATCAAACATAACAAAGAATATGTCGACGTCCATATAAAGGAACAACCATCCACCGGAATGCATGGGTACCAACCGCTGCAACCGCTGGTCTTGTAGGATGTCCTTCGTATACATGGTTCTATCAACCATTATCACTGCATTCATGTACCTGTATCTACATATCCCCCTCCAACGTGGGTTTTATCGGATGACCCGTAACCATGCTCTTCCTTCATCGGGGTTTTATCGGATGACCCGTAACCATGCTCTTCCTTCATCGGGGTTTTATCGGATGACCCGTAACCATGCTCTTCTTTCATCGGGGTTTTATCGGATGACCCGTAACCATGCACTTCCTTCAGTGGCAAACACTGACACAGAACTGTTTCCAGTCTGCTTCACTATTATACATGGTTTCTAGCTGACCACAAACTGACACTGCAAAATGGTTTCTGGCTGACCATGAACCTGTAGTTACAAAGTGGTTTTGAGATTACCACGAACTTTTACGGGGATACACAGGCCTTTATAAGGCATACATACTCCATCTCTTGGAGTTACCAGGTACATAAAATGACCACTACAAAACCATCCTAGACTTGCTTACCATTCAACTCAGTGACTCATCATCAAAAATTTATTCTAAGAAACCACACTAATTCACACAAACGTTCACCTACATGTCCATCATCCTTTAATTTTCAGAGTCATTGTTGGGTTGTTGCACAAAATTAATATTTGTTACACTTCAGTCTTGCTATCCACCACGAAGTATCTTTACATCCTTTTTTTCTTGTCAAAATGTTGTCTTGAATTCACCTGAGCGATTTGTTAGAGTAGCTAATTCTAACAAAACCACTCCATTGAGTTAGCTAGGCTCAATGCTTCAATACATTCAAGAGTTACCTGGAGAGTGTCAAAGCACTCCACACACTGCCTTTCTTTCTTCTTCTTGTATGACCAAATACATGCTTTCTGTCAATAAAGTAATCTCATAGAAACACGCGAAGAACGAGGAATCTCCGGCCGATTATGTTGACAAAAGAACATGTTATCAAACAAATAATTGTTTCAAAGCTTAAACTGTAAATAGGCACCAACATTGACATGAATAAGGACAACCTGTAACCTGAGCCCTTCATATTGGAAAGATTTCACGCCACGAAGCATGCAGTGGCCGCTACAATTATGACACTACCTTGCTACACTCCACACAAAAAAATGCCTGCTGATCCTCTAGACATTAACCATTATGCCATTTAAAAAATAAGCCGCTTCTCTTTCCTCATACACCACATCGCCTCTCGATCTGCTCGATCTCCTACGCAGCCCATATCTCCACTCATAAAAAGAATGCTTTTTTAAAAAATTCTTTTTGAAAACTTAATTCATATGGTCTTTTACGAGAGTGTATGAGAAATCCCTTTTTGAAAGGTGATTCACGTAAGAAAGACCCTAACCTTCTTAAACCATATTAAAAAGCTCTTAAATCATATTGAGGACCTTTCTTAAAAAAAACGAAAATATCATATTAAAAATGAAGAAACCTTCGTAAATATGGAACTCGAAAATCTTCAACCCTCTTAGAAAACTTTAAAACGCTCACTGTGAAAGATGACAGTGTGGTAACGTAGTATTTGTTCAAAAATCTGTGTGCCGAGGCTCAATCTCTCAAATCCGAGTTCTGCAACCTCTTAAACGTTGTTCTCCACGCCTTGCACTCTTCAGAGTGGCAATGGTATGCGTAACTGCAGATTGAAACTTCGAAACCGTAGACCTGGAACCAATTAAAACAAATTCAGAAATTAATTGCACCACGTTTCTGCTGTCAAAGCTCCACGCAATGTCTGTCACTGCACACCTGTCAACAGTGTTCAACAGGTGCACCGCAATATCCACCAAATAGCTTCACGCAGCTTCTATCCGGCAAACTGTATCCGGAATTGCTCGAACGCACAAAAACAACAAACAAATGAATTGCTGGACACACGCTGGCTAGAAACTTTTCCTCAGCCCAGGAGGGGCCGAGGTCCAGGCCATATGGCTCTGATACCAAATTACAAAACAAACACACAGCAGAAACACCAGAAAACGTGAGACAAAGCTCACACAACTCAATGAATTCAATCGCTCAATTACATCACACTTAAATAAGAAACTCACTCACCTAATCTTCCTGAAGAAGAGGAAACAACCCTGAATAGATGGAACTGATTTCTGAATGCACACTCCCGTACAACAAACCAAAACTAAATCTATTTCTAGATTATTCTCACAGTTTAATCATTTCTTCATTCAACAAATCGATCACATCTATGCTCAGTTTATTTAAATTCACTGTATTTAAGAAACAGAAATAAAAATTACAATTTTAGAATATTTATAAGTCTTATAGATAATAGCAAATTCAATTGTTTAATCTAAAATTGATTGATAAGATTTCTAAAATCTACAAGATAAATTCTAAGAGAAAGACTCATAAGCCATGAAGAATTACTTGAATATAAAAAATACTCAAAAGCCCTGAAGAATGACTTGACTTTCCACAAGAGTTAGTCAAGTAACTCGTCACGTTCAAAAGGTAAAGTAGTGAAAATGTGGTTAGTGCTCGGTATTTTTGAGAGTTTGTATTCATTTCAAAGTGTTCGAATTGTGTTTTAGATGTGATAGTATATTTTTTTCCTTCGTCTTTAAGAAATTGAGTTGCGTTTAAGATGATGTTGACATTCCTGAGGTTAATTGGAATAGTGATTTGTTTGGCAGTGAGAATGTCATTATGATTGTGCTAGATTACGTCAAGTTTAGATATCCTTTGAAACCATGTAAAAAAAATTGCAGTAAAATTATTTCTAAAATATGTGTTTGCTATCGACATTGTTATTATAATTATGCTGGATTGGGTTTGTTTATATTTTCCTATTTCCATAATATTTGAATAATTGTATTTTAAATTTTAAAATTTTGGTGATTTTTATTGTTGTCAATTAAAAGGAGAAATTATAAATTTAGATTACAAAATTTATATAATTTAAGGTACTATAATATTTTTTGGAAATAAATATTGTAAAGTTCATTTTAAATATTATGATTTTTTCTCCATGGTTGGGAATTTAGTTAGTTAGGAGTCTCGGGGGTGAGCTTGCCACCCTGTCAAGGAGATTGACATTTATGACCAGGGGCGTGGCTCACCCCATGCATGGAAAAGTATGTGAGGTTCAGAAGCATTCATAAATATGAGGTGTGTGAAGAAGTTGGTAAGATTGTGCCCCCATGCAAAGGAAGAGTGAGTGTGCCTAGGCAGGAGCAAGCGTGGGGGGAAGAAGCTTAAGCCCCGAGTGCACGAAGGTAAGTGTGTGAATTTTTCTAATTCTTGTGCACTTGTTCTAGGAGTGGAACAATGGGAACAAGCTACACTATGAAAGAGTGTGATGGTAAGATCATGTGGCTATGTAACATTACTTGGCTTCATGGAACCAAGTTCTGCACGGGAGCAATGGTTTTTGGTGGAGCTATAGTGATGGAGAAATATAGGTTACTATGGGTGGAAGTAGGTTCTACCAACGCAATTGTTCATGACCACCCTGATTACAATATATTTGTTATCCTTCCTTTTTCCTATTAATTGGCATGAAGCTGAGTGGTCTAGCTCTTTAGGTCTCATTTTCATTCTATTGGAAGTTTACTTTGGTGGGTGGTCAAAGGCCCTTTTTTCAATGCAGATTGATAGTGCTTAGTATATTATAGTAGGTTTCGTTTTGAATCTTTTTGTGTATTATCTCAACCTCAAAAATTTGTTTGGTAAGGATAGTTCTAACTTTGGATGGATAATTTCCCAAGTCTTGGTGTGGTATCAGTAATTTAAATTTTCCTGAGTTTTTATTGTGCATCTAGATTTCCTTGGTATGTTCCCTTCTCGGGATTCTGTCTTAACTATGTGTGCAGTTAGCAATGTTATGGTAGTGGGTTTGGCTCAATTTCACACTTTTTTCCTTCCTCTTTCTCTTTGCATCTTAGTAAGAACCTCATGAGAGTCTTACATCTGTGCGATATGCCTCCTAGATAGCATATGCGTAGAAAGAAAAGAGGTGGTGGCACAAGGGCTGCACTCAATGAACCTCTAACATATCACATGCGATCATAACATATTAAAAAATATCGTTAATTTTAGTACATATTGGAATATACCTCTAAATATCACATTATTTAACCCCCTACCAATATAAACCCAATACACCTTCCCAATTTAAAAATCCCCTACTTTCACTATATATTGTAGGTATCATTTTTTCATTAACATTTTTTTTACCCGTTTATATTTTTTCATTAACTTTGAGCTCCAATTTTTATACCTGTCAATATAAAAATCCTTTACCCCTTATATATCCCCCAATATATTATGTCATTTTTTCCTCATTATATATCCCCCAATATGAACCTATGTGGTATTGTGTTGCTCCTGCAATGAAGCCCCTCTGGGTGGTGGTAGGGAGCCCTAGGGCCAAAATTGGGTACAACTTCATGCACATGAAGTTATTCCCCCTAAGACTCGCCAAGATATATTCAACCTCAAATCCTTGGTTGATGCAAAACATCAAGTCATTTATGATTCTATGATTATGGAAGATGTTTCTAACTGGGTTCCTCACCTTGCTCATGCAAGGGGACGAAGGAAATAGTACCTCAATTCTATAGCATTGCATTAGCATATGATGACATTGCTAGGAATTGTGTTAAAGAACAAGCAAGTGGAAAGATACAATGTATTTTCCCCTCTCAAAGACATCAAGAGAGATCTACGAATTCAATGCTTATTTCCAAGTAGAATGGATGCAAGGTTACACATCTGAAAGGTCACTTTGAGTGTGAATTTGATTCTCTTACTCCACCTGGTTTTAGTGCTAAGGACCCACCACCTGTTACTTCCTTGGACTCTTAATTTACTAGAATGTCTAGTAGCATTTTTTTATTACTATTATGTTTTAGATTGTCACTATATACTAAGAATGTTTGTTTTTTAGACTACTTTTAATGAGTAGGAAGTTAAATTTTCGTTTCTTTTGAGGCAGATTGAAATCATCTACAAATTAAGTTGAACAAGCACTACATAGATGGATATTGTGCTTTGAGGGAAATCTATGGAAAGAAAAATATGAATTCAAAGAAAAAAAACATATTATGATTTTACATAAAAAATTATTATTAAATTTTAATAAAAAAGCATACAAGTTTGAAGGAAATCCATGGAAACAAAAATATTAATTCAAAGAAAAAACATATTATTATTTTACCAAAAAAATTGTTGTTAAAATTTATTTTAAAAAAGCATAAAAAACTTATAGTGCATTAAAATGTAAATCATATTCAAATCAATATTATGCAAAGTAAATGTGTAACAGTATGTTTTTATAGAATCAGCATGGATTCATTTTAACTTTAAATCTACCAAGAAGTTAGAGGGACCAAACTTCTTAATCTCTTATCAAGTTTTGAATCTTAAGATATTTGATCCTTATTCACTTAGTAGATCAAAAGTTAAGATGAATCTATGTTGTTTTGTATATAAGAAATACTTATTATTTTTTATTTTGAGAAAATTTAACTCACACAAAATATTTTTGTGTGATATCAATTATATATATATGACAACATTTTGGTTTTGTAAGTATTATGATTTCATCCAACATTTTACACTTAAGAAGAATTGACCGGTGTTCAATCCATTTCAAGTTTTGGAAAATTATCTTATAATTTTTTTTACATTTAATTTAATATTTTTTTGATATTTTATGTGTAATTCTTGTGAGGGATTAAAGGAAATGAGAATGACTAATGGGGCGTTGGGAATCTTTATAACTAGGTGAGTTTGTTGTCTCATTTTGGTTTTGTAAGTATTATGATTTCATTCAACATTTTACACTTAAGAAGATTTGACAATCGTTCAATTTGTTTCAAGTTTTATCAAATTATCTTATAACATTATTTACATTATAGACAAAACCTAATATAATATTTTATGTGTAATTCCTGTGAGTGATTAAAGAAAATGAGAATGAGGAATCAGGTGTTGGGATGTTTTATAACTATGTGAGTTTGTTTTCTCAATGTGAAGCAAGGTAAAATTTGCATGAAAAAAATCTTATTTCATTATTAGGATTTAGGACTTTTTTATGAACAAACATACATTAATTGAAATTTTTGGCATGGATACTCCTTGGCTAAATAAACCTTATACACTTTTTGTTTTCTTGAATTATTTCCACACTTAATTTCCTCTTGTGATTGGTAATCTTGGTGTATATATTTGCTTCTTGTTAAAAAGTTTAATTGAAACATCTGCCTCATATACTAGACTCTAGAGTGTCTCTTGAAGCAATAAAAATAAATTACAATATAGCAAATTGATTTTTTATAATTTTTACTACTTTTAATATTTTATTATCAATTGAGCCCATATTTAAATGTATACACCATTTACTAACACTTATTAGGCTATAGATTATATTTACACTTTTATTATTTTTTAATTGAGCCCATGTGTAAATGTTTACTAACATTTATACCACTACAAAATCTCCATATACCTTTTTGTTTTTAGATTTATTTTTAAAGTATTATATAATTAAATTAAATTAAAATATTTATAAAATATTTTGATTTTGAAATGTGTAATGTTTTTTAGCATGTGGTATGTGGTATTGATAACTCATGTTATTGGCCCATGGAAGTATAATAAAGCCTATTTACAAGTCAATAATATATATGGTAAAGTGGAGTTGAATATTCATGGTTAAAAATATTGTTATAGTGTAAGTTTATTATAAGGATTAAATTCTATGTTCTTATTAATTAAATTTAAATATGGTTAATGAATCGTTATTTTAATTTATATGGTAAAATGGCTCTTTATTTTATATATTTTAATATGATATGTATATAGAATTTTGTTCATAGTTTTATGCATAAAAACAAAATTACAATATAAAAAAATTGAATTAAAAAAATGTTTACATGTAACATCTAATGCCTACACATATCCCATATCCCATAGACTTGGATGTAGAGAACATATTGGTGCAATAACATAATTGTGAATATTTCAAAATAAGTGTAAATTTTTAAGAATATTTAATATGTAATATAAGAATTTGTTTAATAAACTTTTTTTAAATATTGATATAATAAAATTTATTTACAAAACACATGCATGATAAACATCCCTAATAAATAAATATAAAACAAAATAATAGAAATGTAATAGAAGCATTTTTTAACCAATATATAATCATTTTAATCTTTTATTTAAGAAGTACCAAAAGTGATAAAAATTCTCAACATGCTAGCATCATCTCTTATTGAAGCAACACATTGATTTTTTTTAGTGCTTCGTGGATTAGAGTTAAGATAGATCTAAGTTGGTTATTTAGATTTATTTTAATGTGAAATTTTGATTATTTATAATTTTATTATTAAAATAAAAATTACCATAGAGCGAATCCATTTATGATTTTCATTACTTTTACCTTTTATTATTTTATTTGATCTAACCATTTATTTATTCTTGTTGTTTCTAATTAGAAAAATATCATCCACATACACTACCATAAATAAATATATATCAATTTTTTCTCCTTGTGAAACGAGTTACGAAGTTCAAATACATAAGTATCAAAAATTTGATACTACATCCTCAGATATCATTTTAATAAACATAAAGATCTTTTTTAGCTTGTAAAGTAGCTCGTGTTCCCTTCACTGCAATATTTTGATGTTTTCATGTATACTTATTATGCAATATTTTGATGTTTTCATGTATACTTATTATGCAATATTTTCATGTACAAATGTTATCTTTACATTCATATTATCAATGCCAAAATAAAAACTAGTAAAAATAAATAAAACTAATACTATTTAATTTATCAAAAAGAGAAAAAATTTCCACAAAATCGGTTATTTCTACATTTGAGTATTGCTTTGCTACTAACCATGCTATGTATTTTTATTTCACCTTCTACATTCGAATTCTTCCTAAACATCCATTTACCACAAATAAGATATCTTCCAGCCAAGAATTCAACTAGATCCAAGCCCCATTCTTATATGAGGCAACCATCTCTTCAACCATGGATTTGTCCCAAGGTATACCATCCTATGGATACACTTTAGTTATGTGATCATACTTAATCATAGATACATAAAAACTAGAATGGGAAATAGGTGGAGTATATCTTATTAGGTTAAATATTTCTTGAATTGATCTACTTAGTATTGAAGTATGAGGTTATTCATCCTCGTATTCGTATTCTTCTGTTACGTAAAATCCATCATCCTTCATCTCAAATTCTATTTTCTCTAGTTCTCTTTTATTTGGTATTACTTTTATATTTGAGAACATATTTAAACTCCATAAATACAACATCGTGATTGAAAATAATATTCTTAGTTATTAGGTTCCAAATATTATAACTTTTTTTTAACACCATTTTAACCAATAAAGATACATTTTTCAATTTTATTATCTAGCTTATTCATATTTTATTTTAAAACATGTATAGAAGTGCCACAATAAAAAGTTATGAGATGTCTAAGAGAGGGTCTTTTACTAGTCCATGAATTGTGTATTGTCTTCTCATCCAATATTTTTTTCTTTTAATTCACATACAAGAGAAGGGACTATTGTCTAGAAAATATCACCCTAGGATTTCTAAGACAGTGGGTGAAAGAGAAAAACTAATTTCCTACCCTTGATGAAATGACAAGAAATACCTTAGAAACCTTCCAAGCTAGTGTAAATTGCATACCCCTATTGCAACTCAAAGCGTTGATCCAACCCAAAAATCGTGCTCCAAATTCTTGATATGGACCCCTACGTACAT
The DNA here is from genome assembly GCA_034641835.2 of Pinus albicaulis. Taxonomy (NCBI): domain Eukaryota; kingdom Viridiplantae; phylum Streptophyta; class Pinopsida; order Pinales; family Pinaceae; genus Pinus; species Pinus albicaulis. Next base: position 290,505,129 of record CM076569.1, read on the forward strand.
GCACAAATGAAAAATATGATGTATGCCTCCATAAAATGAAAGTTAGATTGCAATATTAACTATTACAATAAGTAATCCATAATCTGATACATGAAATGGAGAAGGAAATCAATATTTTGTTCATATAATAACAATGGTAAAAAAAGAAATTTCATATTAATTATAATGTATTCTTTGTGTTGACCTATTTTTAATCCTCTTCCCTCTACTTATAGAAAATTTGGACTCATTGGAGGTATGAGGGAAGAAATTTTTGGTTTTATTTTACCAAAATTACTGGGTTGTCCATATTTAATTACCCTCTCACCCTTGAGAGGGTCCCACTAAATAGGCATCTCCTCATTTCAAAATGAGGTATCTAGACACCAAGGGCAAAGAGAAGTTAGAAAAATTCTACAATTACTAACTCTCATCGAACCTATGATAATATAAGTTGTGTTGATCTCCTTGAGAAGGGATTCTTCTATAATTTTTACCTCTATCATTCCCAAGAAGAGGATATGCTATATATTGCGTGACAATATGCACACATGCTTGGAGGAATGGATACACAAGGTGCATAGCTTATGGAGGTGATGGGATACTAACTAAGCTCAAACAAGGAAGACAAAATGTACCTTTATGCCAACAACTATATGAGGTTCTCATGTGGTTCCTCCCACTAAAATGATGTAGAAAATAGGGTTATAAAAAATTATGATGAGGGTGATTGATTTACCAAGTATCATGTAGTATCATTAGCCTCTACCTAATTTTTTTTTTCCTAAAATGACACCACTGAGCATGCTCCTTAATAAAATTACATTCATACTTTCCAAAGCCCCATTATGTTGAGGGTCGTATCAAATACTTTTTTTTCCTTATTTTTCAACAATTCTTGCATAAATTCCTCAAATTCATTCAAATATCTCCACCATTATCTACCCTCAATAGCTCTCCCCTCTTGTCTCTATAATTTCGCATCAGAGCCTAAAGCCCTTTACGTTTACCAAAGATCTTAGATTTAATAAGAACGAAAAAATGTGTTTCTTAAGAAAAAATATATGAGTTAAACATAATACAAATAAATATCGTTACCTAATGATAGAAGATGCATGGGCCGAAATACATCATTATATATCAATTCTAATATTCCATTTTCTCTTGTATCAAGATACAAAAATATTACATGATTAGGTTTAGTGCATATGCAATGTTGAAAAATATAAAAATATAGTTTTCAATAAGATATACCTTCAATTTTTCGAATGCTCTTCTCTCCAATATGTCATAGTCTTTAATGCCATAGCATTGTACTTTTTCCATAAGTCTTTTTTCTTGTTTATTTTAACTCTCAAGAAAAATAGAACTATTACACCCATATGGTATAGTGCTTCGTAACACGTTGTACAAATTTCCATTCCAAACTCCCTTGAAACAACACCATTTCTCCTCAAATCATTTTTTAGGTTCCCCTTTCTAACATAGTATGTACATATGCATCGCTCATATAACTTATTGATATCAAGTTTCTAGCTAGCTCTAGCATTTGCAAAAACCCTAGGAAGTATTCTAATTTTTCCATCCTTGAGAGACAACTTGATTTATCCTTCTCTTATTCTTTTGTCTATAGAGTCACCTCATAGGAAAACATCACATCCATCATACCTTTCATATTCAAAGAACCACTCCATATGGGGATTCAAATGAAATAAAAAACTTATGTCAATTAGTGATAAATCTTGATCTACACATGTCCTTGAAGAAGCCAAGTACATATTCCCTACTTCCTCTAAGGGGACATTCCCTCATATGGAAGGAACAACAACAAATCCCTTTCCCTTTATTAACACATTTAGATTTGCAATCCTCCTTCTAATTCCCAACTTTACGATATTTCCAGCATTTCCTCAAGGATTTTACTTGAGGTTCAGAGCTACCTCCTAATTTAGATCTTTCACCCGATGACGTCTTTTTTATTTCTATATAAGGATCATCCTATCATAGTTAAAAAATTTGTTCCTAGATATATATAGTTTTTTGTCGCATTACTTCCTATAATTAGGATGAGTCCATATCATGAAAATTTAAAGTCTTTGAAATAATACCAATAACTTCAAGAAAAGTATGGAAAGAAATGGACATAGTAAACTAGTGCCTTTAGCTACAAAAATAAATAAATTAATATCTAAAAAAAACAATTGAACTACCACAGTTTTAAAGAAATTTAGATGCTTTGTCATTGGGTCTCCATGATTTATCCTTAGGAGGTACAGCTTATTTTGTAAGAGATGTTCACTTACCAAGGACTTAAATTGATAAAAATATGCATAATTCCATGGCTATAGTTTCTCTGAAGACATGTAATTTGCTAAAAGAAACAACTAGATTATGCCTTTTGGTTTCTTATCCAAATTTATCTTTTCTTCTATTAACATATTCATAGTTACAGTTATAGGAGAAATAATGTTGCACAATTCTTTATCCAACAAAAGGTATTTCATCTTAAGGCTTCATAGCTTAAATCTTTTTCCATGAAAATTCTTGACCTTGATCTTAGAACTATCTAATCAAAATGGAAATAAACATAGTAAACTCGTTCTCTTTGCTTAATCATAAAATTTAAAGAACAATTGACTTACCACATTTTTAAACACATTTATATGTTATTTCCATTGAATTTCCACTATTCATCCTTAGGAGGTACAACCAATTTTGTATGAGAAGTTTTCGTACTAATGACTTAAATTGATAAAATTCCCTATGATTCCTATAGCTTCTCGTGAGATATGTCGTAACATTTGTTGGGTGTGGGAATTGCAGTTAAGAAAAATCCTTTCAACACCTAATTGTCAACCTGGGGTTCGTAAACTGAGAGACGAAGCACAGGAAATTACAGAAGTGGTATGAAATTTTCCTATCTATTCCTACTTCTTAAATCAAGATCTTGAAGAATCAAAAATAAATATCACACAACAATTTACACCAAATAATTTCTAGTGTCAGAGTGCAAAAGAAAGTACTTTGTGAAGAAATCAAACAAAGGAACTTTCACACTGGCTGTAAACAAACTTTATTATTGAAATGAAATTCTATGTTTATCTCCAGTATGGGTGTTGGCAGGTTCACAAGTGGGCCCTTGGAAATACAGCCTTCTTAAGGATTTTCCTTCCTGCACCAAGTTGTTATTTTGTACTCCTGCAATATGCTTGCACTAGTATAGGTAAAGGACTTAGGTGCGTGAAGTATATTTTAAACTTGCAGTGGAGATTTATGTCTTCGTGTAGGGGCTCTAAGCTTCAAGCTTTGAGCACTCCAATACTGTAAGAGAATATTGGTTCCTGCACCAGTACATATATTTCTACACCAATTTTTTCCATTACTTTCGAGAAAGGAAAGAGTGTGCTAATCTATAAAAGAGACTTGCAAAGGAAAATCATAATTCTGAAATAACTTTCACACGTAAAAGAATGCTTTCACCAAACTAAATCTTGCAATGAAAATAAACTTTGAAATAAAAAAAATTTCAAAAGGTAAAGCACACTTTCTTCAATGCAATAAAAGAAATAACTCAAGTATGACAACAAGAGTTTATCCCTGTGATACTTACTCACATAAACTAGATCAAACTTTAATCTTTTTTAACTTAGAAAGGTTCACTTTAATTATTCAGATTTAAGTTTTAATTCTTTCTTTTTAAAAATATGAAGTGCAAGCACAAATGGATGTGTTGTAACAACGTTCGTTCATCAGTTAAAAAATCATATTTTAATTCCTAGGATTTTAAACCTTGGTATTAAAAAGACTTATATTTACTACTGAACATTCACTTGCAGAAATAAATCAAATTCTTGCGAAGGAAAGGAATGAAACAATCTTGATGTAATGAACCGAAAAACCAAGTTACAGAAATGATAAACGCACTAGTATGCGAATCATGTGCTTGCACTATTCTAGGCAGAAATCAACTAAGATTCGTAAAAAGGGAAATTACTGAAATTAAATCGAATTTTAATTAATAAAGATGCCACAGATACGTCACGCTCGACTATTGATGAAATAAAAACAAAATTATTATAAAGAAATAAATCATAAACTCAATCCACACTTTTCATGAATAAAATCAGCACACACCTTTAACTGAATGAAAGCACGAGAGGGAAAACGAGCTAGGTTGGCTGGGCGCTAGCCAACCAGCTCCTTTCCTAATTTAGGAAACATAAAACTTCAACACTCATAGACACATTAGCGAAAGATTAAAACGTTGAATCTAAAAAACATGGCGTCGCTCCTTGTATTAATTCAAATCAGCAAAATTACATCATAAATATGGATCCATCTCAGATCGAGGGCTACAACACAATATTACAAAATTTCCAGAGTTATAATAGCATGGTTATCGCTCCATAATTTCCTATCTGAAATATATATTTATACAACGCTTTCAGCCTATGGCCATAAAAAAACTATGAACAATTGTTCCAATTCTGGCCTCTCAGCATTACGAAATAACAACTAGCATTAAAAATAAGTTATCAGCTCTAACAAAACGTTAATCTGCTCATTTTCCACTGACCCAATCTTCGATCATATCCATGAATATCCTCCACTCTAAATTCCACTCAAGATGACTGCAACTAAATGGGTTGAGTTGGAACGAGAAGCCTGTGTTAGGTAAAGAGTGGTTGCGGAAGTCTAGGAGAAGTTGGCTACCAAAGGTGTAGGAATCTACCTACAGTAGACCATGTTGACTCAAGATTAATACTTTTTCTTAAAAAAATACTTTAGGAAGAGAAATATTAGTTGGAAGATTATAAAAGTCGTAAAATCTATTTAAAATTATTAATTAAGTACTTAATAAATGTTAAGTATGAAATATAAATCTAGTGCAGGGATAGGACAGGATTCTTGGACTAGTGCAGGTATAAGGAAGTTTATGACCATAAAATAGAGGTTTATGATTGTGGTTTTAAGGTAGGAAAGGGGTTAAAAATTAGGCATTTTCTCCTACTAACATCCTCCCATCCCTAAGTTTTTGTGTATCCTCACACAACCTTTACCTTCTACAAAAATTCGAAAATAGGAAGTGTCCCTTTAGTCCTAGACTTTTATACTGAACCTTGCTTCCATTATCTTTATTCTTTTACCTCGAGCCTTGTTAAGTTGTTGGGTCACCTTTTTAAGCCTTTTATAGCACTTTGAGGCCCGAAACTTCCATACCATAACTTGTCTTTTTTTCTCTTTAAATTCTTCTGTCAAATCCGTTTTTTCCTTGCTTCTGCGCTATGTCATGCTCCTTCATGAATTGGTTCAATACTTCCAACTCATGAATTCACTGCTCGAGATCTTCTATCCAATTATTGAGATAGGAGGTGTTTTTATCTATTTCCAACTCGTCTGGTGCAAGCATCTTCTCTACAAGTAACTCTGAAGATGTACCATCATCATCGAGGTCAATATTATCTTGGACACGCAATTTCTGTATTTCAATTTCATCCAGGGGTTCAGTGCCTGGAACTTCGATGTCACCAAGGATCTCAGTATCCTCCATGTCCATCTCACCAAGGACTTAATTACCCTATGTGTTTATCTCATCAAGGGTTTTAGTACCGTGTTCCTCAAAATTATTGAGGGTTTCAACATGTTTTTCCTCATCATCTTGACCCTCTACCAGTTCTTTGCTTGCACTCGGTGTCACTTTCCTTTTATTAATGTATGAAGGAAGGCTAAAAAGGGTATGTCATCCTCATTATTTGCATGACCTTCATTACCCTTAGTATGAGCCGCTGACTCTGTAAGAAATAAGATATTATGATCTCCAGGTGAAGCCAGTGGTGACTCATCCAAAAAAATTGGCGATTTTGACTGATTGTGACTCACCATCAAAGGGGTAGTCCCTCTCTTCATCGAGTTCCTGGTCATTCTTCTTGTTGCAGATGGGGTGAAATGGTGCTCCTATTTTTTCACTAGTGTTTCCTTGCTTGTTGTCTTAGTAGGGTGTCATGCTAGAGCTTCTGATGTTCTTTTTTTGCGTGCATTCTTCCTCTCGGACAATTTCCCTGTACTTTGTCCCTGGAGTTCCTTCAAAAATACCTTCTAGGTCATTCCTTTTGCCTCCAGTTCCTTCCTAACTATAATCGCGATCAACCCATGATGGTATAGTTGCATGCAACCTAACTCACCTTCCCCTGTTGAACACCTTTCACCATATTTTCCAAACTTCTGAGTAGGAAATAGGGAAAATTGATGTGTTTCCCTGACTCAAAGTGCAAGAGAAAGCGGATATGGTACAAGAATGTTAAAGAATAACATCCCTCAGAGGTAATAAATTTTTGTAGTATGTACAAGAGGTCTCGCCATTTCCCAATTATGGAACTGCATGGAAGCCCCTTCTTCGAATCCACTTCCAACTTCTGGTCGACCACAAATCTGCACCACCTTTTCTTCTCTATTTTCTCCTTTTTGAAACATTATTCTCCCACTGTCAATAGGCCCACTGACTGAGCTATGGATTCTTATATGACCTCAAACTCTAGTGAGTTAACCTTGGCTTGGCCTCCCTCAAACGTCCTTGCAAATTCTAATTCCACAGTTATATCGAATCCATCAAACTTTTGCAAAAATGGGAGAAATCTCAGTTCCTGCAACAGTGTAAGACTATTCTAATACTCAACTGTCTACTCTATCTCCTTCACAGAAAATGGTTCATTTCTCACGAGTGCCATCTCTTTATGAATTCACCCCAATTCTTTTTCAAAAATAAATATCACACCAAGGATCTCAAAGGGGTTGCCAAAAATTTTATGATGATGGAGCCATTCGCCCACTGCCTTCTTATCCTCTTCCGTCCAATCACGCTCTAGAATTATTCCTTTGGGACTGATGTACACACGAATCAATCCAGTACAGGTATCAAATGAAGTTTGGAAGAGGCAGAGGTGACGGTCATGCACGGTCAAGTCATGAGGTAAGGCCATTATTGATAGGCGATGCAAAATGTTTTCAAAAAGAGGTAGTGTTGGGTTTCAGATGGGTTCGTACTATCCCAAATTTGCTTCATAATTTCACATAAGGTGTACTCTAGTACTCATTAAAAATATAAGACTACATGACCTAAAATATCTTGTACTTAAAATAATTTCTTCCTACATTAGTAATGACAAAGCAAAGTCTTAATCATAATTGAAATAATTAGATGCTATGGTCCATTGATGATGCAGTATTTTTTTTTGTAAAAATATTAAGAGATAGAATTTATAATGCACAATTTGTGCATCAGGCATCCCTGTATTACGTTAATCAGTCTTTCATGTTTTTTTACCATCGGGTGCATGCCTGCACTAATCGTGCTTGCACTGAACCTTCCTGCACCGTAATCTGCCTACACTGAAATGTGCCTACACCGTAATGTGTATGCACTAGGGATCTCTTTAATATCAAAGAGAAAAGGGGAAAAATATAAATTATGATAGAATACAATTCTTTTGCTGGAAAAAAAAATAAAATTGTTTGATTATACAAGGAAATTTTTATTCGCCATTCTTTAGTGTCAAGTATGCCTTACGATCCGACTTACAAATTCATATCAGATCCTGTAATCGATCCATGAGGGAAAAAAGAAATGGAAAAGGGTAATTTCCAGAATGGGAAGGAATATCATGGCAGGGATTCTAAGAATGAAACCACCAAGAGGGATAAACGAAAAAGATACTTTGGGGGAAAAACAGGGGGAAAATGAGAAAAGTACGAAATCGGATAGGGATAGTTTTCTTTGAAGAAAAAGGAGGGTAATTCATTGCAAGATTAGAAGAAGAAAAATGAAAGGAAATTAAAAAATGTGAAATATAAGAAGGGCATAATTTACCTTTAAAATCTACCTGCACTAGTGCCAGAAAAGTAAATGCCGCAGGAATTGAGCGTTGTTTGAATAAAAATTTCCATGCTAGCTACCCCAAACTTGGGCAAGGGCTTGGTTCCCATTTGAACTTGTTTCTTCTTGGTGACAACAAAGATATATAAAAATCAAACAAAATTCCCTTTTTGTTGAAATTTTTATCTTCCTGCCAGCGTGTTGGTTTTCATGTTGATCCTTCTCTAATCATGTCAGTCAACTGATTTTCATAATTACAGGAAAACAATTTCTTTTTATTTTTTTTTATTTTTGTTTTTCGTTTGGTAATTTTATTATATTTTTTAGGAAAATTATGAATCATATTTTCAATAGGTTGGCATTTCCACCTACCATCTCGTTCTCATATTTCTATTGGACTTGCTGCATAAAATTTCCTTTAGTGAGGGGATGAAAATATACCTTTAATCTATGCCCATTCACCAAGAACACTGAATTCCGTCCATCAATAGTTTTGATTTCTACCACTCCATTTTCAAATGCTTTGACCACCTCATAAGGTCTAATCCATTGTGTATAGAATTTCCCTTTAAAATATCTAAATCTGGAATCATAAAGGCGTATCCAATCACTTGGTTGGAAGTGCTTATTTCAGATGGACTTGCCATGCCACTTTTGGCACTGATGTTGAACCAATATGTTGTGCTGAAAAAAATCCCTTTGAAATTCATTTAAATCATTCAGCTGTAGGATACGTTTCTGTTGTGCTTCATAGAGGTCTAGTCCCAACTGGACTGTAGTCCTGAAGGTCTTGATTTGGAATTATATCGGGAAAAAGGATTTGTTTCCCGTATACTAGCTCATATGGTGTATGTCCCGTGTTGTTCCTCCAAGTGGTTTGGTATGCCCACAAGGCTTCTGGTAATTTGTTAGCCCAATATTTTCTATTCATGTTCACTATCTTTGTGAGGATGGACTCAGTTACCTTATTTGTCGACTCCACCTAACCATTTTCTTACAACTGATACGGTTTATATTTCCTATGCCGAATTTTGTATTGCTCCATCACACCCTATACCATATTAGAAATAAACTACGGTCCATTGTCAGAAAAAATCTTTCTAAAGACCCAAAATCTAGTAAATATTTCAGTAAAAAATGAAATCAACAACAACTCTTTCAGTAACAAAAGAAAAAAAATTAGCCTCTACCCATTTTGTAACAAAATATGTACAAACCAAAATATGATTTTTATTTGATGATGTCAGATTTATTGGTCCTGCGAAATAAATAGCCCATTTTTCAAAAGGATCGTTCATAACTTGAGGACATAAAGGAATTTCATTGGTTTGATTGGGTTGTCTCATTCAGTAATAGCTATCACATCGCTTGACATATTTTTTGGAATCCTTAAATAAGGAGGGCCAAAAATAGCTAGCTTGTAAAATTTTGTATTAGTATGCTTATCAGCGAAGTGACCTCCACAAGGTTCGTCATGAGAATATTTTAAGATTTAAAATAACTCCTCCTCTCTTACACACCTTCGGATAAAGAGATCCGACCTAGTGTAAAAGAGGTCTTCTTGAACCTAAGAATATGCAGCACTTTTCTATATAATATTCTTCTTTTCACGATAAGATAAGTGAGGCGGTGTCTTTCTGGTGCCTAAATAGCTAGCTATGTCAGCGAACCATTTAGATTCTACTGACACAAAAAAATATGTTCGTCGGGGAAATCATCATCAACAGGAATTATTTCACCAAGATTATTTAATCTTGAAAGATAATCTACTACTACATTAGATTTTCCTGGTCTATCAACAACAATAATATTAAAATCTTGTAATAATAGTAATTGCCTAGTCACTCTACTGCTAATTAATGGTTTATTCATCAAATATTTTATTGCAGAATGATCAATATGCATAAAGACTTCATACTGTGTAATATAGTGTCTAGATTTATTAATAAGAAAATTTACAGCTAAAAACTATTTCTTAGTAACTGTGTAGTTTAATTCAGCGGGTGAAATTTTTTTAATAATGAAGTAGATAGCATAGGATTATTTGTCTTCTTCCCATCCTAAAGTTATTCCAATGGTAGTATCTGAGGCATCAAAGGAAATATAAAATGGCAGGAACCATCTTGGTCCTCTCAAAACTGGTGCATGTACTAGTTTTTCATCTAATGTCTCAAAGGACTCTTGGAAAGTTGTCAACCAAGAAAGATCACTATCCTTAGCTAAAATTCAGAAAAGGGGAGTAGCTATCCTAGAGAAGTTCTAAATAAATCTCCTATAGTATCCCGCATGTCCTAGGAAACCTCTCACTTCCCTTTGAGTTTTGGGTGCACGAAGACTCAAAATAATTTCTATCTTTACATGGTCAACCTAGATACCTTTGTCAGAAATGAGATGGCCAAGAACGACAACTTCCTTGCACATTAATCTGCACTTTTTATCACTCATGTCAAGATGAGCTTCTTGGAAACGAAGAAGCACCTCTTCTAGATTTTTGAGGTTATCCTGAAACGAATCACCAAACATAAAGAAGTCATCCATATAGATTTCCACACACTCAAGGTCAACAAAAATGGCGAGGACTGCCCTTTGAAAGGTAGTTAGGGCGTTAAATAGACATAATGGAAGCGCTTTGTATGCAAATGTACCCCATGGACATGTAATGGTTGTTTTTTCTTGATCCTCGGGTGCAATATATATCTGGTTATAAGTACTAAAGCCATCTAGAAAAGAGAAGTACTTCTTACCAGCAAGGGTATCAAGCACCTGATCAATGAAAGGAAGGGGGAATTAATCCTTAGCAGTGGCTTTGTTCAATTCTTTATTAACAATGCAAATTTGTCATCTCTCATTTTTTTCGGGACTAACACCAATGGCGAGACCCACTGGTTGTCGGAAATAGAGTAGATAAAATCAACATTCAAGAGTTTTTGCAGCTCTTCTTTTACGACATCTCTTAGAGCTAGGTTTATACGCCTTTAGGGTTGTTGGACAAGTCAACCTCCATCCTAAATATAAATATGATGATTACATGTTTTAGGAGGGATGCATTTCATATCTTTGTAACCCCATGCAAAGGCATCAAGATGGTTTCACAACAAATTCACAAGTTCCTCTTGCTGAGATGAACCAAATTCTGAAATGATATGCAAATATTTTCTTGGACTGATCTCAACAAGAGTGGTATCAGGCTCAAGAGTACACACAAGAATTTCTAGAGATGGTGATGAGGGAGTTTGAGAATTGTAACTTTCTTGAAAATCCATACTAAAAATTTGGCTAAATGACTCAAAATTAGGAATGGTGTCTAGATTTTTCAGGTAGTCATGTATCTCACCTTCTTGTGAGGACTCAACACAATGATGTAACATAGAGATAGACTGAGTCTCCTCGTCACTATTATAATCTATCCACAAGGTTTTTAAGAGTTCTTGAATGGATCTAGCAGGTGGATAGAAGGTGACCTCTTGCTAGAATCTCCATGGGAAATATACAAGTCACCAAAACATCTTCCAATGTAATCATCAACCGTAGCAATCCATGGTCGTCCCAATATCAAGATATGTCCTCCCACATGATTATTTGGCTGAAGCACAATGAAGTCTGTGGGATATTCCCAATAATATAATGAAACGATCACATCATCCAACACCCCTTCTAGCTTGATTTTAGATCTTTCTACAATTTCAATCACGATGGGACATGGCGAATATGGACCAATCCAAGTTGATCCATGGTTTTCTTGGTCATAACATTAATGGCTTCCCCTAGGTCTACAAACACATTAGAGACAAGGACATCACCTATATGAACAGAGACAAGAGGGTTTTTGGGGTCTGTGTATTTTTCCATGTGAATACATCCCATAATTAACTCTACTGCTCTTCCAAAAAATTGAATGGTTTGGGGTTCCAATATTCTCCTTCATGAGTTCTTAAGATAAATATCCCAATTATTTTTTTACGTATGGAGATCCCTTTGATAGCTTGGAGCAAAGGTACATTTATAAAAATATTCCTAAGCTCAGAAGCCAAGATAGACTCAGGAATGGGGTCATTCCTTTCCACAACTAGCCTCTCTAAATAGGGAGGCTGGTTTGAGGAGGATGGAAAAGGATCTGAAGATACAAGGATGGGTTGAATGGTGAAATCTCTCATAGAATGTTGAGGAGCTTCCTCCTAACCTTTCTCTTCGATAATCACCATTGGTTGTTTCTTCTTTTCTGAGGTTAATATCTTCCCTGATCTCAATTGGTGATCATTGACTCCTAATGGCATAGACTAATATCTGGATGGAAAAAGCAGGTTCATAGAATGGATCAATTGTACTGCTTTGCTATTGGGATTTGGTATGGGTTGGGCAGGCAGTTGAGGAGGTCGAAACGGTGGAGGTAAAGGTAATGGTGGCATAGGTTGACTCATCTGGTGTAATGACAGTTGTGGAATTGGGTAAGGTTCATATGTAGGTGGGTATGATTGCATAGGTGCAGGATAGGAATAATGTGAATGGTGTGGACCTCTCCATCCTTGTTTCCAAGACTGGGAGGGTTGTCCATAATGATATTGGTTCCCATGCTACCAATTTTGAGAGACATTAGAGTTAGGATAGGAATATGGATGTGAATTATAACCAAAAAATGCGGTGGAATTTCAGGACCCATACCGGCACTTACCTAAGGCCAGTTTCTTTGTTCTCCCATAAAATTTAATGATTCGTATTTAGGTTGTCCTCCCTCGAATAAAAATTTTAGCTCAGGTATGGAAGGAAATTTCTTTGTGGCATGGTTATCTACAAAAATTGCACATTTTTTAGTTCCTTTAACATCAAGAGGATATTCTTTTAAAAGATTATTTTTTCTACATTTTGGTCAAAAAATAGATAATGACTCTTGTTCCTCTACAAGTTTTTTTTGAAATTTCAAAGTGTCTATTTTTTTTGCTAACGGTATTTATTATTTCAATTTTCATATTATCCAATTTTTTTGTCCAATCCAACAATCATACCATCAATCAATTCGGTTTTCTTATTTATGTTTTGAATTCCTTTACTGGATCTATATTGATTCCTTGAGAATTTCCAGTACAAGTCACATATTTGATCAAAAGTTTTATGGGCAATATCATCTTGTCATAACAAATTTAGATTATCCCTATCATCATCAATAAGTCCACGTAAGAGAAACGTCTTAATGGTACTCAGATCAAATTTGTGCTTTGACCTTTGGAGGATATACAAGAATCTCTCTAAGTAGTCCTCTAGGGTCTCATCATCATTTTTCACAATAGTAAAGATTTCATCTCGAATATATCTAATTTTACAATATTCTTGATATTTTGACAAGAACACTCTCTTCATCTATTCCCAAGAAGCCATAATTTTTCTAACATAGCCTCTCAACTAAATTTAACCACATTAGACATTCCTACTCATGTAGAATTCATGTCAACTGAATGTCAAATACATATCTCAGGAATTTTACTCTCTTTAATGAGTTTCAATGGTGAAACTCCTTTTCTTTCAACTATTCACCCTTTCAATCTCTATTATGAAGAATTTCTTTATTATTAAAACCCACTTTATTTAGACCTTAAACCTTTGAATTAATCTCACATGGAAGCTCTACCCATCCATTTCTTCACTTTATAAAACCTTTATCAGAAGCATTTTTCTTTTGGCATTTTTCTTATAACTCTACACTTTAGAACCGAATTATAACATACCTGAATTTATACATTTGTCAGAATTTCTTTAACCTTAACACTTGTGTTATATCTCATGGAATAACGTAAACCTTTGCACATATTTAAATCTCTACTATTAGCCCAATTACTGAAGTTCTCTTAGCTTCAAGTTTCCACCTTCTAATCTGCTCTCTTGGATCCAAAACACATTAAATCCCTTTCTATAAAAATATTGCATCCAAACTTAAGTTTAAATCACCTGCATCTAATTATGTGAAAACCCTTGGATCAAAGACTTTGACACGAGGGTTGTCAGATAAACCAAATTATGGACGGTAAACTTAGATTATAAAATCGGATTTATAATTTATCGCATGTTTTTTAGAGGTTATATAATGCATAGTTTCATATGCGATATCCATCGATTCTTCTTAATCGATGGTTCTCCAGCTTCCAAGTCTCTGTTCAATAGATTCAGATCTGGCTGAATATTTTATTCCTGCAAAATATCAATATGTCAGATCACAGATCAATGGATTTGGTTTCTCTTAGACACTCTATGCATTCAGTCATCCCATTTCTTCAAATTCTCCAAATTTGACACTCTTGCAAGGTTATTCCTCTAAAAACCATGGATTTGAAATATAAACAACTGATACTTTATACATCAATAATACAAGAAAACCATTCCATTTTCACTGTGATGCGGGATTTGAATGGAAATATACACACAATAATTGATTAAATAGAGTTCGAATTGAATCAAACAAACTTAGAAATCAAGTTTCTATATATATAAATAATTATTTACACATAGTTTTTTTTTTCTCTGGCCTAATTTTCTAATCGATGGCCTCTTCCCCTACTCTCTGCCCCGTAGGCTTCACAATCCAAACTTGTTCTATCTATCTAAATCCTACTCTTCATTCCACTCTTCATTCCTTTAGGGTTTACAATTTATAAAAATGGATTCTACAACCAATTATGGTTTAGATCCAAAAATTTCTCAGCAAAATCCTAGGAATCCTCTCAAATCCACAAAATCATGAACTAATTCCTAATTTACAATTAATTTATAAATATATCAATCCCTATGAACTCCCAACTAGCCTAAATTTCTCATGTTCTCCAACATTCGAGAACATTTACAAAATTCCTCTCAATATTTAATTAATCCATATTCTAAATTGAAATCACTCAAAAACATTAAAAATTACATTAATTTGATACATATGAAACCAACTTCCTTGAAATCATAAGACCCCTATGTCTATTAAAATACAATGATATTTTTGAGCCGAATGCTCCTGCATCAGTTTCCCTACAGTCCTGTGAACCAGTGTAATCTTGCATCCTTGAGAGTTGCAGGAAACAACTTTAATTTCTAAGCATCAGGTCAATAATCATACTCCTACACAAAATGTAAAACTCAAATAGAAAAGAGTCTGGGTCCTCATGTACCTTACCATAAAAATGAGGAAGAGTTGATGGTGGAATATTCTTCATTTGCACAATTAGGTCAGGATCCACAACTGGGAATCCAAAAGTGGATTGTTCCTCATTTACCTGATTTTCTCCAGTTCCCTCAGCATGTTTGATCTGCCACTTTTGTTCCTCCATTCAACTACTCTCAATGGGCTGAGAAAGTTGACTATGGGTTCCAATAGTCTCCTGCTTCCCCTTCGTGGGTTGTGTCACCCCTAGAGAATTGT
This sequence comes from Pinus albicaulis, assembly GCA_034641835.2. Classification (NCBI taxonomy): domain Eukaryota; kingdom Viridiplantae; phylum Streptophyta; class Pinopsida; order Pinales; family Pinaceae; genus Pinus; species Pinus albicaulis. The sequence continues at coordinate 290,520,368 of CM076569.1, forward strand.
TGTCAGATTCCAAGTGGACAATTCCTGCGTGATGAATATGGGTTTGTCTGGACTTTCTACTTGCAAAAGTAGCCCCAATGTGAGAATTATTTTCAGATTTACCAGTATTTACTCGGACCTTAGTGGGCTTCGGGCCCTACTCCTTTTAGGCATTCATTTCAAAAAATGAGAAAAAAAAACTCAATAAAATGTTGCAAATTAAAGAAATAACTCAACACCTGTAAATTCCTTCAATCAATAGAAGCACATTATAGAAAAAATAATAACAGAATTACCCCTATTGCGAAAAAAAGGAAAATTCTTACCAATTCAAATCACCTCCCCGACAATGGCGCCAAAATGTTGGGTACGGGAATCGCAGTTAAGAAAACTCCTTTTAACACTTAATTATGAACCTGGGGTTCGTAAACTTAGAGAGGAAGCACAAGAAATGATAGAAGTGGTATGAAATTTTTCTATCTATTCCTACTTCTTAAATCAATATCTTTTAGAATTGAAAATAAATATCACAGATTAATTTACACCTAAGAAGTTCTAGTTCCGGAATGTGAAAGAAAGTACTTTGCAAATAAATCAAATAAAGGAACTTTCATACTTGCTATAAATAATCTTGATTGCTAAAATGAAATATATGTTTATCGCTAGTATGGGTGATGGCAGGTTCGCAAGTAGGCCCTTAGAAAGATTACTTTCTTAAGGATTTTCCTTCCTACACAAAGTTGTTATTCATGTACTATTGCAATATGCTTTCACTAGTACAGCTACAGTACTTAGGTGTGGGAAGTATATTTTACACTTTCACTGGAGATTTATGTCTTTGTGTAGGGGCTCTAAGCTTCAAGCTTTTAACACTCTATTCCTATAACAGGATATTGGTTCTTGTACCAGAAGAAAGATTCCTGCACCAAATTTTTCAATTACTTTCGAGAAGTGTGCTAATATATAAAAGGGATTTTCAAAGGTGAATAAAAATTATGAGATAACTTGCACACATAAAAGAATGCTTCAACCAAATTGAATCTTGTAATGAAAATAAACTTTGAAATAAAACAAACCTCAAAAATTAAAGCACACTTTCTTCAATGCAATAAAATAAATAGATGAAGTATCACAACAAGATTTTATCCCTGTGATAGTTACTCACATAAAATAGATCTGCCTTTAATCCTTTTTAACTCAGAGAGGTTCACTTTAATCATTTATATTTAAGTTTTAATTATTTCCTTTTAAAAATATGAAGTGAAGGCACATACTGATGTGCTATAACAACGTTCATTCATCAGTTAACGAAGCATCTTTTAATTATTAGGATTTTAAATCTTGGTATTAAAAATAATTCTATTTACCAATGAGCATTCACTTGTGGAAATAAATCAAATTATTACGAAGGAAAGGAATGAAACAATATTGTTGTAATGAATTGAAAAACCAAGTTGCAGAAATGATAAACGCACTAGTGCAAGAATGATGGGCTTCCACTATTCTAGGCAGAAATAAACTAAGATCTATAAAAAGGGAACTAACTAAAATTAAATCAAATTTTAATTAATAAACATGCCATGGATCTGTCATACTCGACAGTTGATGAAATAGAACTGAAATTCTTATAAATAAATTAAACATAAACTCAATCCAAACTTTACATGAATAAAATCAACACACATACCTTTCACTAAACAAAAGCACGAGAGGGAAAACAAGCTAGGTCGGGTAGGCCCTAGCCAACCATCTCATTTCCCATTTTAGGAAATGTAAAGCTTCAGTAATCAAAGATGCATCAGTGACAAATTAAAAAGTAGAATGCAAACAACATGGCATAGCTCTTTGTATTAATTCGAATTAGCAAAAATACATCATAAGTATGGATCCCGCCCATTACAAGGAATACAACACAAAATTACAAATTTTCCAGAGTTACAGTAGCATGACTATTGCTCCCTAATTTCCTATTTGAAATCTATATTTATACAAGCCTTTCGGCTTATTTCCATAACAAAATTACATATATTTGTTCTAATTCCAGCCTTTTGGCTGAACGAAATAACAACCAACATTTTAAAATAAGATAGCGGCTATTAAAAGACACTAATCTACTCGTTCGTCAGTGACCCAATCTTCAATCATATCCATGACTATCCTTCGCTCCGAATTCCACTCTATATGACCGCAACATAATGGGTTGAGTTGAAATGAGAAGCTTGCATTAGGTAACGAGAAGCTTGCATTAGGTAATGAGTTGTTGCGGAAGTCGAGGAGCGGTCAGTTGCCAATGGTGCAGGAATCTCCCTACACATGACCATGCTGATTCAAGATTAATATGTTTGCTTATCAAGACACTTTAGGAAGATAATTATTAGTTGCAATAATATAAAAGGCATAAAATCTATTAAAAATGATTAATTAAGTACTTAATAAACCTTGAGTATGAAATATAAAACTAGTGCACGGATAAGACATGATTCTTAGACTAGTGTAGGTATACGGAAGTTTATGAGGATAAAATAGAGGTTTATGATTGTGGTTTTAAGGTAGGAAAGGGGTTGAAAATGAGACATTTTCTCCTACTAACAACATTAATGCTAAAAGACACAACTAATTTATGTTTTTTGGTTTCCTTTCCAACTTTATCTACTCTTGTATTGAAATAGTCATAATTGCAATACTAGGATCCATAATGACCCACTATTATTTATATAGAAATACATCCTCCATATTGAGGTTATATAGTTAGTAAAGCTTTTCTTCTTAATTTTTTTCATATTGACTACAAAACTCCTCACCCATCACAATAGCCACCACTGAAAATTTGCAACAAAATCTATATTTATAGTAGACCAATGTGTCAGCATTAATCCAATAATCACTTTGATACCAAATACATGTTATATACTTTTATGGTACATACATGTTCTATAATTTTATAGTGCAAAACACAAACATGAAAATAAATATGGTTTACAAAAATATAAAAATAAACAACAATAGTAACACATAGTACTTACTTATTTACCCTAAAAGATCTGAACTAAAATCAATAAATATTTAGAGCTATATTTCTAACTTTCATAGTATTGTGTTCACCATTTACAATAGAACATAAAACAACCTGTGATATCCAAAACCCTAATATCTTGATTAAGATTATATTATATCCTTAATTCCTTAACTACAATTAGAAAACCATGAGCTAAAATGCCCACATTGAAAAATATCAAACATGAACAAGAAAAAATCCCAAAATTTTTCTTAAAGGGAAAAGATAATAGAAAACCAAGAGCTTAGAAAATCATATTGAAATCCATCAGACATGGGCCCAAAAAACTACCACTAATTTTTTGCAAGGGAAAATATAATGGGGGTATACCTACCTCCTTTATGGCTCCTTTATTCAAGGGAAGGTTAGTGGCTCTCTTTGACATCCCCCAAACATTCCCTACACATATTTACCACCTTTGGGGAAAATCATGCAAAGAATATATCACATACATAATAAGCAACTTATTACCAATTAAAATAACTTTTTAAGGAATTTTATAGGAAAAAAAAGTGTCTCTTCATCTCAAATCTATATTTAAATGAAATTAATATTTCTTACCATTCATCCCTAAAGTTCCATAAATAAGTGGCATGTGTTCTTCAAATATGATGTACATAAGTTTAATATATAAATAAAGCTCCTATAATCATCATCATTTTCATCGTGAAATTTTAAAGTCATTATACCAAATTGGTGTATAAAACCCTTGTTTGTTGGACAAGAAATCTTTCTAGTGATTTGAGTATTAAAAAGTATGTAAGTGTACTCAAATTTGATATATATATATATATTATGTTTTGGTCTTTATTATGATTTTTCATTGTTTAAATTGTGTTAGAAATACATTATAATATTTAACAAAGTAGCTCAAACGTATTACTCTAATAAATTTTTGAAACAACACTAACCAAAATATATACTTTAAAAAAACTAAAAAATAAATAAATTAAATTAAACATTTATAAATACATAATCAACCATATGTTATATATATATATATATATATATATATATATATATATATATATATATATATATATATATATATATATATATATATATATAATTTTTTTAATTTATACTAACATAATATAATTAACTTGAAAATATCTCTCCAACTTAATATATAAAAAATATTGTAATACCCTATCTTGTTGTGTTTTTTTTTTTTTTACAAGAACGGGTATGAGTTTGTATTAAAAGGTGGCCAACTGCCTTCGCTGATTACAATTTGTCGGGCCTAGCCTGTAGTCTTTCTTCCATGATCTGCTCGTAGGCCCTTAGTTTTGAGAATCCACAGTTTTTACATGAGACTAGAGAGTCTATCTTTGTTATTTTTCCTAGCTTGTATAAACACACAAACTGTTGCAGAATGATGCAGAAAAACATTGCAGAATTATGGAATAGAATCCCACTCCTCAGTTTCATCTACCAGAAGAGAGCCTTCCAGAAGGGACACTGCCCTGTTGGCTTCCATATCTGCATCTTTATTGTTTTCTCGTAATACATGGAGGAAGCTTGCAGTTCGAAAAGATTTCGCCATGTTTCTAATTCTTAAAACTGCTCTAGCCAATCTAAGATCTGCCGGAGAGGAATCCTCCACTAAAATTTTAATGATAGACTGAGAATCTCCTATAACACTTAGTTCTGAAATGCCGATGGCTTTTGCTTGCTTAAGCCCCTGCAGCAGTGCCAAGGCTTCCGCTTGGATGCTGGTGGAGTGTCCAAGGCCCCAGGCATACTTGGTCACAATTATGCCCTCCTTGTTCTTTATTATTCCTCCTGCACCAGCCAAACCGGGGTTCCCTTTCGCTGCCCCATCGAAGAATAAACAGGATCTAGCTTGTTTGGTGAGCAGGTCTGATAGTTCCTGTTCCTTCCCTCTGAATTCCCACTCTTTTATATTCTTGTTTTGCCTTGCTTCGCCAGAGAAGTGAAGGCCCAACGAGCCACCCCAATCTAGATCAGTTTGTGATAAGTTCCCTTTCGATAAGTGCTCACCCAAACTTTCTTTCCAAAGGCTTTTGACTTTGATGGAGATGCGCTGAGAATTTAGTTTTTCATCCCTAAACACTCTTCTGTTGCACTCAAGCCAGATTTGCCAGCATATGAATTTTGGCAAAGTGAACCATGCTGCTTTAAAATATTCGTTTTTTGGAAGAGTTCCTGGATAGCAAGTCTGCCAGTTAGCAAATAAGTCTAAAATGTGCTCAGGAAGAGAGAACTTTGTTTTCCAATAGTTCAAGAGGATCTGCCAGATATCTTTTGCAAATTTACAATCCAGGATGATGTGCTGAGCACTCTCTTCGTGTTCGCAGCATAGATGGCATCGAGAAGGGCCTTGGAAGCCTTTTTTCTTCAGTTTATCCTCTGTTAAGATACCTCTGTGACAGAGTAACCAGCAGAACATATCTACCTTGGGCATCGATTTGTATTTCCACAACCCTTTCCAAACTGCTGGGTCGGGGGCGACATAGGGACGATCCAGCAGGCATTTATATCCTTCCGTGATTGTGTATTTACCTGAGGCGGCTCCCGATCCCCGTGCATCTTTTTTGCCTGCGCGTAGGGGCGCTTTGCCATTGAGCAATGATAACAGGAGTCGACTAGCCTGCGTTAAGTCTGGAGGCACGGGGGAAAGGTTCCAACGCTGCCAACAGCTGTCTGTCCACGATGAGATATCCCATAGTGTAACGCACCCTGCGTTATCAAACCACTGTCGCAGCGTTTGGAGGGAGCTGACTGAAGCTAAGGGAGGATGCAGCATGATGCTGTCTTCCCAAATTTTTATTTCCTTTCCGTTGCCTGGAATCCAGAAGGCTCGTTCTTTAATGAGGGAGACTGTCTTATGGCAGCGTTTGATCAGATGAGATCCAGTCGTGGGGAGAGAAGAATCCAATGATCTAATCCTTTTCCCCATGAGGTATTTCCTCCAAAGGGCTCTTTGTGCCCAGCCTGGATGCGGAGCTATGATTCGCCAGAAGAGCTTAGCCCCCATGGCAATATTTTGGAAGCCAAAATCTTTGAAATTAAGACCTCCTTCCATCAAAGGTTTGCAAATTTTCTCCCAGCTGACCAACGGGATTTTCCTGTCATTGAGATTGCCCCCTTTCCAAAAAAACTTTCGGATGAAGGCTTCCAATTTTTTTATAACTCCAGAGGGTGCTAGGAGTACAGAAAATTGAAATATGGGGAGACTGCTGAGCACAAATTTGATTAGAACGGTTTTGCCTGCAAGATTTAACCAAGAGAAGCCCCAAGCCTGTATTTTTGCCTTCAATTTGTCCAAAAGAGGAGCCCAATCTCTACTGCAAACTAAATTTCGAAAGATGGGAAGGCCAAGGTAGATGAAGGAGGACCAACTGAGAGTGGCATTAAAGCCCAGAATTCTGGAGATGGCTGCAAGAGAGGGAAAAGATATGTTCCAACAGAAAGCTTTACATTTACCTTTGTTTAAGCTGCTTCCTGTAGCTTCACTAAAATCATCTAACACCTCCTTAAACCTTAGAGCAGACCTTGCTGTGGCAGCCCCTAGAAGGAGAGTGTCATCTGCGAATAGAGTATGGTTTACATTTTTCACCCCTCTCGCTATGTTAAGCCCCAAAATCTCCTGGTCTGCCAATTTCTGATCTAGGAAGAAGCTTAGAGCAGAAACTTGGAGAACGAAAAGCAATGGAGAGAGGGGGCAGCCTTGCCTGAGCCCTCTTGAGGCTTTGAAGAAGCCAGCTGCCCGCCCATTCACCAAGGGGGAAATCCAAGGGTCAGCTATGCAAGCTCGAATCCAATTTACAAACCCCCGTCCAAAGCCAAACTTTTCCAAGGCTTCCCATAGGAAACTTTGCCTGACACGGTCGAAGGCATTTGCCAGGTCTAATTTTATCACCATACCCTTCTCTTTACGAAGTTGGCTTGAATGTATCGCCTCTTGCACCAGAATGTAGTTGTCGACAATCTGTCTCCCCTGGACAAATCCACCTTGATTCTGAGGTATGATTGCTGGAAGGATGCTTTTTAACCTATTTGCAATTACCTTTGTAATTAGTTTGTATCCAATGTTGCAAAGGGAGATTGGGCAAAACCGGTTAAATTATTTTGCACCCTTTTCCTTGGGAATAAGGGCAAGAAAGGCAGAATTGGTGTTGCCCCCAATTTTTTGACAATTTTGTGATTTTAGGATCATCTTGTAGAGATCTTTCTCCACTATCTGCCAGCAAGTTTGAAGAAATCTGGCTGTGAAGCCATCCAGGCCTGGGGCTTTGTCGGGCTCCATACTGTCTAGGGCCTCTTTTATTTCTTGGATGGAGATCTTTACTTCGAGCTGCTGATTAATAAAGGGGGAGATCCTTGAAGGTATCGCCTCCAAAAATTTTGAATTTGGATCAGACTCTCCCTCTTCTTTGTAGAGATTTTGGAAGTGGTTGAAGGCTGCCTTCTTTATGCTCTCATTGTCCTTGTGGATCAAATTGCCATCTTTAATTTCTGCTATAGAGTTGAAACTTTTCCTTGCTTGAGCTTGTTTATGGAAGAAGGCAGAATTTCTATCACCCGCTTTGAGCCATAGACTCCTGGATTTTTGTCTCCAGTGCTCTTCCTCTGAGAGGCAGGCTTTGTGGTAGATTTGTTGAAGCACCTCCTCCTTGTCTAAAACTTCAGCGGTGATTTCTACATCCTCACTTTGGGCTTGATGCTGAATAAGATTGTCTTGGGCCTGCTTTCTCTCTTGAGCAGGGGTGGGAAGAGCTTTGGCCCATATTTTGAGGGTAGCTTTTAACCTTCTAAGATTTTCTTCCCAGATGAAGAAGGGAGAACCCTTCACTGGCATTGTCCAACTGTCCTGAACCAAGTTCATAAACTCGGGCTCCTTAACCCATATAGCGTTGAACCTGAAAGGGATGGGACCCAGATCCTTGGGTCCTGACATCTCTAACATAATGGGCTTATGATCTGAGACACTGCAAGGAAGGATGTGCAACCTGGATTCTAATCCAAGCAAAAGAAAAGAACTCTGCACCAAACATCTATCAATTCTAGCAGCAATATGACCAGGGCCTATTCTTTTATTGGTCCAGGTGTACTTACCGTTATCTGGAGGGATATCGAGCAGATCCCAGTCCTGCATGAGGTCTTCCACCCACTCCCTTGCTGGGTCCCTTACGATTGTGCCTCCTCGCTTTTCCACTGAGTGTAGGGTAATGTTTAGGTCACCTGTAATAATGAGATTTCCCAGGTTCTCAGTCTCCGCCAGTTGTCTAATGGAGTCCCAGCACTCCCTTTTCTCCCCTATATTATTAGGTACATAGACATTGAACAGGCAGATAGCCTCCCTTGTTTCTACAGAGTGTAGCTTCAAGAATAGCCAATGGCTGTTGTGTACCTCTGTGACCAGTCTGAATTTGAGGGGATTCCAGAGAGAGCCCAAACCCCCAGAGGCTCCCCTTGATGATACTGCTAGTCTGCTGCTTCCCTTCCAAAACTTTTTGCTAGTTTGGAGGAACTCCTTGTCTTCCATTTTAGTCTCCTGGATCAGAAGAATGTCCGGGGTTTCTCTTCTTATTAGACTTCTCATTTCTTCTTCTTTTACTTTACTCCCCATTCCTCTGCAGTTCCAGGAGATGGTCTTCATCATTTATTTCTTTGATGGGAGGCTCCCCTGGAGCCATGAGCTTGGCCATGGTCTCATGATCCTGATGCCTCAGCCGGGGATTATTTCTTGATGTTGCCCAGGCTGGTCTCCTGACAGGTGATCTGCCTCAGCCAGAGTAGTTTTTTTCTTCGAAGAAGACCTACACCAACATTCGAGACAGGTACCAATATTTTCAACGTTGTTCATCGTCTTCTTCTTCGATGAAGCACATCCGGAGCATTCGATCACCCATTATCATCGACGTTACCGACCGAAACGTTGAAGATACCAAATATGCAACCAAAGAACGTTATTCAACTGATTAATATATTAATATCCTTTCAAGATTTGTATCTTTATCCTCCTTGGTGTTGAATTCGAACAGGAAGTAGCCTCTTCCAAGAAAGTATGAAGTGACTTTATTCTTGATCAACGGAATCCAATTCTTGACGACCCAGTTTTCGGTTGATTTAGGTGAGGGCTAGAGACCCGTAAATTGACCCACCAGGGCACGATCTGCAAGAGACAAGGCAACCTGGATCGGTCCCTCAGGAGGAAGGTTTACCTCTGGTACATCATCGAGCTTCTTAACGAACTTTGAGGCGTCAGGCTTCTTCTTCTTAGGCAACGAAGCAATCAAGGAAGAGAAAGCGGCAGAGTCATCCGGAGGAGAAGACTGAGAGGGCTCGAGAGGCGAGCTTTGGGTCTCCATAGTCCAGATCAGAAGCTCACTTTTCCTGCTCCAGACAAGAGAGGCATTTCCGAGACCGAGCAGAGTCAGATCCAAGGCGCAGCTAAGGATCTGGGCAGCAGATCCAACAAATGACGAGCCACAGATCAGAAGGCGCAGCTCTGGAGAGGCCAGAGGCAGGATCGGGTGCCTGGAGGGCAGATCCAAACTGATCCTGTATGGATCGAAAGCTCCAAAGGCCGTGAGGGCCGAAGCTGCAGCACGGAGGGCCGTGAGCAGCGCTCATGCATTGGCTGCGCAAGCCAACAGAGCAGGCGCAGAAGTTGTTTTCAAAATGTAATGTTGTCTCTACCCTATCTTGTTGTGTTATTGTTATGTTATATACACATTAAATAATTTTCATATTTTCCAAAGAGATTTCATTATTCGAAGAAATGAGTTACATAATGTGTTTTTCCTCATAAAATAAAGATTCCTTTAGGTTGGAAAAAGGGTTTTTATAATAAATATTCCTTTAGTTGGAAAAAGGGTTTGTAAAATTATTTATAGGAAAAATAGAAAATCTAAGATTTCCTCTTTTGAAGTAAAATTATTTAATATTAGTGAGATTCTTTTAGGTTATGGGCACATTTAGTGGAAAAAACGGTTGGATAGTTTAGGGACTAGAAATAGAAATAATATTTTAAAAAAAATTTAGTGGTGTTTTGTTTGGAACTTTAACGTGTGAGTGTACCTTTGTTGTGAGATTATTTTAAGTTATAACTATATTAATGGTTTAAAAAGGTATTTACTGTAATGATAGTTTGAAGAGTAGAGGTAGGAAAGTACATTTTTAATAATTTTCATGGGATTTTATTTGGTTCTTTAATAGATGAGCCTAAAAGTGTTGCACGTAATTTGAATTTTTTTATGTGGTAGATAATTAGTTTTTATGTAGATATCTTGTTTTGCAGTAAAATTATTTAATATTAACGAGAGTAATTTTTTTAAAATTGATTTGTTCAAATTTTATATCATAAAATTATTTTATTTTAAAAATTATTTTAAATTTATATGTAATAATATAAAATAATTAAAAATTTGAATATTTTTACAAAAATATGATAAAAATATTTACAATTACATATTAGAGACTATTAAAATTCGTCAAAACTTCTAAATTTTAAGATAAACTTCTACCTTTCAAAATTTTTGTGACTTTGTATATGTCATTCTAAATTCTCTTGATTTTGTTTTCACATAATATCTATATATAGATTTAAATCGATGCAAAACGCAAAAAAATAGTTACGTATATTTAACTAAAGTTAATTGATATTTTCTAAAAAAAAAAAATTAATATATTCATATTCGCAATATCTTATTTAAAATAAGAAACTGTAATAGAATTTTGTATAAGAATATTTTAAATTTTAAATTTATTTATTTGGAAGTTATGAATAATGAACACACATTAATAAAAAGATAAAAAAATAAAACATACTTTATATTTTATAAATTAACAATTTTATATATAATTTTTTTAACAAAAATAGTTTATATATATATATATATATATATATATATATATATATATATCTATATCTATATCGAAGGGGCCTGCTGTCATGTGGTAGAGCATAGTACGCCTGAATATATAAAGAGACAGAAGCCGACATTATAGAAAACAAAAATAAAGAGACACTTAGTGGAGAACGTGAGCAGACAAAATATAGGAACCAGAACCAAGGCAAGAAAGATATATATTGCAGAAGAATGCTTGTGAAGTCAAGCTAGAGAAGAAAGCTAGAAGCAAATAGAGAGAACCAGCCAGAAGCAATATTGAGGAGATTAGAATTATAGAACCAACTACGTAAATATAGTCATTAATTTTTAATTTTTATTTTTTTTATTTAATTTTAGCCAGAGGTATTGTGAACGATAATATTTCCTAGGTAGGGGAAGAGAATTGTAGCATAAAGCCTTACAGTTTAGAGGTTGCACGTTTAAGGAGGATTCTAGTCGATTTTATAAAAGAGTGAAGGGGACAAAGGATGTACTCAAGGAGTGAGTAAGATGAAATATTTTTGAAAGGAGAAATGAGTGCTCAAGAGGTTCCAATCGACAGAACCAAAGAAGAAGGATAAGCTCATACATAAGAAGAAGGAGATGAGAATTTTTAGTCATGGTTAAGGTTTGAATAAGAGTTATAATATAGATATGGAATGATGAGGTTGAGTCATGAATATTTTGAAAAGAAGATGAATGAATTGAAGGCGTAGTTTGATGTACTAATGAAACTGATACAACAAAGGGAAGGGAAGAAGACTAGATGTGGAGTCAGAATACCTATTAGGAACTAGCGTTTTAAGTTGAAATCCCAAAAATCTATAAAGTTGGGAAAATAAGGATGAGGCCTTTGATAAAATCTTGGATTGATGAAGGAGAGCTTAGAGCAAATGAGTTAGAGGAAGGAGTAGTTCATAATTATGAACCAGAAGAAGTATCACTTGTTGAAGATAATGATATGGAACATGTGGAAGGTCTAACAGAGAAAGAGATGATAGAATATTATTTCCTTTGTAGACCAAAAAATGGAAAAATACTTTGAGAAGACAATGATGATGATGATGAGGACTACGTGAAGATTCCAAACCAATAGGGGGAGTTGTTGCTAGAAAACGAGGATACAAAGCCTTTAATTTTTTAAATTAACATTTTTTGTCTGGATGCACGTTTTGTGAGTTAGGATGAAGGATAGGAGATGGGACCAACTGAAGGTATCATGGACTCTGGGATAAGTCCAAATGTGAAGCTAGTGCTAGAAGGATCAGTGGAGGCACATGAACCTCACCCTTTTAAAACTAATCATATTTCTTTATCCACATATCATGAAACAGGGAAACCATCAAAAGCTATCATAAAGGATGAAGGGACTATAATTTTTTTCTTAAAAGGAAATACTGAAGAATTAATTGATAATTGTGACCAAAATATTGATGAAGAAATGTATGAGTTTGCATTAATTTGTGAAGAGAATGGGAAAACCTTTGAGGTTGCCATAAGAAATATGGATGAAGAAAAGAGCCATAAATATACTACATACGAAAGGCATGATGGACCTTTGTATTATAAATGTCAAAAGAATGGACAGATTGCTCAAACTGAGAATGAGAATAAGAAAGTAGCTATAAGGGAAAGCGAAGATAAGGGAAAGTGAAGATAAAGGAAAATATTGTGAAAGAATTTGCAATAAAAAGAAATGGAAACATTCAAAAATGTTAGACTGGTGGAATGGAGAATATTGTTTGGAAAATACAACCAAGAAATGTTTGAAGGATGGAACTACATATTTCAAGGTAATGTATTTACCTTCTGGAAATATTTTTTTGTAAGTGACTACAAGAGTGGATTGGAAAGTGAAGAGCTCAAGTATATTGTCAAGTAGATTGTCCAGAAGGAGGAGAAAAATGCCAATATGGATTTTCAAAATCATGAATATGGAGAAATAAGCATGCCTTCTAAAATCCATAGAAGTGAGTCTCACCATAAAGGAATAGGAACCATATCTACAAAGAGAATAGAGTTGGTTTATGCAGGTGGCCATGCATATAATGAAAATGATGGAGGTATGGTTTTTAGAAGCATAAAGAAAGGACATGAGAATTTTTTTGTCATGTAGGGAGATGAAACATCATTGTGTCATAAGTATAGTAAAAATAAAAAAGCACAATTGTAAGGACCTATACAATTGTGTCATGAAGATGAAGACAAAAATAAGCATTCAGATGAAATGCTCCTAAAATGGGAAGAAGAGATAAACATTTTGGAGTGGTTATTTCAAGTATCGGGGAATACATCCCGAGAGGAGGAATGATCAACAACACCTAGCATGGGAGGGTTTCTCATTTCATCCAAGGAAATGAAGGAGAATATTTACTTTCAAAATTATTATATGCTTGTAGGTACGAAAGAATAGGATAGATGAGGTCATAATAAAAGAAATGAAATTGATGTTGTTACACACAGAGGAAGATGAGATCAGAGAAGATGAGACAATTTTGTCTCACAAAAACAAAATTTTATTTCATTTCCAGCCAAATGATATGAATTGTGAAATTGTTTTGGAGGAAAATTTATAGGCTACAACCAGTAAACAAGGTGATCAAACAAAATTTAATGAGAAGAGTATTTATGGTAAAGGATGTGTAGGAGAAGAGATCCAATATCTTATAAGTCAACCATGGAGAGAGAATTCAAGTGTCTTAAATCTCTTTGATGGTGTGTATGATTGTGGAGATAATAGATAGAGAATAGTATCCATGAATTTTTTATTAATGTAGTTGACGAGTGTTAGTAGTATGTTCTAGAAAAAGGGTAAGTTGGAAACTGAAATTAAGGAAATATGGAGGTTGATGGAAGATATACCTAAAATAAATTACTATATGGAGGAAAATACAATAAACAACATGATCTATTTGACCACACAAATGTACATCATCAAAATTAGAGGGAACTAAGGAAAACAAGGGAATCAATGAGATAGTGGAAGTAATACAATATAACGACAAAGTAGGCGTTCAACAATAACATAAATTTTGGGACCGAGGAGGCATATGACCTGGAGGTATAGTATTCGTTTTCCACCTAGGGAATCTGATGTAGGAGCATCATCCTTAGGTGATGCATGTCAATCTAGACACCAAGAGGTTATGAAATTTACAAAGGGAAAATGAATTTCCTTCAATTGCAAACTTTTATAAATTAAAATAAGCGGAATTTATATTATAGCCAAAGTGTCCAAATTATGGAAGAATCTTAGGACTATAAGGTTATTAGTCAGTTTGATGAGTTGTTATTTGACACCAATTGGGCCTTTGAATTTGCAAACAATATCTTATGAGGTGTTAAATAGATTTAGAGTGGGTACAGGTGTCCCATTTTTCCAAATGTTTTTTTATATATTTCTTGGTTGTAAATATTAAGAAGAGATCTTGAGAAGAAATGTAGAAGCTCTCACAGCGAGTCATAATTCCTTTCTAAATATTTCTTTTGAGTGTTAATAGAGTTCAATGAGGGTGATTGTAAATCCTCTGTAAGTTAATTTACAGAATGTTCCAATAGAGGTTGAATTTTACATAGGTTGTGTGTATAGGCTCTATGTGAAGTATATATGACCTTCTTTCGCTTATATAGGCACATATCGAGTAAGGGGAAAAACATGTTGTATTCTAGTTTCCATGCCTTGAGGAAAACCATAACGAGAGAAGTGTGTGTATAGAGTGATTAATACTTTGTATTTTGTGCATTACGATCCCTCACGGGTTCGAAGTACAAAGATAATGGGAAACAATTATGACTGCAATTTAAGAAAGGGGAGTTCGAGTCTCTCAGGAACTTTTCCTTAGTAAACATATGGTTTTGAGTACTAACTTAACAACAACATCAAGCCCATAGTTATCATATTTGTTGGAGTACTTCGAAAATAAAGAGGTCTGGACAAGTTTATAGATATCTATGAATGGGAAAGATAATAGTTTGGAGGTTTATGTGGTTTATATTTTGAGATAGAGAGTTCAAAATCTTTACACTATTCTTTTTTTGTCTATGTTTTGAGTATAGAACAAGACTTATCTTCAAGACAAACCTACCAAGAAGAGCGGAAAATAGAGATAATAAATGTACAAGGAGGAAAGAATGCTCGCAAGGGAAGAGTGACAAGTAAAATACAAAAGATAAAGATTATAAATTATATTTTTTAATTTTTATTTAATTTATTAATGAAAATTATTTCGTGACTATGTTTTTATAAGATTTAAAGAAATTATTAGAGATGTTGGTTATGTTAATGTTGTTAATTTTAATTATATTTATTTTTAGTATTAAATATAATATTATTAAAGATTATAAATTATATTTTTTAATTTTTATTTAATTTATTAATGAAAATTATTTTGTGACTATGTTTTTATAAGATTTAAAGAAATTATTAGAGATGTTAGTTATGTTAATGTTGTTAATTTTAATTATATTTAATTTTAGTATTAAATATAATATTATTATAAACAAAATATGAATTATATCAACTTAATTTTTAAAAGTGAAGTTAAAGCTATGATAGGTAATATTAATGATGATTAATATTAGGTAAAATAATTTATTATTAATATTAATCATAATATTATTAGTAATATTTCCCGGATGCGGGTGTATAGACATGCGTTAAATATGACGGGACAAGGGTGGGACGAGGTGGGACGACACCTTCCTACCCAGAACATGGTGGATATTTGGCTTCTGCTCGATGGATCTCTGCATTTAAGAAGCGTAGGGTTCAATGGAATTTTTTTAAGTGGTTCAGGATCTCATATGCTGTCCTTCGCTCCGGTTCATGCATGTGCATGCTCCAGCATGTTGAAGACTTCGGCTCTCTTCAATGTTACAGTAATGGCGGGTGCTTCTCGATGCAGGAGAGGGAATAATAAATTGAAGCGAGGCCATGGGCTTTCTGTGGAGCTGCTTCAGTCGAACCACTCGCATTTCTATCTGGCCTCTGGCCTCAGTTCTAGATTCTGTATGTATGGTGTTGGCTCTATCATACCTACTGCCTCTCACTGCTTGAATGGGGAGGCTAATTTGGAGCTTCACTCTAGTATTTTAGCGAAGCTGCCTCCGTTGTACCACTTGCATTTCACTCGGGCCTCTGCCCTTTATACTAGCTTATGTCTAAATTGTTCTAGCCCTGTCATCGTTGTTGCTTGGACTCACTTTGTTCCCGTGGTTGTCGTCTCCCCTATGCCTCGTCTGCGCCAAAGAATGCGGTGCCGTAGGGGCGGCACTAGAGGCTGTCCACTACGCGCACCTTCCATCACATCTTCTGATATGCCTTCCCTCTCCAGCGATTTCTTTTCCGGCCACTACCCTCGCACCCGTAGTGGGAGAGGCCGTTTTCTTGATTCCAGCCACTGTTTGGGCTCCCCTGCTCCCCATCCTCCTGCCTCCTTGCCTTCTCCCACAACTAGCTCCGCACTCTTTTCCTTCAACTGTTCTCTGAACCACCCAAGGATAACTGCTCACATTACGGTGGTCTTCCATGAGGAATCCCAGTTGGGGGAGCCAAGCTCTCATCCAACAGGCCTCGGCTCTAAAAATGCATAGAATTCAAACCTCTATATGGGGATTGGCAGTGCGTCAACGTAAGCTCTAGATGCTCACGGTCGCAGCACTCATGAGGTTGAGATGGCACCGGTTGATCTTGGTCCTTCCGAATCTGAAGCTGCTCTTGTCGGGGATCTTCTTGCAACAGGTTGGTGCCATATAGTTGAAGAGCCTCCAGATGATTAGTTTGCTCACTGTGGTCTTGTTATCTTACCTTGTGGCCCATACAATTGGGCAAGTTTCTGTTCAAAATACTATGTGGAATTTTTGTTTATTTTTGGAACTATGCAAACTCTGCAACATCAAGAAGATCATAACTTGCTCGCCTGCGTGGGTTTTGGTAATATTTTCAAGACTGGTTTCCCTATCATTAGGCAGTCTCCATATGTGTTTATCTTGACAATTCTGCCTTTCACCAGGGCAGTAGCTTTGACTACGGTCACGATGTAATTTTAATCCCTTTTTTAATAGATTAATCTTATTTAGAAAAAAAATATTATTAGTAATATTTATAACTACCAATAATATTTAAGATTAATATTAACAATATACTTGACATAATGAAAAGGGATATTAATTTTTATAATAATGAAGATATTCTAATAATAAAAAAATTATGTTAAAATGGAGTCAAATTTTATTAAAGCTAATTATAATATTAATTAGAAAGGGATTGTCCATATTAATAATATTTGGATGATTAATAATAATAGTAGAGTTTAAATTTTAATATATTGAGGGGATTAAATTAATTTTATTTATTAGTTATTAGGTTAATTATGATATGATTTTGGAAAATATTTTAATTAAGTTGGTTAAGAAGTGTAAGGTTGAGGGATGAAGCACAGGGGGATAGGAAAATGAGAGAGGTATACAAGTGATTTACGCGATAGTTTTGGAGGGAAGATAATGAACAATGCGAGGGGTGAGGGAGGGGGTAAGGGGTGTATTACATAAACAAGCGGGTAAGTGAAAGGAGAAGAAGGTAGTAAGAAAGGATAAAAATGGGTTGAGGGGACACTAGGGTATAATGGGGTAGAAGTATTATTATGAGTCGGGAAGTACAAGGATCCAATTCCTTCTCACTTCTAAACCCCCATCCCTATTGAGTTTTTGAGGGTGTTTGATGATTTTAATGGCTTCACAAACTTTGCGTTTGAATGATGTTTTTCATTGGAAATCACCATAGCATCTTCTAGACATATATGTTGGAAAGTATTATTAGAGTGTTTTGCCAAAGTCAAGGTTCTAATTCTTCCATTTATGATGTTAGCGCCATACTATTTAAGCCTAATTTTTAAAGTCCAGTATGTTTCTCCAATATAACAATCCCCACAAGAGCAATTGATTTTGTAAACACCCTTTCGTTGGAGGTGATCAAGGTCATCTATGACAGATTTCATCCTTTTTTTGATGGTCATTAGCTGCTTGAAAGACGTTTCG
Source organism: Pinus albicaulis (assembly GCA_034641835.2). Lineage (NCBI taxonomy): Eukaryota > Viridiplantae > Streptophyta > Pinopsida > Pinales > Pinaceae > Pinus > Pinus albicaulis. The sequence goes on from CM076569.1 coordinate 290,538,299, forward strand.
ATATTTTTCTTAGTGACAACCTTGACTGTCTTGACAGTGACCCCCTAAATATATAGAAGATATTCTTTCACAGCTTGGGAATCATCATGGGAATTGCTTCTATTTTTGGATCTAGCCCTTTGAATGGCTTTGATGATGTATTTATTTTTATATCCCAAACCTATGAATGCCATTCTTAAATACTCAATTTCTTCTGACATGACTTTCATCAAATATTCTGAAAGTTTGTGTGAAAAGAGTCACGAGAACCCCCATATTTTGAGTGAGGTAGTGGTGTGAATATGTGTGAAGGTAATTGTCCATGTGTTCTTTCTTCCTAAACACTTTGTGTCCAAGAGATACATCTCTATTTATTATGAGAAGAATTTCAAGGAAAGGGATGCAGTTTTTATCCTCACCTTCCATTGTAAACTAGATATCTTTTCATATGCTATTGAGGTGGTTTAGGAATCTTTTTAGCTCCTCATCCCCATGCGGCCAATCAACATTAGTGTCATCCACAAACCTGATCCCAATACAAGGAAAAAATCATCTAGTGGAGGATATAAAGGAGGTTTTCAGTGTTATAAAATTGGCGAAAATTGTCAAAAAGACATTTGCTACAACATTTGTTTTTGGTAACGGAGGTTTTGGTGGAGCTTCTAACAGATTTCAAAACAACTAAAAAAAATTGGGTCGTTGGAGGTTGTTACAGATGTTTTTCTCATTGGTGCATGCATCAAGTGTGAATGCACATGTGTGTTTTAACATGTATGCACCGATACAATAAATATACCAAGCACCGGGTTGGAAAATAAATTTCGGATGCCCCGAGGCATTTAGCAATGTCCTGGTGCGTATCACCCTGCAAGACGCATCGAGCTGATGGAAGGTGCATGCATCAGGCCATTAAGGTGTAAAACCATAGTGCCCTGTCTAGGTGATAAAATGCACTAGGCAGTTAAGTTATAAAAATGCATTGTTCAAGTAAAACCGTACTGATGCATGAAATGCCTATCGGACCACCAAGGTGGTAGTCATCGATAAAGTGCACCAGAAGTTCTAATTCGTATTGGTATTTTTGCAGTGCCCATAGATCGTAGAAATGAAATGGTGCACGTTATTATACAAACACATTGGTGCATAGTAACTAACACACACCGGTGTTCATTTTGTATTTTTTTAGAAACATCGACCTGTGACAGTGAAATTATTGTGATTTTTTAAAATTCATTATTCATCAAAATGCGACACATATCTTATAACAATATTCATATCATTTAAATTTTTATTAGTGCATTTCAATGTCATGCTTGGATTATTTTGTTATATCATATCACCATATTTCACATCTCTTCATTATAGTATTTAATCATCCATATATGTAATCAGTGGTGTAACATTTAACATCAACAATGGAGAATACAATAGAATAAATTAAAAATTATATATATATATATATATATATATATATATATATATATATATATATATATATATATGTAATCATCCATATATGTAATCAAGTGGTGTAACATTTAACATCAACAATGGAGAATACAATAGAATAAATTAAAAATTATATATATATATATATATATATATATATATATATATATATATATATATATATATATATATATATATATATATATATATATATATATATATATATGAATAAAAAACTCTTTATCATACAAAATGGCACAATTATTGGTATCCCTTTGTCTTTCAATTGAGACACTATGTCCATTACATCAAACAAAATGTTTGATATCACAAACACATATTTCAAAAAATACAATGTCTTGCTTTGATATCCAAACATATTTATCATCATTCTTCGTTGGAATTGTTGTCACTGATTGAGCTATTTCCATGACTTGGGTTATTTGGAGGAATGTTTTGTTCACTGTGTTGATTGTTTTCTTCTTCTTCAAGTTCCATCTAAAAACAGAAATTTAAAGTGTAATGAGTGTATATACATTGATCATAATAATTAAAATTGCAATATTAAATAATATACATCAATGTAAATCAAAAATAAATGTACCATATAAAGAATTGACTTGTGAACTATACACATTATTTCAAAACCAAATTTCATGCCATATTTCAAAAATTCATTTGTTGGCACAGTTCCATACGTTGTTTCCTGCAAGTTTTATACCCCACAAAAAATCATAGATTTAATATAAAATATTTTTTGTTCTATTAATTATAGATGGAGCTAACTAAAACAAGATAGATGTTAACAAATTCCACGATTAATTTTTGATATGCCAACATATACTAACAACCCATATTAACCCAATGTAAATCAATTCTTTTGATGCTTCTTCTTTGTATGTTAGCACCTGTTTGAAGACATTCAATGACGATTTTTGTAAAAAACTTAAAATATACAAAAATGAAACATAGTTAAGTTGTTATAATGAAGTAACAATTACTCACAAACATAGATATCAACCATTTTATTCCTTTTCGTCTTGTTTTATGTGTTGAATGGTGTAATATTCCTAATTAGTGACAGCTAATTGGAATATTCGACTTTGTATATTTTTGTCGTTTATGGTTTGTAAATAAATAAAAAGTGAGAAAAGAGGGTCTAACTCGCTTTAGTAGAATAAGACATCCGCCTAGTAGCACAATGTTGTGACTCAAGGGGGTCAAGGGGGGCACACACCATGTAGAGGAGGGGAGCCTATGTGCACTCTAGAAGCTTCTGCGGAGATAAGGATGAGGATGTGGAGGAGAGAGAAAGGCTACAACGGGTTTTGGAGGGAAACCAATGTTATAAAAGATGGAGGAGCCTCCTCATTTGGATCATTCTTGAGTTGTTGATTTTGGAGTGAGAATTTTGTCTTCTTGAGCACACTAGCTGTTTAGCCTATCTCCAACACTATTTAGTGCACCGAGTGTTTCCGTGCGGAGATCTCACCCTTAGCCCCAGGGGAATTCAAGTGCCTGCTCTGGCAAGCTTAGTTTCCTTGCATTTTGTGAGTCATTTCTTTGTTTGGGTTTGTTGTGGGGCTGGAGCTTATAGAGAATGCGCAGTCACTAGGAGAGAGGACGTAGTCCATTGTGGAGAAGCTTCAGATTAGGGTTTCTACAGGCGATTTTGCCGAGACTTCGAGCAGAGGGTCAGCCTTTTCCCGTCAGAGGTCTTTGGTGGAGTTTGTGGTAGTATTCTAGCTATTTATATCTAGCCACTGCACTGTACCTTGGAGGCCAGCGTAATTCACTGGGGAGGCAGTTTCTCGTGTTTTCAGGGGTTCGCCATTCTTGGAATGGTTTGTGGATTTTGTCAGGGTTGTCGAGGAGACGAGATTTGCTGATTTTCATCTCATTCCGGCAAGGGGATCAACCCCTAATCTTCAGTCCATTTCAGCAGTAGCAGCTACACGGAAGTTTTCCAGTAGCTGGGACGCAGTTCATAGAGCAGCCATTTTCGGTATTTTCTGAGGGTGTTTCTCCACTTGCTTTCAGAAATATCGCATATTGTAATTCATTACATTTCTCAGATTAATAAAATGGATCAACATTTTCTCTCTATGTTTTCTGGTTGAGTTGCCATAGTTGTCATTTTTTCCGTAGTTGATGTATTCTCTTTCTATTATATGTCTATTGTTATTTTTTAGCATTCTAGTTCTATACCACTTGGTGTGTTTATCTTTCACTCCTAGACAGAGTCTGGAAAGGGCCAGGTAGCCTCCGAATCTCGTCGTCTTTTAGAGGCAGAATATCCGGTAAATGCCCTCCCAGTCTATCTTTGTTTGGAGTTTTCTATGTTTTAGAGATATCCCCGAAACGAGATATTAAAGTGGTATCAGAGCATAGTTCTGGCTCAACCTGTGGTGTATGAAATCAGGAAAGAGACCGTACAGAGGCAGGAAGTATAGAGACCGTGAGAATAGGTTGGAGGCCACCTACGAAGAGGAAGACTGTGTCCAGGTAGAAAACGCAGATCAGGAGAGAGAGCCTGTGAAGGAGGCAGAGGAGGTAGAGCTTGTAGTAGATTTGAGGCAGGAAGTGCCAATGGCAGATGACATAGGGACCAAACAGTTTAGAGAGGCACTCCTCAAGTTGGTGCAGGATTTAGCCCGACAGATTGAGGTGATGGGCCAGAGGTTCACAGTTGTGGAGGCTAGGCAGTGTGAGACTCCACGGGTTTTCGAGGTCGGAGAGGGATCAGGTGCATCCCACCATTTTCCGGAGCAAGGTGCTGCTTAGCATGATACTCCTCAGCCAACGGCTTCTTGTGCACCTACCTGTTCTACTATGCCCACTTTCTTGGGACTAGATACAGGGGCAGGAGCCCAGTAGGGGGTAGAGCTTGGACACTTAGATGAGTATTTTGCAGAGTATCACTCCTACAGGCAGGAGTTCAAGGATGCTTTCACATTCAGAGATTTCTTGCAGCTCCAGCGGGACAGTAGACCCCGCGACCATCATAGAGGGCAATGACATTACCATGATGGATATTCCCACCGAGCCTCTAGTAGATTTCATCTACCTACGTTTGATGGGTCATCAAAAATTTTGGCAAAGTCTTGGGTGGAGAAGCTGGACATCTATTTCCAGCTTAACCAGATGTCGGAGACAGAGATCATCAAGGTGGAAACATTACATTTGGATGGTGAGGCCCATGACTGGTGGTTCCATGGGATGGTGACACTCGGGAATTCCACAGTGAAGACATATGTTGATTTTACCAGGAGATTGATAGAGCCTTTTGACCGGAGGGATTTGGAACAAGATTTTGTTGAGCTGACGAAGCTCAAACATACAGGGAGCCCAGAGACATACATTGCAGATTTCTTGAGGGTTTTGGTGATGGTGCCAGATCTATCTGCGACATGGATGATCTATATGTTTGTGGAGGGATTGGCAGAGACACTTCTAGGTTTATTCAGATCTACTAGACCAGTTACACTCCAGGATGCTATCAGTAGGACTAGGGATTTGCAGGATGCATTGCCTAGGACGTGGAAAATTTACTCCCAGAGACAGGGTTTCCAGCCCAGGGGGAAGGATGTGAGGGTTCCTCCTCCAAAGGGGAATCATGGACGGGCACAAGTAGATGATGGGGCCAGGAGGGAGTTGAGGAAGAAGCAGTTGTGCTTCACTTGTCAGGAGTCGTGGGCACCAGGGCATAGGTGTGCTGCTGACAAAGAACACTTCATTGAGGTCTTCTCCGATGATAGCGGGTAAGAGGATGAGGAGGATGATGAGGAGGTAGGAGATAGTCAGATGGCCCAGGATCAGTTGCCGCCACCCCCTCTAGGGATAGGAGGTGCATCTTTTGCACCCATAGGAGGGGCCCTTGCAACTTTGAGAGGAGTTCCTAAGTATTTGACACTACAGGTATGTGGGACAGTACGTGGCCAGTGAATATCAGTCTTGGTTGATGGTGGGGCAACCCACAACTTCATTGATGCACAGATGGTCGAGCGGAGGGGTATACCGACCGAGAGTTTTGACGGTTTTCAGTCTTGTTCCCAGGAGCCCAGATGATGCAGTGTGCCCAGTACGTTCCAGAGTTAGCAGTGACGATGGGTACTTATACACTGACTCATCACATTTTCATGGTCAACATACCAGATACCAATGTGGTACTAGGTGTTCAGTAGCTGATTACATTAGGGAAGGTCACCACAGATTGGGAGGCCTTAGAGATGGAGTGGGATGACAAGAAGACTGGGAAGCATGAGAAGATTCGTGGGATGCATACTTACCAACCTTAGACAGTTTCAGCACACCAAATGGAGGCAGAATTCTGGAAGGGAAACATAAAGTGGGTGGTTGAGTTGCGGGCATCAGAGGTAGAGACCATCGGTCAAGCAGTTCATCCAGAGATACAGGCTATCCTTGACAAACATGAGGTAGTGTTTGGGGCTATACACCAGGTCAGCCACCAGATAGAGGTTTTGAGCATACCATCAAGCTGGAGTAGGGTATCTAGGCAGTGATCATTACACCCTATAAGCATCCCAAAACCTATCGGGATGAGATAGAGCGGGCCATCCAGGAGTTGTTGGCTCTTGGACACATCAGACCGAGCATGAATCCGTTTTATTCTTCTGTAGTGCTGGTGAAGAAGAAGGATGACACTTTGAGGATGTGCATTAAATACAGGACCCTGAACAAGAAGACTCTAAAGAATAGGTACCCTATAACCAGGATTGATGAGCTGATGGATGAGTTGAGAGGAGCTGAGTTATTCTCAAAGATTGATTTGAGATCAGGGTACCATCAGATTCACGTGAGGGAACAGGACATTTCCAAGACCGCCTTGAGGTGTCATTATGGGCACTTTGAGCTTTTGGTTATGCCTTTTTGGCTGACCAATGCACCAGCCACCTTTCAGTCTTGCATGAACCATATCTTCTGCAGTCATCTGAGGAAGTTTGTATTGGTTTTCTTTGATGACATACTCATATATAGCAGGACGTGGGAGGAGAATCTCCAGCATATATAGATGGTCTGAGGGTCCATGAGGAGAAGATTAGAGCCATCGGAGATTGGCTGGAGCCAAAGAATGTGACGAAACTTCGAGGATTCATTAGGATATGTGCCTATTACAAGAAGTTCGTCAAAGGGTTCTCACAGCTTGTTGCACCCCTTATAGATTTGACGAAGAAAGGGGCATTCGGTTGGATAGATACAGCACAGCAAGCCTTTGATAGGCTTAAGGAGGTGATGAGTAGCAGCCTAGTGCTTTTGTTGCCAAATTTTACGTAGCCATTTGTCTTGGAGTGTGATGCGTCGGGAGAGGGGATCGGCGCAGTATTGATGCAGGGGGGACACCCTATAGCTTTTGAGAGCCAGAAGCTCCTTATGCATGAGAGGTTGTATCCCATATATGTCAAGGATATGTTTTCCATCATGCATGCATTGGCCAGATTCCGGAAATATCTGGTAGGGAACAGATTTAGGGTGAGAACTGATCACAACAGCCTCAGGTTCTTTTTGGAGCAGAAGCAGCTACAAGAGAGGCAGTAGAAGTTGATCAGTAAGATCCAAGCATATGAATTTGACATTGAGTATGTCAAGGGTAAGAATAACGTGGTAGTAGATGCCCTTTCACGTAGACCAGCTACGTTATCTCTTATGAGCTTGGATGCAGAATGGAGGGCTCGACTCTTATTTGAGTACTCCAAGGACAGATTTGCATGTGAGGTGCTGGATGGACAGGTGGTCGATGACTGGTACAGGGTGGTCAATGAGATCATCTATTACAGGGACTAGATATTCTTGATTTAGGGATCTCAACTTAAGAAGGAGATACTCTAGGCATCCAATGATTCTCCATTGGCAGGCCATAAGGGGTTTACCAAAACCTACAGGGCCATTAGAGAGAGGTTCTCATGGAAGGGCCTCAAGGAGGACGTACTCCAACACATCACGGAGTGCGGTGTTTGTCATAGGAACAAGGGGGAGATGAGCCATCCCGCAGGACTGTTACAACCTCTTCCCATTCCAGAGGGGAAATGGGAGAGCATATTGATAGAATTCATCACAGGGTTGCCCATGGTGCAGGGCAAGGATTGTTTCTTTATCGTCGTTGATCGACTGACAAAGTATGCACACTTTTTCACCATATCCACACACTACACAGCAGAACAGGTGGTCGAGCTATTCTTCCGGGAGGTTTTCAGGTTGCATGGTCTTCCTAAGACCATCATCAGTGACACGGACAGGCACTTCATGGGTGGATTTTGGCAGGAGATTTTCCGGCTTGTGGGGACGGAGTTAACACCGAGTACCAGTTACCACCCACAGACAGATGGATAGACGAAGATAGTTAACAAGTGGCTAGAGGGCTACTTGCTTAACTATGTCAGTGGGCAGCAGTGAGCATGGTTTAGACGGTTGCATTTGGGGGAGTACTGCTACAACTCGACACATCACATGTCTATTGGTATGTCACCATTTTATGCTTTGTATGGGTACCATCCTTTATCATTTGCTGATGTGATTTTCGATGAGAGTAAGGCTCCTAGAGCCAAGATTTGGATCCAAGAGAGTCAGGATATCCTCCGAGCTCTCAAGGACAACATGGCTACAACACATAACCAGCCGAAGTTGTATGCCAACAGAGGTCAGGTGGAGCGACATTTTGAGGTAGGGGACTTGGTCTACTTATGCTTACAGCCATACCGACAATCATCGCTGAACCAGAAGGGAGCTGAGAATCTCAAGCCGTGTTTCTACGGGCCATAAAGGATGATGTGCAGGATTGGGTAGGTTGGATATGAGTTGGAGCTGCCCCAAGGCAGCAAGATCCACAACATTTTCCATGTATCATGCCTGAAGAAGGTGCTGGGATAGCAGGTGACAGTGACAGAGGAGCTAGTGCCTACAGATGATGAGGGGCACTTGGTGTTGCAGCCGGAGGCCATTATTGATACCAGGGAGAGGCGGTTACAGAGCAGGACGGTCCGGGAATTCTTGGTGAGGTGGAAGAATTTGCCGGATGAGGATGCCACTTGGGAGAGCGAGAAGATTCTGCAGCATCCATCACTATAGTTGCTTGAGGGAAAGAAACATTTTGTCAGGGGGGGGGGGACTGTAATATTCCTAATTAGCGATAGCTAAATGGAATATTCAAATTTGTATATTTTTTCTGTTTATGGTTTGTAAATAAATAAAAAGTGAGAAAAGAGGGTCTAACTCATTTTAGTAGAATAAGACATCCACCTAGTAGCACAATGTTGTGACTCAAGGGGGGTCAAGGGGGCCACACACCACGTAGAGGAGGGGAGCCTACATGCACTCTAGAAGCTTCTGCACCGATAAGGATGAGGATGTGGAGGAGAGAGAGAGGCTACGACGGGTTTTGGAGGGAAACCAATGTTATAAAAGATGGAGGAGCCTCCTCATTTGGATCATTCTTGAGTTGTTGATTTTGGAGTGAGACTTTTGTCTTCTTGATCACGCTAGTTTTTTAGCCTGTCTGCAGCACTATTTATTGCACCGAGTGTCTCCATGCGGCAATCTCACCCTTAGCCCCAGGGGACTTTGAGTGCCTACTCGGGCACGGTTAGTTTCCTTGAATTTTGTGAGTCATTTCTTTGTTTGGGTTTGTTGCAGAGCTGAAGCTTATAGAGACTGCGCAGTCACTAGGAGAGAGGACACAATCCATTGTGGAGAAGCTTCGGATTGGGGTTTCTCCAGGCGATTTCGCCGAGATTTCGAGAAAAGGGTCAGCCTTTGCCCATCGGAGGTCTTTGGCGGAGTTTGTGGCAGTATTCTAGCTGTTTCTATCCAGCCACTGCACTGTATCTTGGAGACCAACGTAATTCACTGGGGAGGCAATTTATGGTGTTTTCGGGGGTTGGCCATTCTTGGAATGGTTTGTTGATCTTGTCGGGGTTGTCGAGGAGAGGAGATTTTCTGATTTTCATCTCATTCTAGCAAGGGGATGAGCCCCTAATTTTTAGTCCATTTCAGCAGTAGCAACTACACGGCAGTTTTCCAGCAGTTGGGATGCAGTTCATAGAGCAGCCATTTCTGGTATTTTCTTAGGGTGTTTCTCCACTTTCTTTGAGCACGATCCCCTATTGTACTTCATTACATTTCTTAGATTAATAAAATGGCTCAGCATTTTCTCTCTATGTTTTCTGATTAAGTTGTCATAGTTGTCGTTGTTGTCGTAGTTGTTGTATTCTCTTTCTATTATATGTCTATTGTTATTTTTGAGCATTCTAGTTCTATACCACTTGGTGTGTTTATCTTTCACTCCTAGACAGAGTCTGGAAAGGGCCAGGTAGCCTCCGGATCTCATCCTCTTTCAGAGGCGGAATATCCGGTAAATGCCCTCCCAGTCTATCTATGGTTGGAGTTTGTTGTGTTTTAGAGATATCGCCGAAACGAGATATTTTTTTTTTTCTAGTTTAGACTAATCCTAATCTTTCCATTTTTTCTCCTCCCATCCCACCCACGGGTTTCGAACCGGTGACCTTACAGAAGGGAGTGCCTTAACAGTGCACCCCATCACCGACTGTTCTACACCACGTGGGCTCGCCGAAACGAGATATTACAAATGGGTTCCATTTTCTTTTCTTTTCTGCAAGAAAATACTTGAAAATTAATATTTAATACTAAGCTATTTATTTATTGTACCTAATCAAAAAATTCAATGATTACATATTACATTTGAAGAAAGTTGTTGTTGAGATGTCTCCTCGTGCGATGAAATTATGACCATTTTTTTTACCATCTCCTTGTACACTTTTTTGGACATTCGTACTGGCATATTTCTGATATTATCTCGTTCATCCTTTGAGGTTTTCATAACCTTCCTAAAAATGTAACATGGCGATAAACTAGAAAAACATTTAAAGTGAAAAGTAAATATAAAAAAAGTGATATTTATAAATGATTTCTTTCTAGTAATATATGCATATAATGCTAGAAAAACATTTAAAGTAACATTAATTTTTCATTCCTTCTTTTTTGTTGTTGTATGTTTTTGCAATTGAAAGTCTAACATGTCTCATTAACCAATTATCTAGAAACTCATCCTGTAGTTTAAATAAATTTTGGTTCTTGTAATCAATTGATTTATTTTTGTATTCTGAGTGGAAAGAATGTCTATACATTCATTCCACTAGATCCCTCAAAGTTTTTTAAAAGCTTTTCCCCCTTTCGTTAACCTCCAACACCACTCCAGATGAGCTAAGGAGCAATTCATTTTCATTTGCATGTTCTATATTTTTTATTTTCTTAGAACATAATTCCTTTTCTTCGTTGTTGGTCCATGTAGAACATTAAACATATATGAATTAATGTATTGTTTGAAACATGTTATCTAATATTTTTAAGTATATTATTAATGAAAATTAAAAAAAAAAACTCATATTGGATTGATAGTATTTTTTCATTCACCTGATTCATCCTTCTGCAATTTTTCCATCAAGATTTTATGCTTTTCCAGTCTTAGATCATAAATAATCTTATCAGGCTTCGTCAATTTGTGGCTCTGCATGATACACAATAAACAATATATATTATTTAAACTTACATATAGTTGAAAAATAATAATTTTTGTAAAGAATTTACAAAGGACTTTCCTTTTTTTCTTTTCTCGATGTGCTACCAGCATTATTGTTACTTGATCTCTTGTCAACCATTTCTTTATCAATATGTAACCTATACCATACCATTAATTAATATATTTTATAAATAAATCACATACTTTTCAGGTAAAAAAAATAAAAAACAAGAAAACGATGTGCTTTTCAAAAAATACGCACTGAAGGCGGTGCAGTAGGTTCTTATAAACGCACTGCCAATATAGTAGAAACATCGTACGATGCTATTTGTCAACAAGGAGACCCGATGCATTATATGTTAACCACTACACTGATTAGCACAACCATAAATTAATAAAAATGTTGGGTGTGCAGCCTGATTATCTTGTTTACTTTATATCATAGCATTGGACCCCTACACCTTCAAAGGGGCGGCAACGCCGCCCGTAATTAATCGTTGTTGTGGGTGGTCCAGGGGGGGCGGCAGCGGGCGCTCGGGCCCCCCCCCCATGGTGGGGGCTTTCGGGGGCAGTGTCCCCGAAGCTAAAAACAGATGTAAAATCGCCTTGTAAAAGTATAGTAGTTTCTAGTCAATCTGGGTCGTTCATAGGCAAATGATCTGACGGTAGAAGTTATGTTTAGTTTAGGGTTTTTTTCCCTAGAAGGCAACCCCTTTGTATATATGAGGGTATTATATTGCAGCTGTGTATTGTATGTGTGTGTTCTCAGAGCGAGAAACAGAGAGGGAGACTGTGAGAAAGAAAAAAGGATATTACAATGGATCTGCTGTAGGTTTTGTCATTTCATTTTGTTGGATAATAGAAAGGAAGGACTGGATGTTCGGGGTGGACGTAGCCCAAACTGGGTGAACCACGTATATCTGTGTCTCTCTGGTTTTATGTGTTTTGTTTGTTTGTATTTTCTGCATATTTTATGTGTTGCATTGCTCCATAATATATAATTTTCTAACCAAAAAAATTATTTTATCAAATAATGTTTTTTTGTTAATACGTGCCCGATGCACTACAATACTATAGTGCATCAATGCGTTGTTTTAAACAGGGTGCACCAATTTAAAAAAAAAAGATATGCTTTTTAAAAAATTATGCAAGGGCCGACATGGATTGGGATCCAACTCTACAAGTTGTCCAACGGTTTAGATGTCATACACCTATATATATATATATATATATATATAGCAATACAAACCCTATAAATCTAAAATGAAAATCCCTAATTGTGAAGTGACAGAAACAAGAAGAAGAAAGGGTTTAACGTAAGAATGGATTTTTTTTCTATTTTATTTTTTATTTATTTATTTATTTATTTTTTTTTTTTTACTTTATTTATTTTTTCTGAAAATGCACATTAAAATTTAAAAATTTTACTATACATGTATTAAATCCAACATAAGCTGTAGAAAAACAATTATTACAGTAAAATTGTTAAATTTTACTATACTACAGGGCTTTTATGCGAATCACCAGATGTTTCAAATTTTGATTCTATCAATAGTGATGTTGTTCGAAAGTAGTTTTCTTCTCCACAGTGCTCTTATGCTCTCTTGCTCCATCCAGGTATGTGTCTCTTACAAGTCTCTCCTTCAAACTTTTTGCAAAAATAATGAAATAATGAATAGCTTTTACTATTTAAAGAATTTTTTTATGAAATTAGATTTCTGAAAATAATTTTCCTCCCATTTTTCAATTTACCACTTTTTTCACTTAAAAAAAATAAAGTTGCTTTTTTATATTTTCGGATATTCAATGTGTTTTTTAACTAACTACGCCGGTGCATCAGTTAATAAAACCGCATCGGTGTGCAATAAATAAAATGCACCGGTACTATACATTAGCACCAATAACAATAAGTCCATTTTTAAGGCACCGAAATTACTTTTAGGTATTTACACCAAAATTTATCGTTGATTTTTCTCAAATGCAGGGAGAAAATCTCATAATTATATAAAATGGAAAATTCTTCAAAATCTAGCTCATTCCTTAATATTTCTCAAATTCCATTGTTGAGTTCTCCCTATCCATCTCTAGAAGTAATTACTTCAAATTTTATTTCTATTTTCATTATCTAATTGAATTTATTTTTTATGAATGTCAATCAGCTAAATAAAATTGATGTATAAAAGTTTGGTTCATGCATATTCATAATTGAGTTCAAATGCATGAAATATTCAAACAACTCCAAAATTTCGAAAGCTCTTACCAGGAGCAGCATACTGCAAGGCACATTTGGTAGATGAAAATGGAAAACAACTTCACCCTGCCAACTGTAACTTTGTATCTTTTAGCATAAGCAACTTATGATTTTTGAATTTTACCCAAAGTAGATATTCAAGTTGAACTTTGATATAATCTATATTTTGATCTCATATTTATTATATGTTGGTTTTATCTAATCAGCAAATGCAGAAATTGAAGCAATCAATAAATTCGTTCTTTACAATTCCGAAGTGACACAACTGTAGGTCGCATTGTACGAACAAAAGAGGATGATATGGGATAGTGACAGGAAATAATTCAAATAGTTGAATCGTAAAGTGTGCCTTATCCCAATCAAAAAAATATGCCAATTATATGCCATGACAGTTGGGTTGCTAACCAAGTCAGAGAGAAATATCATGCAATTGGTCGTTACTTTCATGCTCAAGAGAATGCGCAAAAGGTAGGGATTGGGTGCACCCACTCGATAATAATATATTTATGTACATTTTAAACTTAATAATGCACCTTTGAAATGTAACATCTATATTTCATATTTTAACAATTGGGTTATTATAAGACACATGACACTATGATTTTTTAACTTTTTTGTAGGTGAATTTGTTCCCATATATGTGGGCATATGGACACCATTTTCACATAGAAAATGTCGATGATGGATACATGACACAAGACTGTTGAGTGGAAGTCGAGCTCGATCAATCTAGTTGAGCTAGCCACCGGGATCAAAACCTAGTACGAGGGACGTTAGGTTACGTCGGAAAGATACAAGAGATCATTGAAGTGGATTTTTCTTCTTTCCAATGTGTTATTTTTAGGTGCAAGTGGTGGGACACCTTTGATTGGAATAATTTAAAGGAAGATTTTGATAGTAGGTTGATATGTATCAACTCTAGAAAGATGTGGGATGAAGCTAAGGAATCCTATATTTTCCCCAAACACTGCAATAAGCTGTTTTTTTACCCAAATGTGTTAGATGGGGATTGGTGGTTCATAATGAGACATGACCCTAGATCAAAACATATTTTTGATAACAATAGTGTTATCATGACAAGATAGTTGGAAGATAATGAGGGTGCTCATGAGAACTGAGAGTGATATGGTACATGTGTTATTTCATCATTTGTACTTTTTAAGATGTGTTTTTATAAAGAAGAGGACTTAACCTTATAATTAAGATTCTTTTTTCGAACCATTATAATAGGTATTTTGAATTAATTGGTTTGCATTATGTTAATGTTAAAATAATTTCACTTGATAATTTTCAATTATGTTGATCTCGAAAACAAGGGCGCACTGTATCAAGTTCCTTTTTTAATGTCAATTCCTAAAATAATACAACTACTTGATTTCTTCGAATGTGTGTGAATGATATCTTTGAAATGTATACTATTATTTTTGGTATGTAATATCATAATAAAATAATTATAATTCTAAACATGAATTTATTTCCATTATTTTCTAAACTTTATTATGCTACAAAAATTCATATTATTCTATATTTATTATTTTATAATTATTTATATTCATAAAAATTTACAATTTTACAATTATTTATATTCATAAAAATTTATAATTTTACAATTATGGTAATTAAAAATATTTATGGTATAAATTTTACTTACGTTAGTTCTGGTTCAAAATTGACAGTTAATTTATAAATTTAAAAATTTCAAATTTTTAATAAAATTTAATGATGACAATACATACAAACACAATTGCAATTTTACAATTTCACAATACAATTACAATTACAATTACAATTACAAATTTACAAATATTTTACATAAAATTACAATTAAAATTACAATTACAATTTTACAATTTTACATACAATTAAAATTACAATTACAATTTTACAGTTTTACAATTTCACATACAATTACAATTAAAATTAAAATTACAATTACAATTATAATCACAATGCATACAATTACAATTACATTTTTAGAAATTTTACAATTTTAATAAAATTGAATCATGAAAATACATACAATTAGAATTACAATTTTAGAATTTCCCAATACAATTACGTACAATTACAATTACAAATTTACAAATACTTTACATACAATTACAATTTTACAATTTTATATACCATTAAAATTAAAATTTCAATTACAATCACAACATAATATTTAATAAATATCATGATTTAATATTAAAAGTAAACATCACAATCATGATAACCGTTGTACAAACATCATATTCGACTAAAAGACACATTTAAATTCACTAACATCATCTAATCATCGTGATCATGATCATCTAACAAAACACAAGCATTGTATAACATCGTCACAACACAAACATCAAATATACATTTCATGTCGAATAATTGCTATCACATACACATCTACCTTCAAGCACATTAAATGAACATATCTAACATGACCTAATAATATACACATCATGATGAACACCAATATGTAAATTTAGTACATCAACATGAACATAAAATGCATGGACCATATATATATATATATATATATATATATATATATATATATATATATATAAACTCATATAAATGTCAAATATTTGGTTGTACATCAATACTATTACTAGTCGAGGACTACTCAGTCGATCATGCAGCTTCATGCCGGGATAGATGATGTGCCTACTCCGGAGGTTCCTGCTGATCAGTTGATGATGCAATCTTCTTAGGAACTACCTTCTGATGACTCGTCGATGGTGCAACCTACTTAGGATCAGGTGCCTACTCAGGACTAGGTGTCTTTTGAGATGGTGCATATTGCTCAAACGATGCTTGTTGATCAGGACTGGATGCTGTCTGATCATGATCTCTGGCGCGAGGTGAAGGAGGAGGAAGTGGAGTACTATAATGATGATCACTCACCTCATGATCATGATCATTAGAAGAACCGTTGATCTATATTACATCTCCGCAAAGCCTACCCCTCCTAGCCCACACTAGTGCTTTGGAAGCTCCAATGATATGACGTATAAGGGTCATCATATCGCAAGGCAGGCCTATCCAGAGCTGTGTGAGCCTATGATCAGCCTAGATCTCTTTGATCGTATTCAGTTGGACTCCCACATCAACTAGGAGTCGATAGATTTTGTCGCCCATCTCCATCCTAAATCGGGTGTCCAGACTACGTCTCAACCCCGCGGGTATTTGCACCCAATCAGGATCAAGTATGTCACCTCGATCCTCCACCTCTGCCATCTCCTCGTCAACATCTACACCTAGATCTTTCCTCTCAGGGATCATTTTGTTATATGGAAGAAACATCATCAAACCCATTTCTCTTTATAAACACTTTTATATCTATAATCATCCTTGTAACTCAAATGTACCATATTTCCAGCATTTCCTCAAGGATTTTACTCGATTTTTAGACTCGTTTCATGATTTAGATCAATCAATCTATAAATTATTTTTATTTCTATGTGGGGCTCATCCTATTATAGATAAGACATTTGTTCCTAACAATCCATGTTATTTTTTCGCATTTCATTATTAATGATGATGAGACCATACCATTAAAATTTAAAGTGGTTGCATTACTAAAATTATCTACAAGCAAACCATCCAATAAAAATGGAAATGAACGTAGTCAACTAGTTCCCTTGGCTTCATCAGAAATTGTAATATGGGAAAATGAAAATTGACTTACCATAGTTTTGAAGACTTCTAGTTAGCTTTTCACTAAATCTCCATTGTTTGTCCTTAGGAGGTAAAACTTCTTTTGTCGTAGAAGTTTACTTACCAGCTTAAATTTATAGAAATCCCAATAATTCCTTGGTTATAGCTTCTCGTGAGACATGTAGTGAAATTAAAGTTGAAGAAAACAACTAGACTATGCCTTTTGGTTTCCCATATAACTTCAACTAGTATTCTGTTGACATAATCATAGTTGCAATCTTAAGAGACATAATGAATGACTATGTTTTATCCATCCAAGGATCATTCATATTTAGGTTTTATATCTTAAATTTTTTCCCATCAAAATTCTTGAACTTTGATCTTAGAACTATCAAATGAATATGGACATAAAAATAGTAAACTAGTGCCCTTAGCTTCACTAGAAATCTTAATATCAATAGAAAAAAATGAATTACAACACTTTTAAAGACATTTAGGTGCTCTATGACTCAATATCCATTGTTGATCCTTGCGAGGTAAAACTTATTTCGTATGAGAAGTCTACTCACCAAGGACTTAAATTGATATAAATCCACATAATTCCTTGGGAGATATGAAAAAACAATAAAGTTGAAAGACACAAGTAAATCGTGATTTTGGCTTCCTATCAAACTACTTCTAGTCTTTATTGACATGTTTATATTTGCAGTACTAGGATCCATAATGATCCACTAATATTTATCTAGAAAAAGGTATCCCATATTGATATTACATAGTGTAATGCTTTGGCCACTAAATCTCTTGATCATGATCTTATAACTCCTCAAAAAAAATAATAATCACAACTCCAAAGTTCCCAGAAAAAAAAACTAGATTTATCATAGACCCGAGACAATTTAACCCTTAGGGAAAAAATTGTCACCATTAAGCCAATAATCCCTCTGATATAAAATACAAATTTTGATATTTATAGTAAGCAACACACACAAAAAAATTCTACCAATCTAAGTCTCTGGTGAATAAGTTGTTCCTGTGGAAAAAGTTGTATAACCTAAGGATTAAGGATGGAGACTCGATGACAGAGCATCTGAATGCCTTCAATACTATGGTAAGTCAGTTGTCATCTGTTTATATTAAAATCTCAGATGAAGATAAGTGCATCAGTTTGTTGTGTTCTCTACTAGACTCGTTGGACATTCTGGTTATTGCAATAGGTAGAAACACAACTACCTCGAATTTTGATGACATTGTCTCAGCCTTGTTGTTAGAGGAAATGAGACCAAGAAATATGGAGGGCCAGAATGGAGATGCCTTATATGTACAAGGAAGGTCCCAAAATAGAAACAATAATAAGGTTTCGAGTGGGATATTAAAATCTATAGGGAGATCTAAATCTCCTGGAAATTTTGTAAAGGCATGCTGGAAATGCGGAAAGGAAGGGCACTACAAAAGGGAGTGTAGATCTAAAGCTCCTGAGAAAGGAAAGGATCCGATGATGCTCCTTCTGCAGAGGAAAAATCCACCTTGGATGAAGGTGGGGATGTGTAGTTGGTTTCTTCTTCAAATACACATGTTGATCATGAGTCATGGTTGATTGACTCAGGTGCATCCTTTCACTTCACTCCCCATCAGGAGTGGTTCTGCGAGTATGAGAAATATGATGGTGGAGATGTCTTCCTAGGGGATGATAGGAAGGCCAGAATCATCGGACGTGGAAAGGTCAAGCTGAAGATGCAAGGTGGAAGGATTATAACACTTCCTGGTGTTCTGCATATTCCTGCATTGGCCAGAAATCTGATTTCTATAAGCAAGATGGATGATGCAAGTGTAAAAAAAGTGTTCAAGAAAGATGCCTGCAAGATGGTTTGGGGAGCATTGGTATTAATGCGAGGAGTTAGGACTTGAACTCTCTACAAGCTACAAGGTAGCACTATTATTGATGGGTGTAATAGTTCCATGGTTCCTAAAAGTGGACTGGAAAGCCTAGCGATCTCTGGAGAAAAGACCATCCTATGGCATCAAAGGCTTGGACATTTTGGAGAGAAGGGCCTTCAGATACTACATAGAAATGGTATGGAAGAAGGTATGTATAATTTCTCTCTAGATTTCGATTTCTGTGAACATTGTGTATATGGGAAGAATAATCGGGTGAGTTTTCCTTCTGGTGCTAAGAAGGCGAACAAGATATTAGAACTTGTGCACAGTGATGTGTTTGGACCTATGTCAGTTCCTTCACTGGGAACGTCTGTGTACTATGTTTCATTCATAGTTTACTTCTCAAGGAATACATGGATATATTTCTTGAGGAAGAAATATGAAGTCTTTGATAGATTTAAATAATTTAAGGCTCTGGTGGAAAACCAGACAGAGAAGAAGATAAAGGCACTAAGGACAGATAATGGTGGGGATTTCTGCAAGAAGGAATTTTAAGAGTTCTGTAAGAAGTGTGGTATAGCATGACAGAAGAATACTCCATACACACCTCAGAAAAATGGAGTTGTAGAAAGAATGAATAGAACACTGATGGAAAAATAGAGAAGCATGCTCAGTGGTACCGAGTTAGGACAAGAATTCTAGGTAGAGGCAGTGGAGACTACATGCTATCTGGCTAACAGATCACCTTCATCAGTGTTGGAGGATAAGACTCCACATGAGGTATGGACTGGTAATAAACCCTCTCTTTCACATCTAAGGGTATTTGGATGTGACGCATATGTACATGTTCCAAAGCAGAAAAGGACCAAGTTGGATAATAAATCTGAAAGGTGCATCTTTATTGGGTATAAGGATGGTTTAAAAGGTTACAAGATTTGGAACCCGGAAACAAGGAAGGTTGTGTACAACCGAGATGCAGTGTTTAGAGAGGTGAAATATGTTGTAAAACATGAATTCATACCAAAGAAACCTGAGAAGATAGAGTTTGCACTAAAGGAGGATGAATCAGACTCTACAACAGAAGAAGACTCAGAAGGGGAAGAGCCACAAACTCCAGCTGCGAGAAGATCATCTCGGGAAAGAAGACAACCAGAAAGGTATAGTCCATCTGCTTTCTATTCAAATTTTGCCTTAACTATAACTGATAATGATCCCAGAACTGTCAGGGAGGCAGTAGACTCAGAGGATGGAAAACTATGGAAGGAGGCCATGGTTGATGAAATGGCATCCTTGCACAAAAATGAGACATGGGCTTTGGTGGAGTTGCCGGCTAGAAGGAAGCCCATTGGGAGAAAATGGGTGTTTAAAAGGAAGATGAATGTAGAAGGCAAGGTGGAGAAATACAAAGGTTGGTTGGTAGAAAAAGGTTATTCCCAGGTGCCCAGAATTGATTTTGGTGATATTTTTTCTCCCGTTTCCAAAGTTACTTCTATTAGATTACTTTTATCTGTTGATGCTACATTTTATTTTGAGATAGAACAGACGGATGTGAAGACAAAATTTCCTCATGGGGATCTAGAAGAGGAGATCTACATGAAGCAACCTGAAGACTTTATGGTGAAGGGTAAGAAAGAATTGGTATGCAGCTTGAAGAAGTCTATGTATGGGTTAAAACAGTCACCAAGGATGTGGTATTAGAAATTTGATACCTATATATGAATACTTGGCTTCACTAGAAGCAAGGAGGATCACTATGTTTATTTTAAATTAACTGGTGACAGTGTTATTTATTTGGTCTTGTATGTGAATGATATGTTGTTGATTGGAAATGAAAAAGAAATTATCCAAGATTTGAAGACCCAATTGTTCTCCAAATTCGACATGAAGGATCTTGGTGCTGCAAACTATATTTTGGGCATGGAAATTAAGAGAGATAGGACAAAGAGGAAGCTATGGTTAAACCAGAGGAAGTATGTTGAGACTATATTGTAGAGGTTCAATATGTAGGATAGTAAACCGATGAGTGTTCCTATTCCTATAGGTGTAAAGCTATCTGCTGAACAATGTCCCAAGACACAAAAAGAAGAGGAGGATATATCTTGTGTTCCATATGCAAGTGCAGTGGGTAGCCTGATGTATGCAATGGTCTGTACTAGACCAGACATTGCACATGCAGTGGGAGTATTGAGCAGGTTTATGTCAAACCCAGGGAAGGAGCATTGGACAACAGTGAAGCTAGTTTTTAGATATTTATGTGGCACTAGTGATTATGGCTTGTGCTACTAGGGAAGACCAGGATTTGAAATAATGTTGGAAATTTGTGGTTTTGTTGATGCAGACTGGGCTAGAGATCTGGACCAAAGAAGATATAAAAGTGGGTATGTGTTTAACCTATTTGGAGGCGCAGTCAGTTGGATGAGTAAAAGACAGTCTGTAGTGGCTCTTTCAACTACAGAGGTAGAATACATAGCATCCACTCATGAAAGCACAGAATCAGTTTGGTTGTAGAGATTGTGTTCAAGTATGGGGTTGGTAAAGCAAGCTATAAGGATAGACTGTGATAGCCAAAGTGCAATTTTCTTGGCTAAGAACCCTGCTTATCATTCAAAGACAAAGCATATTGATGTTCAATATCACTTTGTTAGAGATATGGTTGAGGCTAAAAGGGTGTTGCTGGTAAATGTGGACACTTTGAAGAATTTTGCAGATGCATTGACAAAGTATGTGAGCACTCAAAAGTTCTCTTGGTGTAGAGAAACAATGTGTGTTGAAGAATTGGGCCAATGACTAAGCTCTCTTGTGGCCCCCTGCGGAAAGAAAACAACAAGTGGGAGAATGTTGGGTATGTGGGTAGTCCACGCCCATGGTTTTGTGCATGGTTTTGCACATGGTTTTGGGGTACAATGGTTTTCGGCCCCTAGTATTTTTGTAGATCCGGTCAAGGGAACTACGGTTATGTTATAATCCAAGGTTAATGGATTAAGGTTCATGTATGCTTCGGCATGTATATATATGTGTTGTAACACTAAAAGGAATATAATAAAAAATCAAGTTGGTCGTCCCGATTTGGGATCTAGGGGAAAATCTCTGTGTTTATCTATTTTATGTTTTATGCTCTCGCTATTGTTTATTTTCTGTTATAAGATTCGTGTGTAGATAATTTCTGTTCAGGGTTAAAACCTACATGATCATGTCAATGGCTTCACTTGGCTTATTTTTTAGATCCTCTTTCTTCTCTTGAATTGTTGCTTTGCATTTGGTAATGAGTTTTTGTTGTTTGAATATGATCTGTATGGATGGCCATACCTTTGTCATAGACTTGATAATGTCTTCCAAGATATTTAGCTTAACTTCACCCAGAGTTGTTGCCATTAGAGATTCACTCTCTAGTTCTTTGATCTTATGTCCTAATTGATGAGTCTTTTGCATTTCTTCTACATATAAAGTATCATTATTAATCTTCTATGACTCAAGAATTTGAAACCTCTGTTGTAACTTCTCATGTGTCTACTTCCGAATGGCCAAATCTTGTGCCAATTTCCCTGCATCAGTTGTAGTCAAAGCTGTTGAAAGTTCTATACGTGCAGAAGATGCTTGAGTTATTATATTAGGATAAGTATTCACCTGGAGTGTTTATTTCTCTTTCAATAGTATTTCCTCAATTATTTTTTTCCATACTTCTAATTTACAGATTCAGATCAATCATAAAATTCAACATCTCCTCCTTGTTATATTCATTTTCTAAAATCTCCTTAGTCTGTGGGTCTTCAGTTGAGGATATATTGAGTGGTTTTCATAGAGCAGAGATGTCTGCATTTTTCTTTTTAATTATTTCCTCAATGGTCATACCAGCTTTCACTACATGGTCTTCCAATGAATTCATTATGCTGTCTTTAGGCAATGAAGAAAATTTTTAAATCTTCAGCTGATATTGAACATTTTACGGAGCTACTTTCAATTTCGAAATGACATGGTTGTTATGGTCATTGTTGAAAATACAATTTCTCTTAGCTGCCTATGAATGTCCATCTAGTCAATTGAGTGAATCTGCTTTGCATCAAAAGAAAAGACAGCCTTCTTATACTCATCATGAGTCTTTGGAAAAGGAAATCTTGCCTACAGAAAGGCCATCTAAATCCTTCCTTTCTCAATGTCAAAGGAAGTGAGAAGCCTATGTTGTGATGTAGATGTTTGGTTCCAGAATTGACTATAAAAATCATATTTCAATGCTTCATTATTGTGCTTGATGTCTAGGAATGTGGAGAAAATACTTTTCTCCTCAGAAGAGCTGGCATCTTAATGTTGAATAATTTATAGTGGTTATCTTGTACGTGATGATGATGGAGGAGTCATAGGAACATTGGTCGATGTGGAGACTTTAGTATCTACCAAATCTATGATCTTTGGTTGTTCTCCCTCTCAAAGAAAGGTGGAAGTGAGCTTTCGATTTTTGTGCTGCAAGATAAAATCTTTCATCATTTCCTTGGCATGTTGAGGCTCTTCCCTGACTCTTTTCTATTGCTTATTGTTAGGCACTTGGGTATGTACATTTGAAGTTGAAATGACATGTTCATTTGCCTCCTATATAGTACCTTCCACCCATTTATTTGGGTTCATGTATTTCTCAATTTCTGGTCTAGAGGTATGAGTGTAAGAAGTTGTCTTGAGTTCAACTCTCAGAGAAGAAATAATTCCATGGGGGTCATATGACCAAGTAAAACTTGGTTGAAAACCCATCGTCTTTAACAATTCATCTTCTTCGTAACCATCTGCTCTGGTATTGCAGATTAAGGATCCAATGTTGGCCTTCAGTTTAAACTGAACTTTTCTCTTTCATGAGACAAAATGTACATATCTTGGAAGTTTGTATGGTGAGATATCGCAACCATATACTCTGATCTCTATGTAATTTTTATACAGGTACCTATCATGAGTCTTAGATTTCTCACTAAGATGCAGGATCCTTTTGATTTCTTCCCCAATTCTGGGCTTTGATTGACTTGTGAGAAGCTTCTTTACTGGGTGAATGAATGAGTCTATGAACTCTGCGAAAGAACTAGTTTTTGATGAACCTCTTACCAATTTTGACCAGTGAATCACTTATTGATTCACTCCCTATGCATCCTGCTTGTTGAAGTGGATAGGCAACATTTCTGCCTGCTGAAACAAGAACAGATGAATAACCACAGAAGAATAATCGAACACTCCTTGTGTGGTGAAGTTCATGAATTGTTCATGTATAATTTTAGCCAAGAATTGGTTGTAGTTATACATAAAAAATGGTGATTTACATAACTGAAAATAGATAAAGACCCCATGATGGGTTCATCAACTGTTTCATCGTTTAGGTATCCTAACAGGTATGAAATAAGGGAGATGGAGTGCTTGGAAGCTATATGAAAGATGGAGGATGTGTATGGGGGATTTTTCTTGGGTAAATCTTCATCCTTAGGTAAGAAAATGTCAAATATTGAGCTCTCTGAGGGAAAGATAGTTTGTGATAAAGGTCCATGAGAGCATCAGGTGAGAAATTGGATAAGGAATTAGATGGAGGAATGACTAGCATCTGGTTTATGGTATCAGGGGATATGGTGATCAGAATGTTTCCATTCTGAGCCACCACTGACCTGGTTATAGGGTCATACTGTTTCTAACACCAGGAAATTAGATGAGGAAAAGGATGTGTTTGTGGAAATGAAAATAAAGGCAACATGGATTCCCAGAATTTGATAGGGTCTTGGTAATCTATGTGCTTCTGTTTTAGCCATAAATGTAGCTCATAGAAGTCAAATTCACAATGGTACTTAATGACTTTGAAAAAGGCATTGGTTAGGGGTATGAGGTTGAGGTTAACATGTGGTGTTGAAGTAGGGATGTCCTCTGCAATTGGTTTAGCGGCCTCAGGGATGACTCCAGTAGCTGTATTGAAGACCTGTACTTCCTCTGTTACCTATTTCTTGGATTTACCCTGACTAGTCATTTTTTTTGGTTTTGGCCTTGGGTGTTGTTGTCACTACTAGAGATAGCCTAGAGTTGTGATAGACCAGTGCCGAGGACATCTTAGCATAGAAAGGAGCGTATAATATAATGTATGAATTTTTCAACTTTAGCTCACTTGCTATCTCCTGTAAACATGAAAATAAACTAGAATGGGACCAAAATCTCAGAAACTGACACAAGAAAAGAGATACTGCAGAGGCAAGATGTAGAACTCTAATACAAAAGAAACAGACAATTTAGAGACAGTTTACTGCAAAGTGGGCCAGTTCAGAAATACTTCACAAACATAAGTTATCAGAAGGTGTATGTAGTGACTGAAATGTAGAGGAGATATTAGTTAACATTGAGCTGATACCTAGATATACAATACCACCATGCATGGGCTTACCAATCTAAGAATCCATACATGATAATAGCATTTTAAAAGCACCCTCCCAAAGAAACTAATATAGCAGAAATACGGTTTAGCTGAATGATGGAACATAATATCATGCATGAGCCATATTTAAAGCGCTTGACTCATCCGAGCATGGGCATCAACTAAGATGAATCCATAACAGAAATCATTGAGCCACTTGCATTCCAAAACATGATACAAGAAAGATGGATGAAATGAAATGATCTATGAATATAACACATAAGAGAAAAGGTTATACACTGTGAAATACCAAAGAGCAGAATCCTCTTTAACAGATAGAACTCCTCCTCACTGATACCCTATGGGCTCTGAGCCTTTTTATGAGAGCTTTACAAAATGTATACAAAAATCCTTTCACTGCATAGTTTTCTGATAAAATCTGGAACCCTAAACTATCTGTTCTTCGTGAGCTTTATAGGAGAACAAGAGAGCTTTAAAAAAAGAGGGGGTAGGTGGTAAAAATTTAATTGTCTCATTAAAGAAAAATGGTGAAAAAGTGCCCGCCCATACTGCTTGATAGATCTATAGGTCCGTATGTACTCTGCTGCCTGCTTTCTGAAGTAAATGCACTGGGTAAAAATATCTTCAGGAGCACGATATAGAATTAAAATCACATGGACATCCTGTCCTTTCTTGGAGAGAAAACTCCTGCTGAAATAAAACGTGGAGGGTATTGTCTCTTGTGCAAAAATCTTTGGAGTGATTTTCAGGATCTTCAATCTGGTACTGTGCCTTCAAAAGGTTAGATCAAAGCCCTATAATCTTCAATTATATGTTTTCAATTCCCTATCTTTCACGTATGTTCTCTACTTGCTCCATTAATGTTTCCATCTACAAAATTTGTGTATTTTAATAACTCTGCGGGGTTTGACAGATTTTCACCCCTGGCTCTTTAATGAAAGTCGTGTCGTAACAGCTTCCCAGATTTCCCTCATAAATTCTGCCTCTGAAAGATGGTCCTTTGATGCGTTCTCGACTTTTGAAACAGAGGCTGTGAATTATGGCATCTTCCTGCCGCCGTAACCCTAAAAAATCCACAAACCTGTTAAAGAAAAACATGCCCGGGAAGGTGAATGCTATGGGGAATAATGATAAATGACATCATTGCATGGTGCGGTGGTGGAAAAAAATAGGGAGATGGTAGGAAATGCAGCGTAACAGTGTGGGATGGCCATGGAGAAAGATATCGGAATGCGAAAGTGATTGTGAAAATATGAAAGAAACAAAGGAATGAACCAAATATAGGTTCGGGGTGATGGAGAGCATGTGGGAAAAAACTTGAGAACAGGTGGTGCGATACTAAGGCAGTGGGAAATGTACGACGTGAAATGCTGACCGTTGGACCGGTCAATGGCAGGGATGATGAAATCTTGACCGTCCGATCTCAGGAGGAGATCGACAGTTGATAAAGCATCGGAGGCGATGGATAGTTGGCCAGGGGCGTATTTGCTGTGGATTAAAACCCGTGCAGCTTCGATGCATGACGACCGTTAGATGAATATCTCCAGATCCAATGGCTGACAACGATATAACTGTGCATCTTTTGCCGAACAATAGTGTGCGATGAACGGTGGTTTTAGAGTCGTACGCAGTGACACGCGGCAGACAGTGTATGGAATCGCTGGCCAAACGATAATTACCGCCCACCGCCGAAAGGCGGTGCAATACATACCACCCGGTTTTGGACTAGCGCGCTGCGGGGACCACCGGGGCAAGGGAGATACGGACCATCGGATTTACAGGTGAAAAGACGGCTGAGATGTGGTTTGGGTGATGAATGGAGTGGGCCACGGGCGTAGTGGAGTACTACGAATGTTGTTCGATCTGTACAGATCAACGACCGAGGGTGTGCCTGATATTCATATGCGATAGGCGCCTAGTGTTTTTGCGCCTGGTTCCAGCACTGGGTTACGTGGAGGAAACGACTCAGGGTCTAGGGCCGAGAGGGGCTAAGCCTTGAATATTTTCAAATGTGTATTTTCGGCCCTTTTATGCAATTTTGAGGCTAGAAAAGGGCAACGATAGGCAGCAAGAGGATTAATTAGGTTATCAAAAGAATTTTGGAGGGTTCAAATGTAATGGCTTGCCAAAAATTTAACAGGATTTCGACATGGTCAACATTGGCTCCATCTGGGGATGGCACGTTCATCCCTGGACGTGTCGAGAACCTCGCAGACCATCAGATAATCTTCTATATAGACTTCTTCTCCTCGGTACCTCTACTTTCCACTTTATGATTCATCACGACACCTACATCATTCAAACAAAAATGAAACAGCAAACTAATATACAATATAATACACCAGGTTTTCTCATCCTGAGTCAGAACTGGAAATAGGGTTTTAGGAATTGACCATTTACAGGGGCATCCAACAAGTCACCCTGTAAATTATCCAACCTGAAAGTATTATTGCCCCCCTGTTCCACAATTTTGAGATGACCAAACTAGAGGGGGTCGAATTTACCATTGTTACCTTTTTCAACTCTTCAGATATCCCATCTGAGCACCAAATCACCAATCTGCAGCTTCCTGTCCTTAGCATGTTGATCAAAGAGGTGTTTTATCTTCTCTTGATACTCTTTTAACCTTTGATTCACTTGATTGCGTGTTTCTTCCAATTCCACCAGCTGGTTTATTCTCCTGATCATATCATCAGGCTCTTCTTGACTTTCCTGCATGAATCGGGCCACTGGTAGGGCCAATTGAATAGGAAAGACTGCTGCCCTCCCATATACCAGTTCATATGGGGATTTCTCGGTTTCTCTCTTGCTAGTAATTCTATTGGCCCAAAGAGAAAATTTCAATTGGGAATCCCAATTCCTCTGATTCTCACTTATAGCCTTCTTCAATTCCCTTACCAGGGTTTTATTGGAAGACTCTGCCAAGTCATTTCCCTGTGGGTAATAGGTTGTAGAGTGACTTAGTGTGATATTATATTGCTAACAGAAACTCACAAACTTTGTGGACTTGAAAGCCTGGGCATTATCAGTCACTATTCTAGCAGGACAACCATTACGGGAATTTTGAGGTCTAAAATGGGCCTCCTAAGGAAATAATAAAATAATATCTAAACCAATAAAATAATATTTATGAATTTGCAATTCAATTTTTGCACCACAATCCATGTAACCATAGTTAACTTCAATTCAAAAGTTGTACCAAAATAAAATTAATAAAAAAATTGTATTGATGTGACTATAAATAAGAATGAGCTTTTCAAGAAAAACTCATTATCATTGAACAACTAATGCATTTTTCCTTTGTACTTAAATAACTTAAAATAAAATATAAATATAATTTTATAAATTCCTAATTATATTATATGCTATTAATTAAAATTTATATTATTTAAATTGTATAATAACATGTAATTAATATACTATATAAAAATAATATAATATAATAAATGTATAGGGATATGCATTGTTTCTTTCAAGAAATATGAAATGAAAATAATATATTTTTATTCAAAAAGTGTGAAATGACATTTATTACGAGTACTTTACTTTGACTTTAAAAGTACTTAGAGCACTACCATGGTTAACCATGAGTTTTTATCCACCATTGAGAATGTGACAAGTAAGTACCTTTAACTCAATAAATGCCACCTCAACCATTACGGATGATGTCATCCCCTAAAATGTGATTGGTTCTCATAAAGTGAATTTTGATTGTACATTTTCCTTAGGAGGCCCATTTTAGACCTCAAAATTCCCCTAATGCAAACCTGAATATGATGTTTTCCCCCATGAACTTTATGATCACAGTATCTGTAGCATTCCTTGCAGGTATGGCTTCCACCCATTTAGTGAAATAATCAGTGGCCGTTAAAATACACTTATGTTGACCACTTGATGGAGGATGTATCTCACCTATAAAATAAATTCCCCACTGTTTGAATGGTTCATCTACGTGCACAAGAATCATGGGCAGAGGTGCTAACTTCTACCTTTCAGCAAATTTCTGACATTTTTCACATGCTCTAACCTGAGCAAAAACATCTAGAAAAAGATTGGGCCAATAAAAACCAGCCTTCAAGATTTTATGATTAGTGGCCCTCTAGCTGTAGTGACCCCCACAGATCCCTTTATGAAATTCGGCTATAATACTCCCTACCTCGTCCTCTGTGAGACATAGCAGTAGGATACCTGAGGGGTCTCGCCAGTATAGCCGGCCATTGGTGACTATATATTTCTGTGATTTCAATCTTAGTGTTTTGTATTTATCTTTATCATAGCTTGGAGGGAAGCTAAGTGTGAGGAGATATTCTACTATCTCTTTGTACCACGGACTAGTGAGGTACTTTAGATGTGCTTCTGGGGTAGATACTCCAATTCCCTATCGCTCTTCTCGCTCTTCAAATTCCTCACCTGCTATAATGGACAAATTTACGTCCATAGCTTGATAGTTTGATTCAGATAACATTTTGGCAAGCCCCTGTCCTTTGATCAGCTTAATAGGGTAGATGTCTAAGTCATACTCCTGTATTTTGGCAATCCACTTCCCCCTTTTTCCTTCACTATCCCCCTGAATAAGGATATCTTTTACAGCAGCAGTAGGCACAAATTCAGTGATGTGGGACTGTAAGACATATACACGGAATGCTTTGAGGGATTTCACTAGGGCGTATGCTTGCTTTTCCAATATGTTGTACTTTAATTCTGCATCACGAAGCACCTGACTGAAAAAGGCAATAGGCTGCTCATACCCTTCTTCATTTTTCTGCAATAAAACTCCTACTATTGTATGAGGTGATGCAAAAGAAAAAATCATGAAAGGTTTATCATAATCTGGTCCAGCTAGCACAGGGGCTTCTGAAAAAGCATTTTTTATTCTGGTAAATGCCTCTCGTGATTCCTGGGACCATTTAACTTCATTATTCTTCTTCAACATGTTAGTTATGTGTCTAACTATTTTAGCATAGTTAGGAATAAACCTTCTTAAGAAATTAATGCGCCCTAGGAATACTTGTACCTCTTTCTTATTTCTAGGAAAATAAATACCATTTATAACCTCTACCCTTTTAGGATCTATCTTCACCCCATCTTTAGTCACAATGTGTCCCAAAAGTTTACCCTCTTCTAAAGAAAATAAAGACTTTTGAGGATTAAGGGAAAGACCATACCTTCTGAATTTCTCAAAGGTTCTATGCAGATTTTCAATATGCTCAGTATCACTCTTTGAAAATACAGTGATATCATCAAGGTAGACTACCAGAAATTCATCTTGCTCCCCAACAAAAGAAATGTTCATTTCCCTCTGAAAAGTGGCCCCTGCATTAATCAATCCAAAAGGCATCCTGGCATACATAAATGTACCCCATGGTGTGGTGAAAGCAGTCCTCTTTTGGTCTTCTAGAAGTACAGCCACTTGATTATAACCAGAGAATCAATCCATCATTGACATTCTGGAAGCTCCAACCACCCTCTGCAAGATGTGATCCATCTTAGGCAATAGATAATTATCCTTTAAGGATGCTCTCTTTAAATTTCTAAAATCCACACACAGCCTTATTTCTCCATTCTTCTTTCATACAGGGACAAGGTTTTCCACCCATTCAGAGTACCTCAATGGTACAATTATTTTGGCCTTTAACAGCTTCTTAATTTCCTTCTCACTAGCAAGAAGCAGCAGGGGATTGATTTGTTTAAGCTTCTGCTTATGGGGCTTTGCATCTGTCTTCAGCGGGATTTTGTGCTGCATAATACTGATATCAAAAGTTTTCAAGTCCTGATAGGACCATGCAAACACATCTCTGTAAGACTGAAATAATTTCTGATATATCCTTTTATATTCTCCAGGGATCTTCCTGGACAGTTTTACAATTTTGGGGTTAGCCTTAGTACCCAAATTTGGATCTTCTACCTGATTCTCTTCTACCACTTTGTCTTGCTGCAGTGGGACATCATTTTTGTCAAATAATCTTTCTAGAGGCACCAGCCCTCTAGGTATTATGTTTCTCTTTAACTGCAACACCTTACTACCTGCCACTTTATTCTCCCAATTTCTTTCTGCAGTATCTTCAGATTCAACCTCTTCATCATCATCAATCTCCATATTGGAGAATTATCCTATTGTTTCCAGGAATCTCTTCATCTGTTCTTCATACTCAAATACCTACCAGTGCTTGATGTTATCTGGGATTGATGGTCGATAACGCACCTCAACTTCATACCTTAAAAGAGGGTTATGAGGTGGTCGAAATGTACTAGCAGCCACAGCAAGGGAATCATCCATCCTATTTTGTTCTTGGGGCATGAACTAGATATTGAATGCCAAGAAGAAATTTTCTACCATGTCCCAATCTTCATTCCTATAAGCCCTTAGCCTAGGATGTTTGGCCTGACACTAATTCATGACTTTCCTGACCACGAGTTCTGAATCTCCCAGAACTTTTAAGCTTTGTATGTTCATATTCTTGGCTGTCTGCAATCCTAACAGAAGTGTTTCATATTCAGCCACATTGTTGGTGGCTTCATATTCTAGTTTGAAAGACAATGGTACCCATTTTCCTGAAGGAGAAACCAATAGTATTCCTACTCCATTACCTTCCTTAGAATTTGCTCCCTCAAAATGAAGTGTCCAGATTCCTGCATCATGTCTCTCTAAGGACTGCTCAGTCTGAATCTGGGTTTAATGGATCTAAAGGGGTTTTATGACCAAATGGATGATTAACGGTCCAGGAGCGGGTTTAGTGGCCAACGAGGCGATTGACGAGCATGAGTGGAGCATTGGAGGGTAACGATCAAGTGATGTGGAGAGATGTGATTGGAGTGTGGGCTAAAGGTCATGGCACAAGAAGGATATCAGTTAGTTGAGGGCGCAGAAGAAACGGTGAATGACGCGGGAGGAACGGTCGTCGGGGGATGAAAATCATTTGTGGATTTCGGGGGCGGGTATCTGCTGTTTTCCTGTTTTAAGCGGAATGGGTGAAAATGATATGGTGTTTCCACGTCACAAATCCAGGTGGGCATTAAAACCAAATTTCGAACCCCCCTCCTGGCATTAACGAGAAATGGTTGGGGGGGTTGCGAAGTTATTCCCTGTTGTAAATCTTGAGTGGGCTCCAGATCTACCGTTGAAAACTGTTGGCGTGTTACTACTTTGATTTGACCCTTTGTCACTCAGTGAATTTATAATAAAGTCAATAAGCACTTATATATATCAATTTCAAAAAATGAAAATTAAACTCCCTTTTTGAAATTTTGAACATCATAAATTAAAATTTCAATATCTTAGATATCTGACGCATTTAAACAGGTAGTCACAGTTTCATTTTCAAAAGACTAAAGCATTCACACATTTTTTATTTTATTCTTCCCTAACAGATTCTTTTTGCCTTTTTTCTTCAGAGAAAATATACTCTAACATTTTATTCTATGATCTGAAATGTGAGAAATTCTTATTTCTAATACAGAGATGGATTGTAGGGGCATTTACAAGATATCTCACCTTTAAAGAAAGGATGAGATCCTGAAGCTTTCTAGCCCTTTACAGACTCTGCCTAAAGAAATAATATAAGTAATCACTAATGATCTGATAATGAAACTACTTGTTTGCTGGTGCAAGGTATTCATTATCCATAAACTTATGTGTGCAAACTACTAAATCTGTTTTGCAATTGGAACAAAATGCTTTTGGTGAATTTATGAGTCTTTTGTGTATAGGAGGCTTATTTCATTTTACCGTTTAACATCTTTAACTCTGATAAAACACAGTAAATAAATCAAAGAATATAACACAGCATATGATCAGGCAGCTCACCCCTCCTGGGCTACATCTGTCAGGTCCAAGGCCGCCAAATGGGCATGTCCTTGCTCTTATTATGCTCAGATTTGTTAATACAGTGATTATAAAGCCTAAACAGGAAACAAAAGCTGTGAAAATGATTTTAGAGCACAAAAAACAGTAAATATAGGCTTTTGCTTCACCTCCAAAGGTTAACCATAGCCCAATACAGCTCCAACACTCCCTAGGCCCTAATGGCTCTCCAAGCTTCTCTGCCAAAAAAATACCTGAAGATGATCTATGCTGCCTCTGAAACCTACACCATTGGCTCTATAATGCTCAAATTACATAAATTATACTCTTTTTTCACCTCAAATAGTCAACCACACCTCAGCACAACATCAACCCCAAAAAGGCCCTAGTGGCTCAAGAAGTTTCTCCGAAGCTAAACAAGCTAAATATCTGCTCCAATGGCTCTGAAACCTATCTCAATGGCTTCAAAATGCTGAGAATACCCAAAATAAACAATAAAAAAAATCGCTCAGAAAGGATCTCCCATGTGAAATTTATGGGCCAAACAGTGTTTTGCCCAATGTTAGGCAAAAATCCCACAAAAGGTGGGCCAACTTTAGTTAACTGCAGTTAAATTTAGTGGTCTGCCTAAATGGGTGGGTGTACTCCAAATTCGGCGGTGGTTAGCCGTTGGCATTAAATGTTGGAATTAACTTTTGTGACTAGCCACATGTCAATTCTGTTAATGGTTAAGTTTAAACCGTAATAACTTCCGCGGATTGGTTTGAAGCCCCCGGTTTTTGGGCAGTAAGGTCATATTGAATGGGGGCCAACACTAAGGGCTAGCCCCTTTACCTCCGCTCCACCAAAACATAACAGTTGCACGTACCTTTGAAATTTTACCATGACTTTAACCTTTGATTTATTTTTCCTTTGAGTTTTTAACTAATTTGAATTAAAATAAATGTGTGGAATTAAAATTTTAAATAAGGTTTAAATATTAAACAAAAAAAAATATATTATAATATAATATATGATTTTAAAAACCATACAAAACATTAATATATATATATATATATATATATATATATATATATATATATATATATAGATATATATATATAATTTATTAATTTAATCTTAATTAAAATAAAATAAATTTTCCAACACATAAATTTATAAATTCCCTTTCAACATTGAAGGTTATTGGCAGTTTCACTTTAGCATTCAAAGTGCAATAACTTCTTCATATGGTAATGGATTTGAGTTTCGTTAACGGCGTTGGAATCATATCACTGAGACCTATCCGGTCTCTTAGGTTCCAACCAATTTTGAGCAAATAACATTTTGAGCATTTTCTCTAATAGGACATGATCACCTGATCACACCTCCCAAATGGGAAGCTTTTGGACCATAAAATCTCTCTGATTATAGAAAATGAAGATGAGGAGACTGATTCTCCACTCTTCCAACTTGAACCACTGAAATCTTATTGAGTTCATCAAATTGAGCTTCTCATAAAATGATAAATTTTCCCTTGAATTCATTGTTTGATCGTTGTTAAAGCTGACTGAGTCATGATGCAAACTCTTGAAATTTGCAGAATAACAACTATATTTTGCAGAAAACAAATTGTTTCTACAATGATCAAACTTCAAAGAAGACTGAAAACAAGATTCACCTTGCCAACTGTTCACATTGCGAAATTTTTTTGAATGAGCCATGCTCTTGTGCCAAATCTCGACCAAGTTTTCTCGCCATAAAAATATGCCATTCTGAAACCAACATTGACCCATGCTGAACTGTGTGCCCTCTTTTCTTGCATGTCTTTCCATCTCATGGACTCTTGCACTGCTTTGCACCGACACTTTGTTCTCTGCACCGATCGACACCAAAGGTACCTTGTGCAACATAATGTCATCTTCTTTCAAAGACGAACTGTTATCAGACTGAGACATATCATTAGCAATATCACGAAAAGGTAAATGTACAAAATCTTATCGTTCCAACATCAACAAATTCAGATTTTGACTTGCATTAGCTAGCCTTTGAATTGACCTGCATGGACTAAAGAAGATTCTAGCTTCTTCTTATGTGCTCTCACAATGTACTCTTTTCCATCCTTGAACAAGTGATACTTATTCTCATGGCGATAGAAGATTTTCTTTCTGTCATATAAATATAGACTACCCAACACAACACCTGTAATGTCAAGCGGTACTATATCCAGTTCAACCCAATCAACATAATGAGTTGTTATGGTGAAGCGCAAGATGCACTTTCTTAAGACTTGTAAGTTTGCATCCTTGCATATCCACCCAAGTGGATAAGGCTTTGGATGTGGAATTGTCTCAAGTTTTAGCTGTTTGACCAATTCTTCTGAGAGAGATTAGCTTGAGACCCACTATCAAAAAGTGTGTCTATCTTTGTGTGGTTTGAGATTATACTCACATGAAATAGCTCTATCCTCCTCTTTTCATCTTGAGTTTATTTGTGATAGTTTAATGAGATAGAATTGGGATTTGATTCTTGTACAACCTCTTTCCCCTTTATGTTCTTTAATACCATGGTGATACCTTTTGTCTCATCACCTGATTCAGACCCTAAGTCCTGTTCAACAGTTGCTATAGTTTTTCTCTTTTGTTTGGTCTTGTCTTTGTTTTTATATTCGTCTAGTTTTAGCTCAGGATGAAGCTTCCAACAGTGGTCTTCATCATGGCTTGTTTTTGAACAGTTCTTGCAAAATAATTTACCTTTTTCCTTTCTAGAATTTGCAACCCTTTTTCTTCCTTTGCCTTTAAAATCACTATCCTCGTTCAGGGCATTAAAAGTATTTTTCCCTCTAGCCTCTAAATGCATAGCTTGTACACAAACTTCATCTATACTAGTAGGATTAAACATAAGAATAGTGTGTTGAAGGTAACTGTGCAAATCACCTATGTAATTTAACAAATTATATTGGCTTTGTAAATATACCCAAGTAAGAGTGCTCTTATCCTAAATTCCTGGGTATAGTCTTGCACATTCTGTCCCTTAAGCTGTCTAAAGTTTTGCCAGTTCATTATAGCCTTCTGAAGGTGAGCAAGAGGATAACATTTTTTCTTGATTGCAGTAATAAATTCAGTCCATGATAAAGAAATCTTACCATGTTTCTTGATTTCATCCCTTGTTTTGGCTTCCCACCAAACGAATGCTGCTCCATCCATCCTTAATGAGGCTAATTGTATTCTGGTGTCATCATCATGTAGATTTTGAATCCTCAAATAGATCTCCAGTTGTCTGATCTAATTATCTAATTTCTCTGCATTAACATCACCATTAAACATTGGCAATTCAAATTTGACATCAAGCTTTAACAAAGGATTTTTACCAGTTGTTTTTTACTTACGTGACTAATTTTCTAAACTTGAAGAGGATGATGTTGAGGAAGAGAATGACGATGGAGATGAAGGATCACCATTTCCTCCATTCCCTTTCTTAGACTTATCCTTGTCATTCTTTCCTCCTGAAGAATACCCTCCTTCTTTTTGGTTTTTAGATCCTTCTCCAGCAATTCTATCATTTCTTTCTTGATAGAGGATCCTTACCATTTCAATCATATCCAAGAAAGCTTTTCAAAATACCTGTTCTTTTTCTTTGGGATCCATCTCTTCATGAGCTTCACCTTCTCTTGAAGACGTGCTTGTAGCTGCTTCTAGGGATCTTGGAGGTGGTTCTCTGACCTTTCTTGGTTTTGGATTAGATTGTGCACTAACCAAGTTTCTTTCACCTCTCTTGAGTTTTAACCTAGTAAGCATCAAAACTTGTAAACAAATGATTTAATCTTTGCACACAACAAATGCTGAGTAAAAAATCTAACTCAAAACCATAAGCTCAACTTATTCTCTGATACCAATCTGATCTAAAATGTGAGAACTTCTTATTTCTAATACAAAGATGGACTGTAGGGGCATTTAGAGGATATGTCACATTTAAAGAAAGGATGAGATCCTGAAGCTTTATGGCCCTTTACAGACTCTGCCTAAAGAAATAATAGAAGTAATCACTAATTATCTGATAATGAAACTACTTGTTGGCTGGTGCAAGGTATTCATTATCCATAAACTTATGTGTGAAAACTGTTAAATGTGTTTTGCAATTGGAACAAAATGTTTTTGGTGAATTTATGAGTCTTTTGTGTATAGGAGGCTTATTTCATTTTACTGTTTAACATCTTTAACTCTGATAAAACGCAGAAAATCAATCATATAATATAACACAACATATGATAAGGCATTTCACCCCTCCTGGGCTACATCTGTTGGGTCCAAGGCCCCCAAATGGGCATGTCCTTGCTCTTATTATGATCAAATTTGTTAATATAGTGATCAAAAATCCTAAACAAGAAAAAAAAGATGTGAAAATGAGTTTATATCACAGAAAAAAGTAAATATAGGATTTTGTTTCACCTTCAAAGGTTAACCACAGCCCAATATAGCTCCAACACTCCCTAGGCCCTTATGGCTCTCCAAGTTTCTCTGCTGAAAAAGTACCTGAAGATGATCTCTGTTGCCTCTAAAACCTACACCATTGGCTCTATAATGCTCAAATTACCCAAATTAGACTCTTGGTTGACCTCAAATGGTTAACCACAGCTCAGCACAACATCAACCCCAAAAAGGCCCTAGTGGCTCAAAACGCTTCTCCGAAGCTAAACAAGTTGAAGCTCTGCTCCAATGGCTCTGAAACCTATCTCAATGGCTTCAAAATGTTGAGAAGACCAAAAATAAAAATAAAAATCGCTTAGAAAGGATCTCCCATGTGAAAGTTATGGCCTAAACAGTATTTTGCCCAATGTTAGGCAAAAACCCCACAAAAGGTGGGCCAACTTTAATTAACTGCAGTTAAATTTAGTGGTTTGCCTAAACTGGTGGGCACGCTCCAGATTCAGCGGTGGTTAGCCGTTGGCATTAAACGTTGGAATTAACTTTTGTGACTGGCCACATGTCAATTCTGTTAACGGTTAAGTTTAAACCGTAATAACCTCCGCAGATTTGTTTGAAGCCCCCAGTTTTTCGACGGTAAGGTCATATTGAATGGGGGCTAGCACTAAGGGCTAGCCCGTTTACCTCCGCTCCACCAATACGTAACAATTGCACGTACCTTTGAATTTTGCCATGATTTTGACCTTTGATTTATTTTTCGTTTGGGTTTTTAAATAATTTGAATTAAAATAAATGTGTGGAATTAAAATTTTAAATAAGGCTTAAATATTAAATAAAAAAATATATATTATAATGTAATATATGATTTTAAAAACCATACAAAACATATATATATATATATATATATATATATATATATATATATATATATATATATATATATATATATATATATAATTTAATTTAATTTAATTTATTAATTTAATCTTAATTAATATAAAATATTTTTTCCAACACATAAATTTATAAATTCCCTTTTAACATTGGACGTTATTGACAGCTTCACTTCAGTATTCAAAGTGCAATAACTTCTTCATACGGTAACGGACTTGAGTGTCGTTCA
This sequence comes from Pinus albicaulis, assembly GCA_034641835.2. NCBI lineage: Eukaryota > Viridiplantae > Streptophyta > Pinopsida > Pinales > Pinaceae > Pinus > Pinus albicaulis. The sequence goes on from CM076569.1 coordinate 290,576,748, forward strand.
TGGCGTTGGGATCATATCGCTGAGGCCTATCCGGTCTTTCAAGTTCCAACCAATTTTGAGCAAATAAAATTTTGAGCATTTTCTCCAATAGGACATGATCAACTGATCATTCTAACATGGATGTAATAAAATATAATTTTCCTAACATTTTTTAATTTTTCTTTTTCATCCATGTTCTAACTTAGCATTTTATTTTTTATTTTTCAAAATACCATGCTAACTTATCAAAACAAATAATGTTACAATAGGATGAAAAGCTAAAAAATGTTTATTAAGAATAGATTACATCTTTTTTTCCGTAACCAGAATTAGAAAAACTATTGGCTAAAAATAGTAGGTTGAAAACTATAAAAAAATGGGAAAAAAATGCCCAAACCTTTTTCCAAAGGAAAAATATCAGGAAGGTATATCAACCCTTTTTAAAGCCATATACTTTCTTCAAGCATAATGTCTTAATATTATATTGTTTCAGACGAAAAAAACTACGGGTTTATATTATGTACTAGTTCATAAGCCTTTTTTGTTTTTGAAACTTGTAACATCTTTAACCTTTTAGAAAACTGTTTCAACAAATTTTGTATCAAAACATAAGGGTTTTCTCTACAGGCTGTTAACACCTAGCTTTCCAAATATTATAGTATTTTCAAAACAAACTTAAAAACATATATGCGCATACCTCACATCCAAGGTTACTTAATAAAAAATTTTCCCCAGGTAGTGAATAAACAAAATAAAACCAAACAAAATCTTAATTTCCTACTGTTTTGTGTAAAATCTTCTTTCGGTCTTTTCATCCTTTTGATATTCGATATCGGTGCTTCAATTACAGGATAGTGAAAAGTTGTTGAGCTCTTCCATGAGAACCTTTCTAGTCATCAAAAAAAGTTACCCATTCCAAAAAGTGCTTATGGTATTAATCCAAACCAGCAAAACCAAAAATCGTTAAAGAAAACATATAGTGCCTTTTGCCCCAAGACCATTGGCTATGAATAACTCAAAATTCATCTCTCTAAATCTGTCATTCAGGCCCATCTTTGAAAGTTTGTCAGCCTCTGAGTTTTTTTCCCTTTAGATGTGAACAAAAGATATTTTGGAAAACTTACTCTTCAGGTTCTTGATCCTCCCCAGCCAACCCTGCAATTCTCTTGGGCTTAAATGAGTTCCTTTGTTTATATGATCTATAAGAACCTGCGAGTCCCCATATATATGCACAGTCTCAAGGCATAGATGATTAGAAAACTACATGAGCCCCCAGAGAGAAAGAGTCTCATCTCTCTTATTGGTGGCAACACCTCCTGTTCAATTTAATTTGTACTAGCACATAGGCGACAACATTAATCAGGCTCCGCACCCACATGTGTTGTGTTGGTTTGCCCCATAAAAAAAGCGAGCAGGGTAGTTTATTTCGTGTGGTTGGCTTCTTACAGAGAGGTCCTTGAAAATTTTATCTTTTAACTTTATACTCCTCCAGTGTTGCAGGGTTTGATTGCTAATCAGGATCGAGTTGCTAGCTCTCCCCTCGAATATCCTTTTGTTTTTATTGATCCAGATGTACCAATGAAAAATGACAGGAACCCTCCTGAAATATTTTCCATCGTCTCCCCACAAAGAGTAACACTCCTCTGCGTCGGTGTATGAGGGAAAGTTAGGTGCATATTAATGCAAACTAACTGTAAAACATCCTTAGCAAAATCAGAGTCATAGAAAAGATGTAAATTATCTTCGCTTGAATTCCTACAGTGGCTGCAAATACTAGGGCCTTGTATGCCTCTTTTCTGAATATTATCCCAGGTTAGATCCCTGTTTCTCCATATTAGCCAGTAAAATATAATCAGCTTTGACTGCAAATTCAATTTCCAGAGACCCTGAAACCAACAGTTTTGCTATGAACCTACCTCTTTAACATTAATTTCTTGTATGTCTCATTTATCACTATTTGGCCTTTGAGGGTCTTTCCATTCCATTTGATTATGTCTCCTTTTCTACTTATGGTCAAGCCCTTTCCTCTCAAATAGTCACAGAGTGAGTTCCAGTCTTTCTTTAAGGTCTCGGGGATCCCCATCCTATCCACAGAGTGCCATTTAGGGATATCTTTTTGCCATGAAAAGGTTTGACTGATATAAAATGTCCCTTTTTTAATAAGAAAAGAGATCAAACCTCCACTAGCTTCAAATCCGCCCATGTGATTTATTAAGCCAGCTTCACCAATAAAAATCCTACCTCCATTACCAAATCTCCATTTAATATTCTCCATCAAAATAGACCATAATTTTATAAAGCCACACCATATTGAGGATCCTTTCTTCTTAATATGATATATAAACTTAATATATAAATATAAATTAATAATAATCACGATTATCATAATTATTATCATAATCATATTATTATCTAGTGCACCAAGTCAGTTCCACTCACTAATTAAAGAAATGTATCATGCACCACCCTCATATTTCCAAATATATATATATATATATATATATATATATATATATATATATATATGATGGTATAGTAATTAACTAGGGCGGATGGCAACCAATGAAATAGTTAGGACACTACAGCATTCCGATAGATAAGCTGGGGTTTCCAGAAGACGGCAGTACGAGAGGGAGTCCGAGCCCTGGATCTGGATCACGGTGATACATATTTCCCAGTAGGTTTGTTAACGTCATCGGGTTGTATCTGATCATGGTTAGATTTAAACAAGCGCACACAATTACATTTAAAGATTTATTAATGTCGACGAGTTGTTGAATATGATTATGGTTAGATTTAAACAAGTATACACAATTAAATTTAAACAAGTATATTAAGTATATTAAGGGTGGGCAGGGTAGGAATCTCAAATCTAGAATATCCGTCAAATTTCACACAGTTTATGCCATCGTATACCAGTTTTGATCATTTTAACAAGAGATTTTGATGATCTAAAAAAAAGTTTACCTGTACTTGACGGGCAAATTTTCCGGCAAATTCCATCCTTGGGTTGGTATATACAGCCCAACCTCATTAACGGCATATGGCCCGTTAAATATTGGTTGCCGCTTGCCACCACTACCTGCAATTCAGGAAGACAAACAAAAGCATTATAGATTTGCAGGCGAGAATGACGGAATGCCATGACTCGTGAGTCGTGGGAAATTAAGTTATTAATGGTCCCACAGGATGACGTATAGATTGGAAGCGGGTGATCAATATGCATCAAGAACACTGCGAGCATTTCTGCAATTGGATAGTTGCCTTTGTTAACCATGTTTTCATTTATGGTAGTTAGTATTTGTGCAGTACATGTACAGTTGCATATTTAGAATGGAACGGTACTGAACTAAATGTTCTACAACTGCTTAAAGATCATTCAGAACAACTCTCCTTTTAGGAACGTTGACACTGTTATTCAATCATAAATTTTGGGTACGGATAATTGTTCCCTAAGCCACTTTCTGAATTTCTTGCTTCGTCTGACACCCACGAGAACTTATGTTTTCCCGGCTATTTTGAATAATACCTCGAGGGCGATAATTCGAGAGCCACCGTGTGATGCCCCGTTCGTACAAACAAATTTTAAAGCTGTGCCCAAAAGTTTTAGTAGTTACGTGCCTTGTTCTCTCTGCTGCCAAGTTTCTTGTGGATCTTTCCGGCTCAGCCACCTGATTGTGGGTACCTCTTCATTCATCATTTCTACGTAAATTACCCGGAAATGGACCAGTTGTCTGTCATTCAAATGTTAACGCAGGAAAATGAAAATCAAGCAAGATCAATTTGAAAATCCAGCCGAAGTATTTTTGGGAGTTTGTTTTCATTTCAAAGTGTTCCACATGAGTTTGAGAGGTGATAGTATATTTAATCCTTTTTAAAGAAATTAAGTTGCTTTTAAGATAAGGTCAAATTATTGGAATAATGATTACTTTAATGGTGGGATTGTTATCATGATTTAATGGTGAGATTGTCATCATGATAAGGTGTAAGTTTAAGTTTAGATATCTTTTGAAATAATATATTTTTTTGCCATTTATTATTAAATAATAATAATCCAATTTTAAGGTCACGGCTAGACATCAAATTGGTGCATGAGACCTTTTTGTTTGTGGGACAAGGAACCTATCTACGATTTCATTGAATATAGATTTAAAATTAGTATAGATTTATTTTAATTTTAAAAGTGAATGTAAAATTTGAGAAAATGTAATTTTCTTTAAGGCTATTTAGATTTACTTTTTTTTTATCCATATTCAAATTGTTTTTTATGTCATTTACAAAATTTTTGGTTATGATAGTTGTCTTCTTTGTCTCCTTCATAGGTTCTTCAATTTCCAACACTTGTTATTTATGTGATAACTAATGTTTTTGCACTATTTTTATGGCTATTATCTTATCCTCTTTGGAAATGTTTTGGTGTGGAAAATTTTAAGTCTAAAATTTCACAAATGGGCTAATTTTTCATGTTTTTCGGAAAACAAACATTTACTAGTTTCCAAATTTCATAAAAATGATTTGCCCAATTTTACATGATCAAATTATTTTATTTTAAGGTTGTTCAAGCAATGTAAAATAATTAGAAATTTGAATATATATATATATATATATATATATATATATATATATATATATATATATATATAGAATTTATATATTTAATAATAGTAAGATCTCATTGATGCAGAGTAATCCTAATCAGGTAGACAAAGAAGACAAAATGTTCCACTCATCTGATTTCTCTGACATACATTAATCCCTGACTTAATTTAATTAGAAAAGCTGCCCTAGATAAGAGGTTAATTAAGTTCTGTAGGTTTAATTAAAGTTTTCTTTCTTTTAAATTTATATTAGAAACTCATTCTTACATTAAAAGAACATAATCAAGGATGTAGTTGTAATTAAACGATTGACAGTTTCAAACTGGAAACTATTTTCTTACCATGGTACAAAAAGGAAAGAAACACATTCTGTAAGGTTCGATTTTCCATCAGAGAGAAAGAAAGATAACAGAACAGAAATGGAAATTTTTTTTAGAGAAGAACCATCTGAGTCTAAAAGCATTCTGCAACCAAACTGTGTTATTATTCTTACTATCTATCATTATATTTCTATGTTGTTGTATGTGAAATATTGACAGGTTGTGAACTAAATTAAGCACGAGTTGAAGTAAAGTCGCACCCAGGTGCTGGAGAAAACTATCACATCGAAAAACATAATACTATAATTATTGATGAGTCTACACAGATAAAAATCCTTTTCTCATACATTTCAGAACGAGCAAGAAGTTACAAACAGTATCAGGTAATTCACTTATATGAAATCACAGAAGCTATATTCCTCGTGATTTGCAAATAAGATAAAGAAACTTTCAAACGTTTTTTGGAGATTTGTCTAAATAAATAAGTTACAGACTTAGTTGTGATTTTGGGTTCGAAACCCCATATGAACAAAGTGTAAGCCCGAGGGAAATATTATATAGAAACAGAATAACAAACTTGGAATGATTGTATAGTCATTTATGACATAAGTTCTTTAACTACACAGGAAGAAAAAGTCACATTGCAAATACCCATTAAAGGCAACGAAGGCACAAAGGCCTGAGTATACATACAAAAATCTAATACTAACGGAGTTTCTTTAAGGAAACGACCCTACCCTTTAGGGTCTCGACAGTCGAAGGATGAAAGTAACCATGCGTTCGGAGACTGAGAAAACCTACAAAATAAGAGAAATGTTCTAGGGTCATATGCCGTAACTGTTTTTAAAACCAGACAAGAACAAACTACAGAGAACGGAGAGAAGGAGGGTTTCTGGGTGACTTACCAGAAAAGACAGAACCCTGAGTAAAGGAAGAACTCTGGTTGAAACTAACAAGGGCCTGCTCACAAGGAGCCAAGCCGATTAGAGACATCATAAAAACGTGGAAGAAACTGAATCATAGAGGGAGAGCTTACCTTTGAGTTTTTTTTTTTCGAACTGAAAGTGAACAAAAGAACCCATGGCGACCTCAACCTGCAAGAATGAAAGAAACTAGTTAAATTCATAATTAAAAACAGAGGGCGGAAGCTTTAAAACGACGGGCTGAGACATATACAGGAGATACAAGTACCAGGAGTTACCAAATCGACGAAGAAACGTTGAATGTCACCGTAGGGTTTGTTAAAACCCTTGCCATAGTAACCAGTGGAACGGGAGCAAAGAAGGGCCACCATATTAGTGGTCAAAGACACTAAATGACCTCATAGAAACAGAGAAATCACAGAAGAAAACCTCACAAAGCCAAGTGAAACAGTCGAAGAATAGAAACCCTCTCCAAAGCTTGGCCAGTGAACAAATGAGTAAAGACTGATAGTGCTAGGTTGTTAGGGCGGGAGAAAGTTTCGAGGATCAAGACAGGTGTTGAATACCATGCCAGTTCACGAGGACAAGTTCATTAACACATAGAGGATTACAATAATCAAACCAAATCTACCAATTACCATATGAACCATCACAAATATCAAACAATAAATATCTGAATTTCTCAAATTCATAAAGTATTTGTGACATAGCATATTGTATGTTATGGTTTGTGTTTACAATTAAGTTTTATTTAAAAAAAATTGTGAGCTCAAACTTTGTGTGAGGGCTGGGCCATATAATTTTTGGTATCAAAGCAAGGCTGTGATTAGTAGAAATAGAGGTTGGCCGACGAGGTCGAGGAAGAGGTTTACGCAGAGCATTAGATGAAGGACTGAGGGAAGAGATCTGGATCCTTAATGCCCAATTAGCGGCAGTAGAAGTAGGACAAAGAAGGGATCCTGAGGGAAGAGATGACAGTGTTGAAGAAGCTACAGAGACGATAGATGGTTTAGATGGAGAAGGACTTGAACTCAGAATGTTTAGGTCATTTTTGTTAACAAGTAGTAAGCCAAAACATGAGCTTTCTACTTATGATGGAAATTTATCAGCAGAGGTGCTGCTGGATTGGCTCAGTGAGCTGAATAAATATTTTCATTATGAAGAGATCAACGAAGATAAGAGAGTAAAATTCACTGCCACCAAGTTGAAAGAACATGCGTCCTTATGGTGGGATAGTGTCCAGGAAGAGAGGAAATGATTGAATAAGCAACCTATAAATAAGTGGGCCAGGATGGAGGCCAAACTGAAGGGTAAATTCCTACCCAAGGAATACCAGATTATGATGTATAGGCAGGTACAAAATCTGAGACAGAGGGGGTTGACTATTAAAAAATATACAGAAGAATTCTATAGAGTGAATTTGAGAGTTGGTTATGTAGAAGACACCCCTGAAAAGACAACAAGGTTTGTGAATGGATTGAGGGGGGAAATACTAGATGAAATAAGTATTCTCTCACCCAAAACCATAGATGAGGCATATCAGTGTGCCTTAAAAGCAGAGGAGAAAATAAATAGGAAGAAAAATTCCAGAAGATGAGGAGGATCTGGCAGAGGGAAAGGACGGGTGTTTGGCAAAGGTAGAGCTGCCAATCCTAATGATGAAGGAACCAGTTCCAAGACTCCAGGAACAACAGAAAGAGAAAATAACAGTAGAGGGGGAAACCCATACCAGTGTGGAAGTGGTAATGGCATAGGTAGAGGAGCTGCTATCCAGTGTTATAGGTGCCATAAGTGGGGGCACAAGTCTTATGACTGTCCTGAGGGTGAACTAGTAGGAGGTAGAGGAACCTATGTTGCCTAGATGGAGGAGGCTGAAGCACCACCCCAAGAGGTAGGGAATGTACCCGAAACAGGGGAGGCTTTGGTGCTGAATAAAATATTGTTGAAACCAACAAAAGAGGTGGTTGAACCGGATCAAAGAAAAGCCTTATTCCAGACATTTTGCAAATCACATGGTAAATGCTACAAACTGATAATTGACAGTGGAAGTACAGACAATTTGGTAGCCACGGAGATGGTGGAGATGTTGGGGCTGAAGAGGCTGAAAAACCCCACTCCTTATAAGGTGTCATGGTTATAGAAGGGACCTCAGTTGTTAGTTGATGAACAATGTGAAGTGGAGTTCCATATTGAAAGGTATAAGGACAAGATTATTTGCAATGTTATGCCTATGGACGTGTGTCATATAATGTTGGGGAGACCATGGCAGTATGACAGGAAGGTGGTACACGATGGAAAGACAAACTGTTACAAGTTTGTCAAGGATGGGATTAAGCATACGCTTGTACCCATCAAGGAAGAAGAGACAGCAGAGAACATTGGAGTTAAAGCATTTTTGGTGGGAGGAAAAGAATTTTTAAAATAGATCGAGGATAATGAAATTAGGTTTGTTGTTGTGAGGAGGCCAAAAACAGTGATATTGCATACAAAAATTACAGATTTACCAGAGGAAGTCCAGGATATGTTGCAAGATTTTGGTGATATCATAGTGGATGATTTACCAGATGAGTTTCCTCCTAAGAGAAGTATCAGTCATCATTTTTTTTTTATACCAGGAGCTAGTTTACCAAACAAGGTAGCATACCGAATGAGTCCTAAGGAAAATGAGGAGATTAGGAAGCAGGGACAGGAACTGCTAGACAAAGGACTGATCAAGGAAAGTATGAGCCCCTCTACAGTTCCAATAGTTTTAGCTCCTAAGAAGGGTGGAGAGTGGCAGATGTGTACAGATTCGAGAGCTATCAATTAAATTTATATTAGATACAGGCTCCCATTGCCACGAATGGATGACATGATGGACTGCTTGAGTGAAGCAGCGTACTTCTCAAAGATCGATCTAAAGAGTGGTTACCATCAGATTTGAATTTGAGAAGGGGATGAGTGGAAAACAACTTTCAAGACAAATGAAGGGTTGTATGAGTGGCTGGTAATGCCATTCGGTTTGAGCAATGCCCCTAGTAAATTTATGCACCTGATGAACAAGGTACTGAAAGAGTTCACTGGGAAATTTTTGATTGTTTATCTAGATGAAATTTTGATTTTTAGCAAGATGAAGGAAGAACACTTTCGACATGCTCGAAGTGTATTGGAGAAATTGCAGCAGAACAAGCTACTGATAAATCTGAAAAAATGTACCTTTTTTGAGAAAGAATTAGTTTATTTGGGTTTTGTGACTGTAGAGAATGAGCTGAAGATGGACCTAGAAAAATTTGCAGCTATAGTTAGCTGGCCATCCCCAAAGAATCTGTTTGAGGTTCGAAGTTTTCATGGGTTGGCAAGTATTTACCAGAAATTTATCAGAGATTTCAGTGGAATATACGCACCTATGTTGGATATAATCAAAAAGGAAAATAAGCCTTTCTGTTGGACAGAAGCAGAAGAGAGAAGTTTCCAGACTCTGAAGAGGAAGATCACTGAAAGATCGATTTTGAGGTTGCCTGATTTTAACAAACTTTTTCAAGTTCGTTGTGATGCTAGTGGTACAGCCATTGGAGTAGTACTTAGCCAAGAGGACAAGTCGGTCGCTTATTTTAGTGAGAAGCTGAATGAAAGTAGGAAGAAGTACTCATCCTATGACAAAGAATTTTATGTTGTCGTCCAAGCACTGAAGCATTAGAGACATTATCTGTTAGGTAATGAATTTGTTTTATTTTCTGATAATTCTGCATTACAGTATATTATGCAGCAACATAAGTTGAACCATAAGCATGCAGAATGGGTTGAGTATTTGCAGAGTTTTAAGTTTGTGTTAAAACACATTAGTGGACAGGCCAGCAAGGTGGCAGATGAGTTAAGTAGAAGAGCTTTTCTCTTACAGGAGAGTATGATACAATTGCTAGGTTTTGAGCATTTGAAAGACTTGTATGACACAAATGCAAATTTTAAAGAGGCTTATGAAGCCTGTCAAAATCCTTTGTTGAGAAACAATAGTCCGTGGCTGGACTATAATTTGTAGGAAGGATTGTTATTCAGGGGAGGACAGTTATGCATTCCCGACTGTTCAATGAGGGAGAACATTATTCAGGAAAAGCACAATGGAGGTCTAGCCAGACATTTCGGCATAGACAAGAAATTATCACAGATCAGACATTTTTATTTCTGGCCAAAGATGTGATGGGACGTGCAAAGATATGTGAGCAGATGTAAAATGTGCTATTTGGAAAAGGGACACAGCCAGAATACAGGACTTTATACGCCACTACCTATTCCAAGTAGACCATGGGACTTAGTCATTTTGGACTTTGTCTTGGGTCTACCTAGGATGCAGTGAGGTTTTGACTCGATGATGGTGGTATTAGACAGGTTTTCTAAAATGGCACATTTTATTGCTTGCCAAAAAACCAGTGATGCCACTCATGTAGCACACTTGTTTTTCATAGAGATCGTCAGACTGCATGGCTTGCCGAGGTCCATTATTTCTGATAGGGATGTGAAGTTCACAGGACATTTTTGGCGTACCCTGTGGAGGAAGTTGGACACTAAGTTGAGTTTCAGCTCCGCATATCACCCATAGACTGATGGAAAAATGGAGGTGGTGAACAGGAGCTTGGGAAACCTGCTACGAAGTTTGATTGGTGAAAATTCACGAATGTGGGATTGTGTACTTACTCAAGCGGAATTTTCCTATAATGATTCGCCAAATCGCAGCACAGGCTACAGTCCTTTTTAGGTTCTGTATGGCATGCATCCTCGTGGAGAGCATGAACTGTAGGATCTGGGAAAGCTTAAAAGAAGAAGTGTTGATGGGGAAGATTTCACCCAAGCAATGAGTGACTTACATCAGCATGTGAAGAAAAAATTGTAGGACAATAGTCAAAAGTACAAGCAGCAAGTAGATTTGAAGAGGCAAGAAGTTCAGTTTAATGTAGGGGACAAAGTTCTTACACATTTATGCAAGGAACGTTTTCCTAAGGGAGAATATAACAAGCTGAAGTTTAAAAATATTGGTCCCTGTAAAATTCTTCGAAAATTCTCTGCCAATGCCTATGAATTACAGCTACCACTAGGGATAGGCATATCGCCCATTTTTAATGTGGCAGATCTGTTTCCATAAACTGCCAGTCCTGAAGACGACAGGGAAGCACGACCAAAATGGGACACCCAATTTGATAGTGGTTCTTGGATGAGGAAAATGCCTACGGCACAACCCCTTGAGATCGAGAGCATTCTCGACACACAAGTAGCCAAGCGCACTCACAGGAAGGAGTATTTACGGTACCTTGTCAAGTGGAAGAACCTTCCCATTGAGGACAGTTCATGGCTTGATGCAACACAAATACAAAATGCAGGCTATTCTGTTGATGATCTCATGGAACGGAGCCATGAATTTTTGCTACCTCGGGAGTCTGATGCAGGAGCATCCAACTCAAGGTAGACAAAAAGAAGACAGGTTTTTGTCTCACTGTTACATTTGATTTCTAACGGTTCATTGAACCTGTGACTTTTAATTTTATTTTAAGAAAAAGTCATTAGGGATAAGAGGTTAATTAAGTATTGTAGGTTTAATTAAAGTTTTTTTTCTTTTAAATTTATATTAGAAACTCGTTCTTACATTAAAAGAACCTAATCAAGGATGTAGTTGTAATTAAACGGTTGACATTTTCAAACTAGAAACTATTTTCCTACCATTCTACAAAAAGGAAAGAAACACATTCTGTAAGGTTCGATTTTCCATCAGAGAGAAAGAAAGATAACAGAACAGAAACAAAATATTTTTTTAGAGAAGAACCATCTGAGTCTAAAAGAATTCTGCAACCAAACTGTGTTATTATTCTTACTATCTATCATTATATTGTTATGCTATTGTATGTGAAATATTGACAGGTTGTGAACTAAATTAAGCACGAGTTGAAGCAAAGTCGCACCCAGGTGCTGGAGCAAACTATCACATCAACAAACAGAATACTAGAATTATTGACGAGTCTACACAGATAAAAAGCCTTTTCTCAGACATTTCAGAATGAGCAAGAAGTTACAAACAATATCAAGTAATTCACTTATATAAAATCATAGAATTTATATTCCTCATGATTTGCAAATAAGATAAAGAAACTTTCAAATGTTTTCTGGAGATTTGTCTAAATAAATAAGTTACATACTTAGTTGTGATTTCGGGTTCGAAACCCCATATGAAAAAAGTGTAAGCCCAAGGGAAATATTATACAGAAATGGAATAACAAACTTGGAATAACTGTATAGTCATTTACGGCATAAGTTTTTTAACTACACAGGAAGAAAAAGTCACATTGCAACCGCATTGACAAATACCCATTAAAGGGAACGAAGGCACGAAGGCCTGAGTATACATACAAAAACCTAACACTAACGGAGTTTATTTAAGGAAACGACCCTATCCTTTAGGGTCTCGACAGTCGAAGGAGGAAAGTGACCACGCGTTGGGAGACTGAGAAAACCTACAAAATAAGAGAAATGTTCCAGGGTCATTTGTCGTAACTGTTTTTAAAACCCAGCAAGAACAAATTATAGAGAACGGAGAGAAGGAGGGTTTCTAGGTGACTTAAAAGAAAAGACAGAACGCTGAGTAAAGGAAGAACTCCAGTTGAAACTGAAAAGGACCTACTCACAAGGAGCCAAGCTGATTAGAGATATCATAAAAACATGGAAGAAACTAAATCATAGAGGGAGAGCTTACCTTTGAGTTTTTTTTTTTCAAATTGAAAGTGAAAAAAAGAGCCCTTGGTGACCTCAACCTGCCGGAATGAAAGAAACTAGTTAATTTCATAATTAAAAACAGAGGGCGGAAGCTTCAAAATGACGGGCTGAGACATATATAGGAGATATAAGTACCAGGAGTTACCAAATCGATGAAGAAACGTTGAATGTCACCGTAGGGTTTGTTAAAACCCATGCCATAGTAACCAGTGGAATGGGAGCAGAGAAGGGCCACCATATCAGTGATCAAATACACAAAATGACCTCATAGAAACAGAGAAATCACAAAAGAAAACCTCAGGAAGCCAAGTGAAACAGTTGAAGAATAGAAACCCTCTCCAAAGCTCGGCTAGTGAACAAATGAGTAAAGACTGATATTGTTAGGTTGTTAGTGTGGGAGAAAGTTTCGAGGATCAAGACAGGTGTTGAATACTATGCCAGTTCACGAGGACAAGTTCATTAACACACAGAGGATTACAATAATCAAACCAAATCTGCCAAGTACCATACAAACCATCACAAATATCAAACAATAAATATCCAAATTTCTCAAACTCATAAAGTATTTGTGACATAGAATATTTTATGTTATGGTTTGTGTTTACAATTAAGTTTTATTTAAAAAATTTTGTGAGCGCAAACTAGGTGTGAGGGCTAGGCCCCATCATTCACCCATGTTTCTACACTTAAAATAAATTTGGATGGTTAAAATCTTCACCAAAATTTTCAAGTATTGTTTCTGTACACAAACCTCATCAACCATTTTGAGTTTCAATAATATCACTTCCTACAAGTGGCTGATAGACCCCATAAATACTTAAATAGTATTTTTTCATTCTTTGGAGAGACCCAACATTATTGTTATCTTCATGAATTTTGTGGTGTACAACTATACCCTCTAAGCCTATCTCTTCCTAAATTAATTCCATAGGATCCACTAGTCCTTGAGATACAGGTACAATTGGGACTTTATGAGAGTTTTAAAATCATTCCACTTGTTTACTAGAAGACCCTCTTCTGTCCTAAGTGTTTTCATGTGGCTTTATCACTAGGTTAAGGCATGCCTCTCTAATTTTAAAATAGAAAATTAATTTTATGTTCTTCCTTTATATGTTGAACACTAAAATAAGCCTTTAATTGTTGCAACCAAACACAACAGTGATGATCACATAGAGAAAAATATTTGGAAATTGTATCTAGAGTTTAACCCAAGAACCATAAGAGATTCATGAAGAAGAAAAATCTCATAGGCCCACAAATTTGCTTCACAATGTTTCCCAAGGAGATGAATCTGAGTGGCCATCTATAGCTTACTTACTTATCCTATTATTATGATGGTTCTTTGTCAAAAACTACAATAACCATAGGACTCCCCTTGAACTTAACACACCATGCATCTACCATCCTTAATGGTTTGACATAAATGAAAAAATCATGCTCAACAATCTCCCCCTTTGGCATTGATGGCAACAATTCAAGGCATTGTTGTAGTAGCTCCCCCTACAACCAAGTAAGGTTCTCTCCATCTCTACACTTCCCTTGTCCTCAATAACAATTCCACTCATAGATTTATTCTCCCCCTTTGACATCAATGTTGAAGGATGCACTAAATGAAATAAACTCCCCCTAAAACTTTGCATGTTACTCTTTAATTTATCCAACAAGCTCAGTAGCTACCAATAATCATTCAAATTGAGTCATTTGGTTATAGGAGAAAAAAATACTATTTTCTACCTAATATATTCGAAGGGTTATCATACCAATAGCTTTGTGAATATATTTTCAAGATGCTCATTAATGGCTTCATATTCAAGTTGAAAACCATAAGAAAAAAAAGGTTCTCTTAGAAAATTAGACTTAATTGGACTATGCTTGGTCTTAGAATGCATGAAAACATATTTCAAGAAGCTGATAGCAATTTTGTTGTCACACATTATTGGAATTGAATCATTTGGCTATACCTTGATGTATTTTAATGTCTGCTTCATCCAAAGAATTAGTGTGCAGTAGGTCACTGCAACAATGCACTCAGCTTGAACTATAAACAGAAAGATCGAGTCTTATTTTTCACTGACCCAAGACAAAAAAAAAATATCCCCAAAATAATGCTTCTCTAGAGGTGCTTTTAATGTTATCATGATTTCCTACCTAATAAAAATCAATATAAACTTTTAATTTGAAGTATTTACCTCCAACATACCATATACCAAAGTCTATTGTGCCTTTTAAATATTTGAAAGTCCTTTTTATATAATTGGCAGTCATGTCTCTAAGGCTAGCATAAAATATGGCTATCGAACCCACTAATTGCATGATGACCCGTCTTGAGGAAGTGAGGTAAAAAATCTTCCTATCATTGATTTGTAGGTTTTATAATTAACAAGAGGAGTTCCATACTCTTTACATAGCCTACAACTAGTAGCCATGGGGGAACTAACTAGGTTGTAGTCTTCCATCCCAAATTTCTTGAGTGTTTCTCTTAAATACTTGGATAGAGTGATGAAGATGGCATTTTTAGATTGAATAATTTGTAGCGTGAGGAAGAATGATAGTTCTCTTATCATGGACATCTCAATTTTTTCTTGCATAGACTTAGGGAAATGGTGTCCCATATATTCCAAATCCTTGTCGAAGATAATATCATCCAGATAAACTACAACAACCAACAAATGATCATTTTCATATTTTATATATAAATTACTATGAACAATTTCTCTTTTCAAAACCCTGCAACTCTAGATATTTTTCCAATATAGCATACCACACTCGAGGGGCTTGTTTTAGTCTATAAAGGGCCATTTTTAGTTTGCAAAAAAAAAAAATCATCTCTGAGAGCATGAACCCTTCTAGTTGTTCTATGTATACTTGTTCCATATCTCCATTAAGAAAGTTTGATTTCACATCCATTTGATATACCTTGATATTATTATGACTAAGAAATCTAAGAAACATTTTGATGGCTTCCAATATTGATATAGGTGCAAAGGTCTCTTCAAAATCTACTCCTTTTATCTGTGCATGCCCTTTGCAAACCAATATTTCTTTGTTTCTTGTCATGTATCCTTCCTCATTTCACCTATTTTTAAAGACCCTTTTGGTTCCAATAATGCTTTTGTCTTTGGGTCCAGGGGAAAGCTCCCAAGTGTCATTTTTCTCAATTTGATCTAATTCCTCATTCATTGCTTTCACCCAAAAATTTTCTTCACTTGCCTGATTGCGACTTTTGGGGTCAATGCGTGAAAACACAACATGATTTGTGAAACTTGGACTACTTATTAATTTCCTCCTAGGTTTAACATTGATTCTACGATCGCTAATAATTTGAATTTCTAGGTGATTTTTTTGAACATACCTAGAATGATTTTGTGCCTCTATGTTGCATATTCTTCTTGGCATTCTTCTTCTACTTTTTCTTCTTCTTGATCTTAGAATTTGGAGCTTGATTATTCTTCACCTGAGCTGCCATTTTCTCTAGATGGATCTGATGAATATCAATGCAATCTCCAACCCTATTTTTCCTCTTAGTGAAGCACTTATAACTTTTACACATAAATAAGATATGTGCACAAATCAAATCTTGACCCTAATGCACACCTTTTCCTCTTTGATTTTCCATTTTTCACAATAGAGTTGCTCCCAAGACACTAACATCATGAACTACTTTTTTTTATGCAATGTACAACCCCAGAATTTAATTGTAAAGTATACTTTTACTAGGAGTGATGTTCGTTAAACCTTCTAAAGTCTTTCATTCATAAGGAGATACAATTGACCTACTTGTCCATGATTTTGTTAGGGGTCAATTATCGTGGAAGTTTGCTAACTTCTCAAGCCCCTAGGTGTCTAGATATATTCTCCTGGAGGATTAAAAAAACCTATATAACCTGAACCTATCAAGAGGATACGAGTTATATCAAGACAGATAGATGTTAGAATCAGGATTTCTATTAAACCAAAACTTGTAGGTCATGTTCGACAAACACATCACCAGAGTTAACACATCCTTGAGAGGGTGTTAGGAACATGTCACGACATATGCAGGGAGCACTAAATTTTATTTATCCAGCAATCACCCCCCTGGAGTAACCTAGGTGTGTTTTGAACTTGAGACATTTCACTTTGATACCACTTGTTTGAATCATTATTGTCGTTACGCCAACACCCACAGGTGTTAGTAAATGGATGCACCACTAGTGTTAACGTATCCTCGAGAAACACATTTTATAATGTATTTTGAGAAAAATATATGGAGAAACAACTCATGTTAATAGATTTCTTGGTAAAATAGAAATTTTTACTCCATTAGAATTATAACCCTAGTGGTTTGCCACTCCTCCTTTGGAGATCTTGGTTTTCTAATTGTTGAGAAGTATTTTTCTCTATTTTTTCAAACTACTCTAAGCTTTTTTTAGGTTGATTTGTTTTGGATCTGAGTTTTTCTAGGCTTGATTTTATTTTTCAATTAACATTGGTTGAAATTTGTAGCCTATAGTGGATTACACGTCCACTAACCAACATAGTCACATTCTACATATTACATTTCCATGACTCTTCTTTTTTCTTGTCGTATTCTAGGTGTAACTATCTATTAAAATTGAATTTTTCAAAGGGATTTCCTTTAAGATCTATGTCTGATATTCTAGATTTACTTTCTATTGATTGTCTTGATTCATATCTACTTCAGATATGATTCATTTAGTTTGTTTTTAAGTGGAATATTTCTTTTTTGTAGTTTTGGTGTATTTTCCAAGGTTGCCTCTTCCCATTTCAATTGCTTCCACTAGTATTTATTGTTTCTTTCTATTGTGGTAGTGAAAAACTAGATATGAAGGGTATAATTGAGATTTTTTTTTTATCTTTTTTAATGTTTGCATCATAAAGAATTTTTGTTTTCTTTCAAGCTTGTCAAGTTTTTTCCTTCTATTAGGGTTTTTTTTTACTTTATAAATCATAGT
This sequence comes from Pinus albicaulis, assembly GCA_034641835.2. Classification (NCBI taxonomy): domain Eukaryota; kingdom Viridiplantae; phylum Streptophyta; class Pinopsida; order Pinales; family Pinaceae; genus Pinus; species Pinus albicaulis. The sequence goes on from CM076569.1 coordinate 290,594,255, forward strand.
GGCTACATGGTTTCCGTTGATTACATTGAACTATAGATCTAAAACTAACTTTGGACTCCTATTTGTGTTTGTTCATGTGGGATAAATTGTTATTTTTGTGATTATTTTTAACAAAGTGAAGTTTTTAGATTCCAAGTGCTTGGTGCTCTTGCTTTGGTTTTTGTTTAAGATCTTCTCTCCTTATTCTTCTTCTTTTTTTGTGTTTTTTTATTATATCAAACCTATTTCGTAATAGCCTGGATTATTAATCCATGTAATATATTTTATAAATGCAAAACAAGACAAAGGTCATGGGACATGTATTCCAAGTTGAACATTGGGAAAAAACATAGTTATGGGGATCATTGGTGATTAATTAATGGATATGGAAATTTGAAAAGGAAATGGCAAAGGATTTGGAAAGGCATGAGGCATTTATTGGCGAAAATAATGGGAAATGGGAGAAAAGGAAGGTGAAGGTAACACGTTTCATGTGAGGAGGAAAATGAAGGAAAAATAATGGAAAAATGAAGAAAATAGAGGCCTCATTGATAAATAGGCTTCTGAGAATCAGTTCACAGATTTTTTTCTTTTTTAGCTTTGAGATATCTCTTTCTCTTATATTCTCTCTCTCTTACTCTTAGACACTTAGAGTTTTCTTGGAGAAATCTTGAAGGAGTGTGGCTTACATGTGATTTGGAGCAAGAAGGAAAAGGAAAATCAGGAAATTTCGCGGGGACAACAGGATTAGCAGCTCATTAGGGGAATTTTGAGGTCTAAAATGGGCCTCCTAAGAAAAATGTACAACCAAAATAAGATTTATAAAAACCAATAGGATTGAAGATGATTATGTCAACCATGGTGGATGATTTACCATTTTTTAAGAAAAATGGTAAAAAGATTAAAAAATAATAAATAATAAAATAATAAAACTACTATTTCAACTCGTATTTTCAACTTATCTCCCAAAATTTTTACTCAAATTCCCCATAAAATTTTTCAAGCAGTACTCATTGGATTCAAAATTTAATTCCCCATCCAAGGAGTACCCATGTTTCATACTTTCGATGGACCCTTCTACACGAAAAATGAGAAATACATGAAAAAACGGGATTGCAATCACGGTTTTTCATGTTTTTTAATGTATTTCTCATTTTTCGTGTAGCAGGGTCCATCAAAAGTATGCAACATGGGTAATCCTTGGATGAGGAATTAAATTTTTCATCCAACGAGTACTCCTACTCGAAATTTGAGTAAAAAATTTGGGAGATAAGTTGAAAATACGAGTTGAAAAAGTAGTTTTTTCTTTTTTCCCTCTAAAATTTGATGATTTCATCAAATATTATTTTATTATTTCCACTATTATTTTATAATTTCCTTAGGAGGAAAATTTTAGACCTCAAAATTCCCCTAATGACAACAGATTGTCTTTGTAGGTATCGAGTTGCATGTATGATTTCCTTTCTAGTTTTGGCATGTATGGCATATTGTATCTCATAGAGACATCACATGGGTTGAGGAGAGGCCAGTGCCTAGGAAATTTTGATGTGTGTTTTTAAGATTAAATGGGAATTCATAACACACTAATTATTTAATATATTTAGGAGAAAATTAATTCAGAACCTTCGTTAAGAAGATAGATGTAACAACTTGATGCAAAATATTACTCACATAAGCATCAACATTAGATTTATAGTAGTCAACATCACATGAACTTGTGGCTTATCAGTTATTATAGTATATGTGGTAGAAGATTAGATAAGGAGAGAAAATCAATACATTGGGCTTAAATCTAAAAGCATTATGCATCAAAATTCAGAGTGAAATGGAAGAGACAAGGATCTTGATGGAATGCAAATATAGATGGAGCGCATTTTAAGCATCTGATTTCATATCAATATAGGCATCTTTCAACAACATTAAACTTAGACGAATCCATAAATTCATGAAAACACATCCAACAACTACTACTACATGTAATCTTAGATGGATACTGAACACATATGTAAAAAAACGTAGAAAGAATACATACTACACATTAAGATTAGCCATAATCACAAATTTTTTTGTATTAATCTTCCATCGAGCATACATCTCATAAGAAATTTACAACACTTCTCTTTTTGGAAACAAAACTCAAAATTTTGAACCCCTATTTCAGTATCATAAAATTGTTTTTATAGGGCCTCAGAGGGAGAGCCTGTTACATAAAATATTCCTTCTTGATTTCATTACAATGAATAATCGTAACAAAAATTCAACGTGCTCTGTGGCACAACTGTCCTAACCAAACTTCTAACTACCTGACTAAAATAAAAAAATTTACAAAAAAGATAAAAATAAATTTTCATGGTCGACACGATCATCAATACCTCTAGTCATGATAGGTAGGTGGTGGAGTATGCATCGAGGTTTCGATGATTTGGAGCATAGGAGGATTGATGAACTGCTCACATCTCTTACATAACGTTGGGGCTAGTTGAGGGGTCTGTAAGAACAATTGATATGTAATTTTAATATTGCTCAGACCTAAATAATCCAGTCTAGAATAAAACGGTCTTTACCATCCCCAACAGTTGAAAGTATCTCTTCAACTATTTTACCATGACAATTCCCTTCGGAGTGGTAGTCTTATCATGGGAATATTCTATTCTGCTCTTAGCCTCCACCAGTCTTTCACTATATTGTTCCCACTGAATTAGCAACCCAAAAAAATCCCTACAAATGGGAAATCCTATTATGACGATATTACCAGACTTAGTGTTGAAAGCATCCATCTTCTTCAATACCACCTCTAGGCACTTCTAAGCTTTGACTCTAGATTCCTCCTTCTAGAAAAATTTAGCAATCTTCATGATAACAATTACTATGTCTACCACATTTATGGGCCTCAACACGTTGAGTGGCCTTTCATTAACAAATTGAGTAATGAATTATTCATAATATTTGATCACATTCTTCTATTCATCCATCAAGGTTATGAACTCCCAGTTGTTTCCTATCTCTTAAATGATCTCATCCCAGATCAGCTGGTTGGGTTGCAACAGATACATGTTCCCTTTCATATTTCAATTCAGCTCAGAAACCTCCTGGTTTATTGTCTATAGATTCTAACAAAGGATGTTTGCATTTGACTTGGAAATCTTTATCTGTTTCTATTTTCGTGTTATGCTTTTCCGGATAACATCCAAATCCTTCTGTACCTTTTCAAGTTACCCTTCTTATAGTTGGAGTTTAGTAAGGGTCTTAGTGATTTGTTCAATTGGGTTTTAAGGATCTTCAGGTCTGATCATTGCACATATAAGTGAATCTATTTTCATTTGCAGCTCTTCTACCAACTACATAAGGGCTACTATTTCATTATTCCTTTCAATGAGCTATTTCGCTAGGATCTCCTTCTCTTCCTCTACATATGAACTCTCTTTAGATTGAAAATCTTCACTGTGTGGAATCTTCAATTTATGCCTTATCTCATGGATTTATGTTTGAGAACTCTGAAGGATAGCTTCAAAATAAGTTTTAACCTCTAGATTCACACCAAGTCTCATGACTAGATCATTGAATATCTCTTTTTGCATGGGGAGAGCCCTGTAGTTGGCTCTCTCTTGTTTCAACCTAGTTGTAACCTTTTCCAACAGCTTCTCGACCTTGTTGATAATCATTTCATTCTTATTGAGCTCACTATATAACATATCTCCAGCCCGCCTATGGAAATTTATTTTGTCTTGAAGAGAAATAATTTCTAAATCTAGTGAAACATTCAAAGCTTTGAATTGGGAGCCTAAAGGAATCACTACATTTTATTCCTTTCTAAATCCACAGCAGCCATAAATATGGTCTGGTATGGAACTGAGTGAGATTCAATTTATTGTTGCATCTCCTCCCTCACCTTCTTATTTATGTCTTCAATGGCCTTTCCAATATGCCAAATTGATCTAGTAGCAGTTGCACCACATTTTTCCCCTAAGATATTTTCCTTTGAAGATGGTGAGGCAAAATTATGTGATGGATCTTCCAAGGTTACTTGGAAACCCGGTTGATCCAGCATTGTTTCACTAATCTGGTTTCAAGTTCCTCTTCTTTTGTCTCCTGGGTTTTTTCCCTTTTTCCTACTTGTACATCCTCCATATCCATGTCTCTAGTTTGGTCCATGGTCCTCTTTTGTGCTTTGTCCATGCTTGCTGGAGTCTCGATCTCCATCTCTGTATTCATAGGACACAAATCAGGGTTAGCTTTCCATTTGGGCTCACACTTAGATTCATGTTCATAAGTTGAAGCTTTTATCTTATCCCTGCTTTGGGAAATGACACCATGAGGGTCATGATAGTGCTAGACATCCCCTAGGTAAAAATTAGTATTTTGGAGTAGTGCTTCAACTAACTTGAAGTCCTCTCTAGAATTCACAAAAAAAATTCCCCAGGGACCTTCCTAATTTAAACATATGTCCCTTGTTTTCAGGGACAAATTGGAGTTGGTCTACATTGAGGCTCTTCCTAATGAATTTCAGAGAAAATATCCTCAAGGGCATGAAAATAAGTAAGTGTTAAGGGGGAAGATCACACCCATAAACCCCGATTCCTATGTGATCTTTAAAAATGTACTTGTCCCCTACCCTGATGTCTTTTTTAAGTTGGAGAACCTTTTTCTATAGGGGGATAAATATAGGAGAAGAAACACAATGGATAATATTATATGAAATGGCCATATAGGTTGATATAAACTGTGAGAAACCATCAGATTCTGGCTTCTTTCGAACAACAACATTCCAGTCGAACACAAAGTTCCTCTATTTGTTACTAGAAACCATATTGAGGCCTAGGCACTTGAACTCATCCACATGTATGTATACAAACAAATAGAACATAAAATAATAATATCCAAATAAGGATGTGGTAAGAAAATGGTACAGTCAGAATCTTATGGCCTCAGACAAGTATGTTGGGATATCAAATTGATGACCAAGTTGCATCATTTGCCTTAAAAACCCAAGGTGCCTTTATTGGTTATGTTATCATCATCCTCCCCCATCACATGATAAGTTAGAGACAAAATGGGTTGAATGGGTTTTTCAAAGAGGGTGGTGGGGAAATTGCCAGCCATAGGTAGAGCTTTTAGGCTTGGGGCTAGGACCATATGCATGAAATATTGTTTCTAATTTTCTGGGAGGTTCACTAGTAGAAAATGATGAAATTAGTGACTAGGTGACTAAAAAAGTTAGTCACTACAATTATTTCAAGTGAATTACTACAAAATTTGAGCAATTTTAAGTGAACAAACTAAAAATGACTAACTTAAACGACTAGTTTAGTCTAGGGATAGAATATATGACTAAATAATAAGTGACTAAACTGAAAGCAAGTAACATAAATGACTAATTTAGCCTAGGATTAAAATATATGACTAGATAATAAGAGAAAAAATTAATAATGATTAACATAAGTGACTATTATAGTCTAAGAATAAAAATATGAACAAATAATAAGCACAACAAGTATATGAATAGTCATTTATGTTAGTAATTATTAATTGTGTCACTCCATAAATGGAAAATTGCAATTTTGATACTGAAGTGTTACATTTCACTTCAGGGGTCTCTGAATCCAACTGCAGTGTTAAAATTTAGAGACAAATGGGTCTCTAAATCCATCTACAGTGTTAAAATTCTGAATGCTCTTTTTTCTCTAAAGTTTAACATTGCAAATGGATTCAGAGACCCCTTCTTTGAATCCATCTGCATTGTTAAATTTAGAGACAAAGGGGTCTTTGAGTCCATCTGAATTGTCAAAATTTAGAGACCCTCATCTGCAATGTTAAAATTTAGGTAGATGGATTCAATGACCCCCTTAAAGGGGTCCATGAATCCATCTATAATGCTAAAATTAGAACACTTTTATGCAATCACTACTAAACCAGCATAAAAGTTGCTATTAAAATTATTAACCACAACACATATTAACATAGTCAATCTCCTTGTCATAAATAGAAAAATATATATATATATCATTAGAGTAACTTGAGCTACATTTGATATGAACTAAAATGAATTCCACTCTAACCCAAGAGTATATTCAATATGTTTCAAGTCTATAATAATAACATACGATTTAGCAAGGGTCAAGGCATCTCTAAATACACTTGTGGGGTGGTCTCATTCCTTGGAGAAACTACCCTTCCAGATTGAAAGTCATGTTCTTTTTTACTTCTAGGAAAATCTTATAGAGAAATCTAGCATTGGTAGTTATTCAAAGTGATTTGATCTATACTTGAGATGAAATGGAATGATTGCCACTATAACCCAAAAGCATATCCAATATTTTGCTATTATATACTAATAACACGTTATTTAGTAAGAAGGGTCAAGACATTTGGAGACACACTTGCGAGGTGGTTCTACTCCTTGGAGGATTCTACTTTTCCAGTGTCATAAAGATAAGAAAAATGTCTCATGAGGAATTTGAACCTAGCTAGGGAAAATAAAGAACTAAACAAATACTACAACATTGATAATAATCAATTAAACCAACCAACCAACTAGTTACTCTTTTTCCCTTAATAATATCTTTTACCTTAATTTATTATCGCTCTTCTCAAAATTTCTCCACAAATAAATAATACCTTTCCTTGTATCTAACATGATTGTCTCTCTTTACACATAAAATTTTTATTTTTCCAACCCTTAATGGAGCCTTAATGGAGTATCATTTTTATTCTGTTCACTCAAAAATAAATTACATATTCAAATTTTGTTCAAAAGAATCAAGAAATGAAAACTATATCTGACAACAGCACAAATAAAAACCGTGAACATTATTTGTCAAAGTCACTAGAGAGTCCCACCACATGGAGAGTTTAATAAATTTCAAAAATAGCACCTAATTCGTGCCTTATGAAGCAGCAATGAAATTAAAAATTTTGAACACAGCCTCTATGGAGCTTGGTGGGAAGTAGCAATCACATTTAAAAATAATTTGAGGAGGAAGGTGAGCATGGTCAGAAGAATGAGGGAAATGTCATGTGGACGATGCACAGCGTAGCAAGAAGAAACAATCACATTAAAAATTTGAGGAAGGCCTCTATGGAGCATGGCAAAAAGAGTGAGGGTAATGTCATGCCAACAATGCACAACGTGGTCGGAAGAATGAGGGCAATGGCATGTCGATGATGCACAGCGTGGTAGGAAGAATGAGGGAAATGACATGTCGATGATGCACAATTCAAGAGATAAGGTAGTGGTATTTGAGAAGACTATTTTAATTCTGCTAGAACTGATGAGGATAAATTGTACAACGAAATCACCCATTTCAAATCATTTTGGCGAGTCTATACTGAGAACAATGACCATTAGGGCTTTCAAGGTTGAGTATTAGTTCTTGAAGAAGAACTTAGACCTTATTGACAAAAAATCGAGCCCATTTTTCCACACTTTCTTAGCCATTGAATGGTTGATTAAGAAATTAGAGGTGTTGAATGTGACTGGTCTTTACTCCTCTGCCCTTGCTATGGTTCTACTCTGACATGGCAGCTCCAATCCGGGTATAACAATGAAACTAAATGTCAATTGTGGGTGATTTTTTCTATTACTGATTGCTTTTATATATAAGGTGATCATTCCTAACAATTTCAACTAGTGCAGGTTTCATTGGGATGGCTTTATCTTATGGTATATCATTGAACATATCGTTTGTTAAAAGTATACAAAACCTAGAACACATCAAATAGTACATGCACATTCCTAGTGAGGCACCAACTATTATAGAAGATCACATACCACTAGATAATGGATAAATTTGTGGCAAGATGGCCCTATCTAGCACAAACTTCCCCATACTACTAGGAGATAACTTTGTGTACAAGTTCCAAGTGAAGGATCAGATAGGTAGCTACTATTAATTTCCATCATTATACCTGCAGAAAGCTGCAGGGGCCTTTGAAGGACTAAATGTAGCTAGCACGGCCCTAATCCTTGTTCTATTCCCTCCGCCTGATGGTGATATAACTCTGCATATAAGTGACTAGTACAAAACCAACGTTTCAATAATTTATCAAAACATCCCCGAAACATGTACATCTTTTGAAATTAAAGAGACTAGCTACGTTCAACATTATCCTTTGCACCATAATTATTTCTTGCAACTTATCAATATCTGACTATATTCTATCTTTGGGTGGATCCTTGGAAGAACACTTGGTGTGGGAAAGTCTATTGGTAATCTTGATGTTGTTCACATTAATGGCCATGGGCTACCAAATGAAATAGAAAATATACTAGAACAAGGTACTTATCATTGATTTCTATCACAAGGTAGTTTTTTAGATTTAGTATACGTCATGTGTCTATCCTTTCAATGATTCACAAAATCTTGTTTATTTTGATTTTATCTGATGGCTATTGAATCCATTTCTTCTTCTCTCAAGATGTATCTAAAATTACCCATATGTTCATTAATTTTTTTGTGCCAATCTTTCAAAGTGATAATAAATGAATTTGTGATAATGATTATGCACACATTTAGTTCAGATGCATTTATTTGATTAAATAGAGTTTGAGAAGTCATTTTCAGGAATATTAGGATGTGAGAAGTAATATACTATGTTGAAAGCTACAATTGTGCAAAGAAATTCAAAACAAAACATGCAACATGTTTTCAACAACATGGTAACTGCTCATCCTCTTACAATGATCATAATCATGCAGAGACATTTCACACATGCTAAATATTTCCCAATCTGCATGAATATATGTTAGAAAATATAATGAATCAAGCAAAATAGGATGGAAAATACTAGCAGAACTTGAATTTGGCCAGTGTAAGGATTCCAATGCAATCCTTTAACATAGGCTCAAATTATTTCATGAATCCAACACAATTAACAACCCAAACCCCAAAACCAACTCAAGAAATTTAGTGCGTAAATAAGTACAAAAATCATCTCTTTACAATGATATTCCTCCATCAAACCTAAAACTCCCAAGGCATATGCATATAGTTCTCCTAGATAGAAGTACTAAACATCCAAAATTCTAGAGGGATTTCCGGTGAATAATTTAGGGACGAGACTCATAATATTCTAATTTTGAAATCCACATATGCAATACCCATAAAAAGTGCATATTTTTAGGTGAATCCAAAAAAATTTCCCTGATAAAATTAAAAAAAAATATTTATCAAAATTTAATTTTATCAAATTTGTATCAAATTGGCCTTGATGTCATTCTTGTTATGTTGGACCAACCATTTGGGATATTGCGGTGATGGAATTTTATTTTTGATAAAATATCCCACCTCATTATCCTCCAATACTATCATGATCCTCCCTTTCCAAGAGACGATGTTAGAGGCTCCCTCTGAATAGTCATCTACTCTCAATACTTGGTAGGCCATCCTGCTTCCCACAAACAACCTTGTAGTCCTTCACAATAGACTGAATTGTACACATATTAATTTAAATCTAAGGATTCCATCTGTAGGTGAGGAAGAGAGTGGAGAAAGAAAAGAGACCCAGATAACTAATATAGGTCCACAGACAAATAAATGAATCACTCTGAACTCAAGATATAATACCTTCTTTATTGATACATATAGTGGTAAAACCAACTATGCTTGATTGGATCTATATCAATGAAGTTACCCATCCTGAATTTATTTAGAAAATATTCCGCCAAGGGATCTGCTTCTGCGTGAGGCCCCCAATGCTCAGATAAACCCAAAGAGACATTAAAATTCCCTCCCAAGATTATCATAAAGTTGTTTATGAGAGACTTTGAGAATAAAGTGTTCCAGAAGCTTACTCTATCTTGGTAGTGGTCATAGATATTTATAATGGATAATTGTAACCCGAGATCAGTTGAAAAGACCTCGTCCTCGAGAGCCATATCAGACCCCCAGGAATTCAAAATTTTGAGGCTCCGATCTATGAATCCCAAATCCAATCCTCCTTATTTCCTAGATATATCAAGGGCCAAGAAAGACCACCCAGAAAGAATTTGGGTTAAAAACTTCATCACCATGTCCCCTTCACCCATGGTTTCTTGAAGCAAGATAATATCAAAATGCACTAAACTGAAGAGACTTTTAGAGACAGTTTATTGTGGGAACTGGCCAGCCCTCTACAGTTGTAGGACATTACAATCATCGAGAAACCACGACAAGGGACATATTAATTTGGGAAACTAGGTCCAAAATCCATGTTGTACTACTCAGATGATGATGCCAATATTTTTATTGGTTTCCTCTTTCAAAGAGGTCCAAGATTGATCTAAAGATCATCTTGATCGGCTGAGCAGAACATGCATTTTGAATTTATTCCACTTATGTGCAAGATCAGCCAGATTTGTAATTTCAGCCTGGAGCCCCAACAAATGTCTCACACACCCCCATAGATGGATATATATTGGAGACTTGAAGGTCATTTCATCACTCATGTTTTTTAGGCATTCTCTTCTCTCAAAGATGGTGTAGCATTAGGGCTTCTCATGGTGCAACATTAGGGCTTCTCATGGAGTAGCATCCTTGGTGCAACGTCTTGATGCAATAAGATTTTGATGCATCATTCTTGATGAAGCAAATTTGATGCAACGAGTTGATACAGTGTTTTGAGGCAATTTTCTTGAGGAAGCATTTTTATGACTTGTCATGGGGTTGTGTGACACATTTGGTTGGCTGACCTAAATGAGAATTTGGTGGTTGAAGCATCACGTTGACTGCCATAACACCACCATTCTTCACCTATGTTTAATAAAAGGATAATTATATTATTGGCTTGTCTTCCATTAATCTATTGGTATGTTCTATCGGCATTTTACTTTCATGCTTATGTGATTACAATTTGGTGTTGGGCTCTAGACGTTTAAAGTAAATTTGCATCAAGCATAGAAAATATTTGAAAATAAGACAAAGCCCAATTTAAGTTGAGAGCATCCATCAAGGGCAAAGCTAAGATTGGTAGCTTCATTATTAAGGTCGTAAATTGTGGGCTATATTTGAGGTAGAAAACCTATGTCGATGGACAAAAAGTGAAGTCTGGGTAGTGAAATGGGCTTGAATAGACTCTGTTGTGGAAATGGATACCTATGGAGGGTTTTTATGGTAGTGGCTCACACTTAGGATCAAATCAGACTTTTTTTGAGGGCAATGGGTCTTTTTGGGTAACAATTGTGGCAAAAAATGCCTGTCTTGGGCATAACTGGTTGGTTCAAGGTTTTCTGGAACAACGAATCACCTATTTTCCAAATGCCTATTTGTGGCAGTGCATTATTAAGGGTCCATATATAAGGGATGATGTGGCCTCATTATAGCACCATCATTTTGGATCAGTTATGCAATAGAAGTGTGAGTTAAGGGTCTGCAGTTGGAGCGAAGGAGGAGGCATCTCAGTGGATGAAGAAGGTGAGTCATACATATCTTTGTTTTTGAGTCTACATTACTATAATGATGACTTCCGCACAATCAAATACAGAGAATTTGATCTATTTCACTGCGACATCTCACACACTATTATGAAATCTTGATTTATGAATGGAATCCCTATGTCTCGCCTCATAACAAGTGGATCTCACATCAGTATTTCAGTCCATCTCAGATTAGAAGTATGGTTTTCTAAAGGTTGTACTCTAATCTGTTTGCTAGTTCCTCATCTTGATATTTGCATCCAATCTCTGAATACTCGCACTGTCTCCATGGTTCAGTGAAATTATATAAAAAATGTGTTGTCACGTGGATCTGTGACTCAATGATCAATATCTTGCTAACTCCAACTAGTTTGGTGACTTGTTTAGTTCTTACTATGGTTTCATATACCCATGGGCATCACCTTTACAGAAGACTGAAAAACGTATAACATCTTTTTCTCTATGATTTGTATTAATATCAATGGGAAGTTACATAAGAATATGATCTCTGCTATGATAGTGAAATGTTGAGGATGATCTCGTTGCATTTTTAATGAAGGAAATAACCCCATTCTATAAGGTATTTTGATCCTTGATATCAGTGAAAATTCTCATTATGATGAAAGTGCTCCTGTAACAAAATTGTAATCTACACCATGTCAAAGGTGGCAATGATGATATGACAATGGTGTAGAGTATGAATTCACAGCTTCAGATCAAGTAGATAATTGTGCATCAATGACTGCTAGAAAAATCTGTATTATAGCCCAGTAATGATCTCAGTTGAAAGTAAGTCTTCAGACTGTTTATATGACCTGGAAGAGAGTTATTGAAAGTAAACCAACCTAACTCTTAATGGTTGAAGGTTCCTTGAACTTGGACTGAGGATGAAATACCTCAGGAGTCCTGAAATATTGCTTCAGGCCAGTGTCCTTTAAGTTCAGAAGCAGATAGGATCCACCAAGGAAAGGAGATGGTTGTAGCTATTAAGCTTGAGCTCCAGATGACAGTCTTCTGAAAGATCAAAGGAAGTAGAAGTATCTCCTCTTGCCCATTTATTATTTTAAGAAAACTACCCATGTAACTAGGACTAATAACCAGCTGCAAATGTATCATTGGGAAAGATATCTTCTCAAATATTCAAGGGGAGATGATGTTCTCTTTAGCTTTAAGCTAAAATTGTTGATTCGAACATTTTGCGGGTACTCTGAGGTATGCTATCAAAATTGCTGAAGCACAAGTATGCTGAACAGTAAAGCTATAATTGATCATTAAGACTAACGTCTGGAAGAATTATTTAGATTGTACATCGAAAACAGTCAGCCATGTGAGGTAGCTCTTTAGTGAGTCCTGTTATATTGAAGAAGTGATTATGAGAATCTCGCACTTCTCATAGCAACGGTATGGCTCAGATCAACAGGAATGGAATTGCACTTGAAGAAAAGGTTAAACTCAACCTTGGAGAAGAATTGAATATCATGGCCTTGAGGTATGTCTGTGATTCTATGAAAAAGTTTCCTTTATCATATATGCCTCATCTTTTCAGTCTCATAAGGAGTAAGATCAACATCTTCTTTCTCAATATATATAAGAAACTAAGGACTGCTAAAGTACTTCTATGATCTCAAGGAAGGCATAGATTATGATATATTTTCACCTATGGCCCGATATACCACCATCAGATCTATTATTTCCCTTGTTGCAACGCAAGGATGGAGTCTCCATCAGATGGATGTGAAGTCTGCTTTTCTGCATGGTTTGATAAAGGAAGAGTTGTATGTGAAGCAAAATCTGGGGTTTGAATTCCATGATAGAGACTCTCATGTATGAAAATTGAAGAAATCCCTCTATGGGTTGAAGCAATCACCAAGGGCTTGGTACAAGAGGACAGATAGCTACTTGATGAAGTTAGGCTTCACTTGAAGTAATGGTGATCTGAAACTTTACTTCAAGGTTGATAGAGAAAAGCCTCTCATTTTGATTCTCTATGTGGATGATATCTTCCTGACAGGTGTTGACCCTCTCATTCATTAGTGTAAGAGGGAGATCTATTTTGAGTTCGAGATGAAAGACCTAGGACTGATGCATTACTTCCTAGGCTTGGAGGTCTGGCAAAGATTTGGCGAGATTTTCCTTTCTCAAGGAAAATATATTGGGAAGCTGCCAAAAAGGTTTTTTATGGTGGAATTTAAGTCCGTGTCAACACCGATGCATCTAAACTTTGAGAAGTTGAGTGGAAAAGCTGCTGGGCCCGTGCTAGCAAATCCTACCGAGTATCGACAAATTGCAGGGGCCCTGATGTTCTTATTGAACATCCGTCTAGACGTATGCTTTGCAGTGAACACTTTGATTCAACACATGGTTGATCCTTATAACATTCATTGGGTTGGTGCCAAGAAACTCTTGAGGTATCTCTAGGGCACAATAGACCATGGGCTTGTTAGGTCCCTGTAATTTGTTAGATTGGCAAGAAAAAATAGACAAGGGTAACATCAAACCAACTTTGGAGTCGTAGGACCTAGCCTTCCTAGACTCAAAGAGGTCTCTCTCTATATTTATATAAAAGATATGACTTGTTTTTTTTAGGATGTTGATTTTAGGCTAGTTAAAATGATAGGGTTTGTTTGTTTTGTTTTGTTAGGTTGGGTTGCTTTTCAAGAGGAAAAAATATAATAACAGAAATTTCAAACCATTGGGCTATGGGGTCTGTGAAAGGCTTGAAAAGTACAACAATAAATCAAGGGTGCTTCATAAGGCAAGTTAGCAAAGCCAAATAGATCTTAATAGCTTATGTGGGAGTGAAATGAACATTAAGTTATGAATTTAGTAAGTTTAAAGAGCAATCAAGAATCCTTCAACATATACTATAACAAAAAGAGTCTTTAATATCACTATGCTTAGAGAGAATCAAAGTACAGGGCGCACCATAAACTTCTTTGAACTAGCTTTATCAAGTAAAATTTGAGACAACAATCCAACAAACCCTAGAGGGCACGGAACTCCTAAATTATCTAGCTATTTTCCTTTAGAGAAAGAAAAAATTTAAGATAATAAACAAGTGATGATTAAAGAGCAGGGAAATCCTAAATTTCTTCAATTAGACTATAAAAGACCTTAAAATTGACTACTCAAGATGGAATAAAGGACATGGAAAATCATAAACTTCTCTAGCCAAACCCTAATCAGTAAACTTCAAGGAAAAGGCCTCAAAAACAATGTTTCAAGCTACACCAAAGGATAGGGCATACCATAACCTACTTTGGTTTGACTCCATTAAATAATTTCTAAGACAACAAGATAAGTAGAACTAGAGAGCAACTAAAAATTCTTTAATCAGACCTAGTAGAGGAAAACATTTGAACAATAGAAGGCAGATAGGCTTAAGCTGCCTCTAGCAGCATATCTTAACCTAAATTTTATGTTCTATTGCAAGAGAAAAGATGAAAAATATGGGAAACATAAGGAAAAAATAACTAAATTGGAATAACATAACCATTTGACAAATTCCATGAATCCTGCAAATTTTCTTGCTCCCTTATCATTTAGTCCAAGACAATTACAAAGCTCCAAAGCCAGAAACTTTTTATCAGTCAAAGTCTATGTGATTTTCATCTCAACAATCAACCAACCAAATTATGAAGCCTCCATGCAGTATTTATCTTCCAAGTGAGGAGGTAAACCCTAGCTATGGTTTGAGAAGTCATTTATTACATATTTAAGGAATTTTGACCTTTGAGACCATGCAAGGCCCAAGGCAAAAATATTTAAAACTCATTCATTGCAATAATAACTTCTAACATATCTACAAAGCTAATTTTGGAAGAATTTGACCTTAAGGCCGCTCAATAACTTTTACAATAACTCCTAGTGTCTTTTTTTGACTTTCTGGAAAGGGTGCAACGCCACTAGTTGAGGGCGCAGTGCCACTGGCAAACACGCAGTGCCAAGACTGGGAAAATTTCATGTTTTGCAACTGACTTTTGGAGGCATTCTCGATGTCCAAATGAGCTCCATGATAGCTCATTGGAAGGCATGTCCTATCTAGTTTCCATATCTAGATTTATTTTGAAAAATGGTGACTAGTTCCCTTGCCAAAAATCCATTCTCCCAATACTGCTAAACACACAATGTCAATGCTGAAAAGAGGGCAGAAAGGTGTTTTTTTGGTGGTTTTTGACCCTTTTAAGGGACCATTTTTGCTCCAAATGGTCTGAAATTTTCTGAGGATGATTTCCCTGGCATGAGGAACATGAACATGCTGATTTTTTTGCATTTTAATGCCCCAAGAAAGAGCGTAGTGCCAGTGGCGCTGGGCGTTTGGCCCAATTTCTGCAAGTCAAACTGTCAAAAATAAAAAATTGCAAAAAGGTGCCAAATTTGGAATTTAGCTTGCTGATGAAGGTGTAGAGGCTTGGAGGGATACACCACGAATAATACTAATATTTTCCTTCTCCTTTTTCTTGGCTAGGGTTTCCTTCAATTTTTCCTTCAACTGCCTAAGCTTAATGTTGCAGACCTTGTTTCTAGTGATGTACTTCTTAGACTTGTGTCTGAGCATCTCATTGTCTTTATTTTCCTTATGGAGGAGCTTCTCAAGGTGTAGGTTAAATATGTCTATCCATACCTCTCTATCATCCTCAACTTCCTTAGCAATCGTTTCCTTAAAACTAAGTTTCTTTACCTCATGTTTTTCCTATTGTAAAGCTCTCCTAAGACCTCTTCTTTTTGGTCTTTACTTGATGTTTTGAGTATCATAATGGTCAGATTCATAAGGTGCCATCATTTACTTACCCTTGATTTATTTCTCCTTTAGTTGCTTGTTCTCTTGTTCTAAGAAAGATATGACAAATTGGGCTTTTTCCATGTTGTCCTGTAGTTCTTTGATCATGGAATCCTTCTCTTTGATGATCAGCTTTGAGGCCTCATGATCATCTTGGTCATCCAAGTCTAGCAATTAAAATATCTCTCTCTCTTGCTCATGATCAAGGTATTCCTTGTTATTTGTGCCTCCATACAACTTTATTCTTCCTCAGACATGTTAAACCCTATTTTATAGAACCCTAGTGCTCATGTGAAATGAGATGAAGGGAGGGTAATGAAAAGTCAGTTTTGCAAATGAATGGAATGAGTGAGAATGAAGGGAATGGATGTTGTGACAAGAAAGATGAATGGTAGGCCTCAAACAATGTAATTTGCCTTGTTATGATTGATACTCTGTCTAAGAGGATGAAATAAGCATGAAGAAGTGATTTGAAGCTTGAAACCTAGGGTTTGATTAGGGTTTCATTCCATTCATTAAATGATGACCAAAATATCTTGAAGATGAGCTCATGTCATGTACTTACCTCTTACCAATGCCTTACAAGACTTGAGAAAATATTTGGAAGAGTTTTTATGTGATTTCAATGGTTGGAGGGCTTAGAAACCCTTTCTAAAAAGGGCACAATGCCAATCTCTAGGCGTGCAGCGCCGGTGCAAACGTCCAGTGCCAAGTGTTGAACGCGCATCGCCAGGATGACAAAATGCAACACTTTTTTGCAGACCACTTTTGGAGGTATTCTCAGTGTCCAAATTGGTCCCAAGATATATAGTTTGAAATATATTGAAGTCTAATTTCCAAATATACCTTTTTTTTGCTAATTGGAGTTGTTTTGACCTGTCAAAGGTTGATTCTCCCAAGACTGGTCAAAAAGTGTTGAATGATGGTGCAAAAATAAAGAGTGCTGGTGCAGGAAACTTTTGGAGAACTTTCTCAACTCAAAATTGAGCTCATGATAGTTAATTGGAAATATCTTCCAGTCTAGTTGTCATTTAACTCATCAAGAAAGTCATTTGGACACTTCAGCTATGAGAAAACTTGATTTTCCCAAGGTCACTCTAGAAGTGCAGCAAACGTCTTGTAGCACCTGTAAATTTAACATTTCTCCCCAAACATGATACCTGTGTAAAATATAAAATAGGTTGTTCTTCCTTGAGCTATGATTGAACAAAACCTCTCTCACTTTTACCAAATTCATCTTTATTTGTTCAGAAACACAATTTGAAGCGAAACTAGCCTTGTGTGCTTCCTCCATGTCATTTTATGCAAGTGATCACTGCTTTGGCACTCAAGTGGGCTTAATAAGTTTACAAACCCTAGTCATATGCAAGACCAAGTGTTTTCCTTTCCCTTGCTGTAAGTTGTTTTCATTCAGGAGTAGATAGGCTACCTCATTAGTACCTTCTGCTAATAAGTCTTTCAACACTCTTGTAGAAGTGCTAAAATTTTTCCATTTTCCTCATTTGCAGGTTTTGAAATGATAAGATAATCCTCTTCGGAAATTTTAAGTCCTTCTTGAATAACCATGTCTTGAAATTCTATTACATCTGAGCCATATTATAGCAAAGGAGAAGAAGTGCCTGAAACATCCAAGGATGACCTTAAAACATGTAAAACCCTAATGACCTAGTGGGAGTGTCCTTTGACTTGATTTTGACTAAAATTTGACCTGGAGATTTTCAAGTGAAAAAAAAATATTTTCATAGGTTATCATGTCCAAAGGGACATGGGAATGAGTCTGCAACAAGAAACCTTAGAGGGAGGGTGGATTTTATTCATAAGGGAAAATAGGGCAATGAATTCTAAGGTAGGAAAGAAAGATGAAAATGAGAAGTATAAGCCCATAAGGAGTATTTTAAGAGCAACAGGGTGGATTTGGGAAGACCAACTGAAGAATAGTGAGGATAGTTTTATAAGGATAATGAATGAAGTGAGATTTATGAAACTAAAGATATTCAAGGAATATTATTTTCAGAAATCTATAAACATCCTATAGTCATCTAAAGATACTGAAAAATATTGATGACTAATAGGGCTAAGATACATTGTCGGGAGTTTGAGACTCTATGGATATACTGATGCCGATTGGGTTGGAAGTGTGGTGGATCACAAGAGCACATTTGGATGCTGCTTCACAGTTGGGTCTGCTTCGTGCAGGATGCAAAAGTTGGTGGCTTTGAGCACCATTGAGGCCAAATACATTGCAAAGTGTATGGCTTGTTGGCAGCTACTTGGTTGCAAAAGCTCTTCAGTGAGATGTTCAGGCTTGTGCTAGATACCAATATTATTCTTTGTGATAACCATAGGGGGATTTGTTTGTCAGATAATCCTGTGTTCCACGATTGATCCAAGCATGTTGATATTAGGTACCATTTTATTCGGGATACAGGACAATGAGGCGCTGTAAGGCTCAATCATATAGGAACTGATGAGAAGGTCACGGATCTTCTCACAAAGCCCTTGGGGAATTTCATGTTCCTAACCTCTTATGAGAATCTTGGAATCGTGGAATGACCCTATGTTGAGGGTATTGTTGGATGATGAGCTTTTGGAGCTCCAGGGGGCTTTCGGGATAGCTTCTTGGAGCTATAAGCAACCACAAGGCTAGGCTTTCCGAAACTTGTTGGTGTGCTTCCGCCCCACCGTGATGATATTGAGTTGGTTTACCTCTCTTTGATATGTGCTCCATATGCATCCTACCCATGGAGTCCCAGGCTCATGGGAAGTACCTATCATTTGGCCAAAGAGGTGGGAAATGTGGATAGAGACCGATAGAAAGAATGATGGACACATCTGAGATTGTCATACTCTCTATGTCTAGGATGGAACGTGCCCAACCACTTGATCTAGGATCAATTCTAGTGAGGTTTTGGACCTCCAACTGACTTCAAGTCAGTTAAACTAACCTCAGGTTATTATATGACTCTCTTGAGTCCAAGTGAGGTCTCAGACCTCCAACTGACATCAGGTCAGTTAAACTAACTTCGGGTTAGTATGAGACTCCTTTGAGTCATATAGAGGTTTTATACCTCTGAGCTGACTTCAGGACATCCGGGAGTGATGTCTTTGTAAATCACCATTTTGAAATAAAGAAGCTAGTGAAGCAAGTTACGATAGAATGATGCATGATGTTTGGATGGCACTAGTGGATGGAGTTATCCCTAGTTGAGAGGGATTGTTAATTTTGGAAACTAGGTCCAAAATCCATGTTTTATTACTCAGATGATGATGCCAATATTTTTATTAGGTTCCTCTTTTGGAGAGGTGCAAGATTTATCTAAAGAACATCTTGATTAGATGAGAAGAACATGTATTTTGAATTTATTCCACTTATGTGCAATGTCAGCCAGATTTTTAATGTCGGCTTGGAGCCCCAACAGATGTCTCACACACCCCCACAGATGGATATATATTGGACACTTGGAGCTCATTTCATCACTCATATTTTGGAAGCATTCTCTTCTCCCATGGATGGTGCAGCGTTAGGGCTTCTCATGGTGTAGCATTAGGGTTCCTCATGGAGCAGCGTCCATGGAGTAACATCCTTGGTGCAGCGTCCTTGGTGCAATGTCTTGATGCAACAGGGTTTTGATGCAACATTCTTGATGCAACGAGTTGATACAGTGTTTTAAGGTAGCATTCTTAATGCAACGTTTTGATGAGTTGTCTTGGGTTTGTGTGACACATTTGGTTGGCTGACCTAAAGGAGACATTGTTGGTTGAAGAATCTTGTTGACTACCGTAATGCCACCATTCTTCATCTCTGTTTGATAAAATGATAAGTATATTATTGGCTTGTCTTCCATCAATCTATTGGTATGTTATATCAACATTTTACTTTCATGCTTATGTGAATGCAATTTTGTGTTGGGCTCTATAAGTTTGAAGTAAATTTTCATCAAGCATAGAACATCTTTAAAAATTAATAGGACATCACTGATCTAAGCGCCCCTTTAAGGGATAATTTCTTACCATCATCAATATTGAGTTTTTCTTTCAGCTTTTCTTCGAAAATGTTTGATTTTCTGCCTCTTGTTTGATTAGGAAAAGAGGGCTCCAAGTGGATCCCAAGACCTCCAACAAGGATACCAATACCATATTTTTTTTCTCTCAGCCTGAGGTTATAGTGAGGAATTTTAGTAGGGCACACAGGGCCCAAGGGATGCTCTTCAGGTAGTAGGGGAATGACAGATAAATATAACTTAGGAATGGAAGAGATGATACTTTCAAGAGCTATAAGATCAAAAAAAAGGGAACAAGACTCAACAGGTTTATGGTTGGAGGGAGTAAGCTCAAGACGAACATACCAAGGAAATAAATTAACAGACATAGGAGTAGTAGGGGGAGTATTAGTACACGCGAGAAGTGGCACCTGTTGCGTGAGTTCCATTTCACCTTGAATTTCCTGAGCTGTGCCTACTACTTCCGACTGTCCCCCCTATGGTGGCAACTAAATTTCCATGGGCTCAATGAAGCCATCCTGTGGAGTATCCAACTCCACCTATTGTATCTTGACCTCCACCTCTTCCCCAATACTGCCCTCAAGTTCAGGCTCTTCCCAATGTATCCTATGTCTACAGAATCCTAAAGGACAATACATTGCTAGATGACCATACTTATGACAATGATGGAAATGGAATGCTAACTGCTCATAATCCAAAATTTGAGAGAAAGAGTGGCCATGCACTTGAATTTGCATCATATCTTCTAGCCCTTCTCTCGGGTCCAACCGAGCCAATATTTGAGCCACCTTCCTCTCTTTTGTCACCAAGAATGACATATATGCTTCAAGAAATGTGCCCAACATATTTCCAATGGCTCTGAACACTCCCATCAATAAGAGCTGGGGTGCGAGGGCCAATAAACATACCTAAACCAAAATTTGTTCGAGCCTTTCGCTTTGTTTGTCGAATAATGGCATCCATTTTTTCAAGAATATTAGGGAATTTCAAAAGGCTCAGTTCCTTTCCAAAACCCATTCCAATGCTTCTTCATTTTTGAACCCGACCATAAACCAGCCTCTATACAAGATGATAAACTCTGTTTGAGTGGTCAGACCTCCACTCCAAGACTTATGTATCCACTCTGCAAAATAATTTGAGGAATATTGACGACCTTTCACACACCCCACCAGGATAAGTTATGAGGTTGCCAAGGCCTCATCCATCAGAATTTCCACTCCCAATTCCAAGTTTGGCCTAACCTCCTTCTTCCTAATTACTTTCCCCTTCTTTCTCTTGGAGCCAAAGGTCTGTTCAATACCAAAAGAAGTGCTGAGAGCTTCGTCATTTTTTGGTTCTTCCGCAGGGGGTTGTTATGGCAAAGAAATCGATGACCTGAGGCTCTGAGGAGGTGCCTCGACTCCTGGAGACCAAGTCTCAAGGTCAAGAAGTGGGTAGTTATCTTTCAGCCCCAGAGAGGTGTCATTAACTATTCCTTGGATTTTTTGAGAGAAGATATTACATTCCTACCTACTGTCTTCTGCAAGCCAAAAATTTGTATATGACTCCTCCAGAATCAGGAATAATTTAAACAAATTCTCTCGAAACAACCCTTCATTATCACTAGAATGCTCCGAAAACAAAGCCTGCTCAGACACCAGAGCAGGGTAAACAACTAGCAGGATTTTTCATCCCTAAGTCTTAACCAAACCCCGACCCACTCTCGGAGACACCACCTTTACCTCCCGAATTAAAAAATATTTTAACCCTTCATGTCTTAGTAGACTACTACCCTTTACCATGTCTTTGAGACCACAGGTTAAGGAATAAGAGAGACATAAAGATCTTACCCGAAAATTCGTTGGGGAAATTTAACCTTCAACTCTTTTTAAAACTGCATTCTCCAAACCAAATGAAGACTCTATTTCCTACAGCCAGAATATCACCTTTGATGAGAGGCTTCTTGACTGTTCCAAAAACACCTGAACTACCATTGACTTCCCAGTCTAGTTCAACAGCACCTCGCTTTCCAAGTGGAGACCTTGCTAGCATTTTTTCCTTCTCTAGGTTCTGTTGGGTTGGTTCCAACACCCAGGCCGACAGAATTTCCTCTGGTTCTGATTCTAAACTGATGTGGTTTTTGGGGCTAACCATACTAATACCATAGAGAGATGAATCACAAAAATATTGCAAAATCTGCACTGTGAGGGAGAGTCTCAAACGCTGGACTGGCTTCCATGCTAGGAGGAAGTAAAAATGGAACAATGATGTAATATATAACTAAAAAATGTGTAAACCAAAAACCCAGAGTGTAAAATAGGAGTTTGAAGAGAGATCGGTTATGATTCGAGGAGCGTTTAGTGAAGAACATCCATGTGCATACAAGTGGTGAGGCGGTTCCTATAAGACATTAGAGCTACAGTGACCACCGCCATTGATCGTCCCAATGCATAGAGTGCGAAAACCTAGAAACCATAAAAATTTCCCCCCTCATTTAAAAAAAAATACCCCTTCTATTCAATTTACCCTCAACCTACTAGTTAAAAAAAATAATTTCAAAGGTTGTCTTCCTGCTAATTTCAAGTTGGAAACTATACACTCTTAAATTTGACTTCATTTTCATCATGGTTTTACTTCTATAAGGATTATTATCATTTGAATTTTGCACCACATCTTTCAATCATAATGGTGTGAGAATTTCTTCATAAGGCTAACCATCGACACTCAGAAATCCTGAAAACAATATCACCACAAGAAAAAAATAGAATTGCAGAAACCCATAAGAGGTTGATCAGGCTGGACTTAAATTTATTCATCTTCTTCAAATCCACTGCAACTCCCTTTTAGTTATGAAAAAACCGGCAAGTTTCATTTTCAGCTGTTTCATCTATATAACTTTAAATAAGCAATGGATTATGCTAAAAGTGAATGTACTTGGGTTTGAATTTGTCATGTGACTTACCCTTCAACTCTGTTGGATAGATAGGGTGTCACTACTATCATAGGAGAATCTGACGATATTAAGTACAAATCCTTTTTTTAAAGCCCATTTCCTGTCTTTGTGCATACACACTCAAGCATATGTAGATAGATGGATGGATGGTAAATTGGCATTGAAGAGTCCAAGTGATAAAAAGGCATGTCTATGCAAATACCTATATCCTTCACTATTTTGACTTATATTGTTAAGTCTGTGAGAATGTACAAAATGACCTTGTTTTGCAACGAGAGAAAACTCGTTTTTCCCTTGTTAACTTATCACTATTTTGCATTGGTTTGTTTCATCTCCAATATTACTTATTATGGTGTTATGTTGTTATTGATACCATTGGTCTGCAATTGTTTTTCCATTTATTCACATGAAGGAACTATGTGAAATCAATCCTTCTCTACAATTGAGTCCCATGTTTCATTCTTCAACTTCTATTTAGATTTTTGCATTTTGAAGGTTCCATGTATTGTATGTTATAATAACATGAGAGACTCCAACATTATGACTTCTTGTTAACAAATTCCATGTTTATTGTGTACATCCATCAAAAGGGTTGTTTCATATTGCCCCCAAAAAATTTCTTTGACGAGTTACTTGTTTGATAAAGTTTTCTTTTGCTACCATAATAAACATGATGTTCCCTAATTCCACAATCTACATATTATTTGATCATTGCATCTAGATAGGAGGCTGCCAAAAAAACCTTAGTATTAAATTTCACGCATCTAGATTTTTGGTTTATCTTTACAATTTAGTTTTTGTGTGGTTTTGGTAGGTTTTATTTATAATTATAGGCATGTTTGTGATTGATCTCAATTTGAATGCATACATCATACAAATACTTGTCATCAGGAAATAATCAAGTTATGAAGTTGTGTTACTAGTTATTTTATGTGTCAATCATCTTTTCACAAAATAACTATCAATATTCATGAAACCTTAGATTTCAGTAGTGTACATTAGGATGTAGAATCACTGAGATATCTCAATAAGTAGTTTTCCAATATATGAGGCTCACCCATAAATCGACTTTAAAACTTTCATATTGAGACATATGTTTGATAAGGTGATGATTAG
Source organism: Pinus albicaulis (assembly GCA_034641835.2). Taxonomy (NCBI): domain Eukaryota; kingdom Viridiplantae; phylum Streptophyta; class Pinopsida; order Pinales; family Pinaceae; genus Pinus; species Pinus albicaulis. Next base: position 290,618,452 of record CM076569.1, read on the forward strand.
GTATCCCACAAGATATAAATATGCATACAATTTTACCATCACTCCTTAAGTGTAGGGAATAGTGCATCAAGCCTAGGTATTACATCTTGACTTCAAAATTCAACTCCCTCTTACGTTGATAAGTTGATAAATGAGAGTGTCATTAATCAACTGCATCCTTACAATCCAATCATCACGGCTTTTCCATAACTCCCTCTAAATATAAAGAAAGTGACCTTGCCAAAATTATAGGCATAGAGCTATGTACAACCTGCTACTTTTCCTGTCACTATTTCTTTGGTCCATGTGCCAAAGTCATCAATATAGCTCCCTCCTAATTCTTGCTTCATCCTTGTATCAATATACTCCTTATTTTTAAGATGACACGTTACCATACCAAACCTCAAAAATACATAGGTGAACTCTCTCACATGCTCTGCCTATTCAAATGACAGATCTCAATAGCGGTATATCAATGGAACCTTATTACTGAAATTTTAAGAATGCCTGAAATTAAAGATGCCAAGGGAATTACTCTGAATTTAGCCTTGGAATTATTTCCAAGTCCGATTGTGCCATGGATACTGGCTTCTAGCCTGATCTCAACATCTAGATAGACAAAAGAAATTTCAAATTATGCCAAGTTTATTTTGAGAAACAAATACTAGATCTAATGTACAGAATTTATTCCAAGGTTCAGTATTATTGCAGAAGAATGTGGCAAATAGTTAATGCACTTTAAACTGGTGAAGAAGAACTCTCTTCTGCCCTCCAAGTTTTGATGCTTGTCATTAAATACTGAATACTTGATGCATCATTGACTTATGCGAATGGAAGGTCCAATGGTCAACCTGACTTATTGTAGTGATTTATATCATAAGGGAGGTCTGGTCTTCAGATACCTACAAAATTTCTTCCTTTAATGATGCTACTATAGGTCTTCAAAGTGAAAAACTAATTCTTCTCGAAACTGAACAAGGATCGATAAGCTTGATTCTAAGAAGAGCAGACTGTGACTATATATATGAATGATGACACTATTGAAGGAACATGATTGTGAACACAATCAATATGACCCAAACTGATCGAGAGAATTGATATTTTAGATGGAGGATATTGTAGCTACTCCACTGCAACATCATTCTCGAATAGGATTCCTGACACCATATATAGGGGAATCTTACTTTTCTGTATACAATGCAAAACTCAATGAATATAGACAGTGGGAATATACCATACGAATAGAGAAGAGAAGCCATATCTAAACTGATTGATGTAGTTCCATATATTCATGTACTGTACCGTCATTCATATATAGCTAATGAAATCAAGGTCAATCTTATACTATTGTAATAGCAATACCATATTGGAGCTATTGCACAGTGACATCCATACACAAAGTTGAGAGTATACAAGAATGGGTTGATACCCATTATTGCCAATATGGGAAGCCATACTAATGTAGAGTAATATGAGAAACATATATATATGACTGAAGAAAGTCAAAATTTCATAATGGAAAGACTCATACTGAAGCATATGCCATATGACATTATAGAAAAAAAATACTAAGAGCATAGCTATATAGCAAACTTCCAATTATTTCAGAGGTGCAGTATCGAGAGTGAATATCTAAGAGACTTCCTTGAAAGGTAAGCTTCCTGAACCCTACTTAAAATAACTATGATTTCATGACCAACTATGCTTCACCTTATGTTGTTCTACTAGAAATTCAAAGCATGGTTGGAAGGGCTTTAAGGCTCCTCCTCAAGCCTCCGACAATTCACGTGTTTGCTACATCAAGGTCTTCATATATACCAAAATATACTTAATATTAACGGCATTGTACCTTATAATGACTGCGGCCTAAGCTAGGCCTCAAAACAGACTTTTCCGAGTTGTTGTAGAAGCAATCCCTTCTCTATGGCCTATAGAAGAATGAGAATATCCTTCTAGGACAAGGAACCAACCCTGTTTACATGCACTATCACTTTAGATCGCTATGGTTAGGTTAGGAGTTCCCTTCTAGGCCTCTCGGTTATCTCAAATCCTTCTCCTCATACTGTTGTAGCAGCACATTCCATCAACCTTGTAAAAAGAGACAAACCCTTCACAAATAGTACAGAAAAACCATCAATACTTACCTCTTAACATGTGGTCTGATCTAGCAAGAGAGATGCTGCCCTAAACAGTCTTGACTCTGCTCTCTTCCTTGTCAGTTGCTTCCATTAAATGTTTAAGGAGGACTTCGCAATAATGGTTTGCAAATTTTATTTGAAGCCCCTATGTGCTATTGAGCCCAACTCTGACATATTCCCAAACTAGAATTCTAATAGCCCCTTACTTGATGGAAACTTGATTACATTCCTTGTGGTTGCATTCCTTCTCTTGCTTGGGATTCACCTTATCTGGTTCTAAAACCATGTTAATTTTGAAGCATGTTCTTAGCCCATAAGCCATTTAGATTCCATTAGCAGTCACATAGCTCATTATCATATAAACAGTAACTAAAGAAAGAACATAGGTGATCGAAGAAAAAGAGAAGCCAAGACAAGATAACGCAAGGATATGGTGCAAGCCAAGGAAAAACCTCAAGTCGGGGAAAAACCTTGATCGATTCTTCTTATTATTCTTAAAAAAATGTTCATCAGAGAGAGAGAGAGAGAGAGAGAGTACAATGATTTTAAAGTCAACACTAACTTTCCAAATAGAAGATTTGACCTTAGACTACAATATTGAATACTAGTTAGGGCTACCTAAATTAGCCCTTTCTGAACACTGGTTAGGGTTGCATGGATTTTCCATCTTTCTCCATTACATCCTACGTTCAAGCCTGGGAGTATGAAGCCTACAAATAAGGACTTAACCATGCCTTCATTATCTCAAACAACTTAAAAACTAGCTGTAGTAATGGTCCTGTGTCTGCATCCTGCAACAAAGATGTTCAATAGAATATCATGGAGAGATACGATACAAAAAGGGATCACAATCCTCTATCAGGGATCACAACTTATGTCCAAGGGTCTACAACCTTTGATCCAATTGTATTGCCTTCTTAGTGGTTGCGGCTAGGTAAGCAGACCCTAGACTAGGTCTCTCGGCCCTCTAGAATTCATTCACAAGCTACTGTTTACCACGGCCCAGAACAAAGAGATAATTACCATAAAGAAAATACAGTTGCACCCTTAATATCTTCTCACACCTCTGGCTTAGACCTGAAATTAATACACACCCTAAAATAGAGAGAAACTCGTCCTTCTTTCTTCATGCTTGCCTCAGTTTTTCGCTAGAAATTTCAGAGGTAATTTCTTGATGAGATTGCTCTTATATGATTTCAAAAGAAGGACTGGAAACCTATGTGTACATTTCAGAAAAAAAATGTTCTCATACTGGCACACTTGCTCTTTCTTGTACGCAAGAAACCATTTTTAATTTTTGTAACTAAAATCATATCAAATAGTATAACAACTTGAAGACTGGAGCTTATCAAGAGCTTTATAATTCTAGTCTTGTTTGGAATTTTTTTCCTGCCCAAGATTATGGTGTGAGCTCTAGAATCAGTTTGAGCAATCTAGAGGTGCATCAACATCACCAATTCATGTCCTTGGGCCATTGACACATAGATATATTTTTATTTCTTGTGTTTCCCTTTCCTTTTCACATTTTTGAAATTCATTCATGCAAAAATATTGTAAATAGTTATGCAACTGCAGTTTTTGTTTTCCATGGTGGAACCATTGGTTTCTACACATACACTTGGAATTTTACACCTGTGACGTTGGTTTTACATTTGTACCATTGGTTTTATATTGGGCCATGACTACGACATGCATAACTTCTCACATAACCCACAATGTGTTTTAAAACTTGTCATATTTCCCAATGGGGCCCATTTCTATTATTGTATTCCATGGATAACATTTTCTAGTTTGAAAGTAATATCAAATTATCACTCAAACCCACATTAGGGCTTTGCGTTATTTTTCCAAAGACCAAAAACTCCCTTTAGCAAATTGAAAACAATAGAACCAAATATTCATGGTTTCATACCAAAATGAAAAGAGACATTATGGCTATTTTCCAGACCCTACGTCATCAATGCCAAGCCTAGACATAAGATATTGTCAACCCTTTGACAACATGGTCCACACCTTTTACCCCTAGCCTTGCTCTGGATCATGCACCAACATCTTCTACCCCTACTAGCATTCCTCTTGAAAACATAGGTATGCATAAATAATTTCCTCAACCAAGGAAATCTCAACTGTAAACCATTACTATGTCCACTATTTTCCAAGAACATGCATTACTCTATTGACCTCTCAGCCTCATTAAACTCGATCTTACCTTAAAACTAATGTGGGTTTAAATAGTATTAGGAAACATGTAAGGGAATGCATCTACTTATCTAAAAGCTTGTCAAGTATGTCCTAAAGAGGTATATTTGGTTGCTTCATCTTGATATCCTCCTTTGATGGCTTGTTTGATTGATCCATCAAGCTAAGTTGGAAACATAGTGTGGGGAGAAATTCAGCTTTGAATAAAACATGTTTCTAGAAATTTATGTTGGTGGGCCTGATATTACTACTTGAATTTCCTTTCAATGTGATTTGGTAGGCAGTGTGTAGGTACCATCATACGAGGATCTCACGACTTCCGGTATGAATCCACATTTTAACTTCCAAGGTCCTTCCTCTATCTATTATGAAAATAATTATATGGTAAATTTTCATTTAAGAACCTACATGATAAATTTTATTTAAGGATCTAAGTAATAAAATGGTAAATTTCTGTAAATTGATGCATCCTTCAGCATATTTGCTTATTTTTTTGGGAAGTGAATATGGAGCTTATCATCTCATCCTGCAAGAAGAACAAATCAACTTTGTCCTTTTGGTCTATGGCTATTGCATTAGTTTGTTTCCATTCTAATTTTTATTTTTGTTTCTTTTCAAGTCCTAAAATTTATCTTCTATTAAGTTTATCCTCAGAAACCTGCAAGTGTTTTCCCCTTTAGTTATATAAGAAACCATGGGAAAAAGAGCTTACTCTGTAACTCAGTCCCTTATTTCCATATACATCTTATCAGTTCCATGTTATTAATAGTGTCTTTTAGAAACTTCTATATTTTTCCACATTTCATGCAAATTATCGTATGGCACATTTGAAGTGACAAATTCACAATTGTTTCATTTGCGGAGGTCAAACAGGTCTTGGGGGTCTCACAGATTTGGATTTTAAGGTGATTTGCCTCTGTTGTTTCTCAGGCTGGTCTTGGCCAGGAAAAAAATGCCAAGGTACCCTATGGAGGCTTTGAAAACCTCCTCTATTTAGTTCTCAAGTATTCTCTGAGGTTAGAGGGGGTAAGCTACGAATATATTCAATTGTTGGTTGTCCACCGTCACTTCAAAAACATCTCTCCCATGAAAATTTCAATGCTAATTTTAAGTGGTTTTGGAGTAGAATGTTGGAGGAACAATGAAAACTCGACACACGAACCCCATCTAATATCCACACTAGTTCCTTTCCGTTGCAGACCATTATCTTGTATTACTGAAATAAAAATTTGATTAGATGGATGATATAGAAAAAATTAAAATATGATGTCTTAGGTAGAAATGGGAATGGGATGGCAGTCCTTGTCACTCAAAGAATACATTATAATATCAAAAATTCTAGTGAATGTGGTAGTCATTAACATTTATTAATAGGACAAAAAATCCATGGACATTATTCAAATGAATTCAATAGCACACAAGAATACATATTGGACAATCTTCACATGAATCCCTATGGTTCATAGGTAAACTATAAAGATTGGATAACCTTGAATTCAAAGCAAGACACTCCTTAATGCTAAACAGGTTGGTAATCAATTTCCAAAGGATCTAAAGGTAAATACCATACTCAATCTTGATGATAAACCAATGCGGGAAATACAAAAATAACAAGTATTTGAAATCAGTCACTGCCTTGCATTATATTCAAATAGAATCAAAGAAAAAATGTTGACTATAAATCTTGAACATTCATCTTGATAACTGAACAAATTTATCCATAACTTCATGGAAAATTGGGAAAATGTTCTTGATTGGATAAGAAAGGATACAAATTCTACAAAAAGGGAGCTGAATCTCCTGGTACACTCTCAGATAATTTGTGAATACAGTGTCCCCTTGGGCATTAGAGAAATTCAACCTACAAGTTTCAAAATTCCAACTCTTTACAAAGTCTTCGATTATGTCTTTTATCCCCTCTTGCATACTAAGTTCCAACATTCTTTAGTGTAACTTCTTTCCAAGAAGAGAAAGGAAGATGAGGTGTCTTGAGTAGGTTTGTCACCTTACGTATGAAGGGTCTCAATTGTCTTAGAAAATAGTGTACTTTGTTGACATTAATTCTCCATGAATTCGTACATTTATAACAATTTGTCAGTTTTCTTATCTATATTCATAAAGTGAAGATGCTATTATTGTATTTCCAAGTATTCATTATAAATGCCATTTGTCATTCTGAAAATACTATCCACTCAATGAATGTGTCAACATCCATTCAGAAATTTATTGATGGAATGCTTTATGAAGCAAATGAAAAATGAATTTTCCCAAGCTATTTTTCTGTATGAATGCACCTTTGCTGCTCATGTGGTCATTTTTGTTAGAAAAAATAAATATTATAGAGAAATGCAACACATAAAATATGTGGAAAATACAAGCACACAAAACACATAAAAACAGAGAGACACAAATATACGTGGTTCACCCAGTTTGGGCTACGTCCATCCTGAACAGCCAGTCCTTCCTTTCTATTATCCAGCAAATGAAGAGACACAACCTACATCAGATCCGTTGTAATATACTATGTTCCCTCTTATAGTCTCCATATATGTTTCTCACTCTGATAATACACATACAATACACAGCCACAGTAAAATACCCTCATACAAGTGAGGGGTTGCCTTCTAGGGAAAAAAACCCTAAACTAAACATAACTTCTACCATCAGATCACCTACCTAATGAATGGCCCAGATTGACTAGAAATTACTATACTTTACAAGGCAATTTTACATCTGTTTTCAGCTTCGAGGGCGCTGCCCCCGAAACCTCCTGCCAGGGGGGCTCTATAAAGTCGTAATAGCCCCCCCTGGACCCCCCAGGCAGCGTTTAATTTCGGGTGGTGTTGCCGCCCCATTAAGGTACAGGGGTCCAATGCTGTGATACAAAATAAACAAGATAATCAAGCTCCACACCTAACAATTTTAATTTGAAGCTACTACCCTTGACCTTTCTTTTTGTTTTTGCATAAGTATACCAGCACCAAATCTTGAAACAATGGGAAACAAACTTCTTCTTTTTATGATTCTATTTATTGTTGTTAATATGGCCCTCGTAGGTTTTTGGTTTACTAGCCATGTAAATTTAGCAGCAGCATTTGGAAATGGACCCAAACCCAACAACCATATTTCAAATTCTCAGCGAAGTTCTTTATTGGAAGGTTGGTTTAAATTCTACGAACCATTATTTTAATCCTCCTTTTGGATCTAGTGTAGAAATACGTATATGTCCATAGGACTTACACCACTAAATACTAAGAAGTTGCCTCTTTCTTCCAATAGACGAAATAAAAGAGCATGGGATTTCATGTTTAAGCTTACTAGATAAAATTTTCACAACATTCTCTCTTCCATTCCCATCACTCAGTGCATCGCAATCTTCCTGCAGTGTTGGAGAATCAGGCGAATCCATATTTTGCATAGTGATTATGAGTACATTCTCTTAGATGATTTCCAATGAGAATAAGATTGAGATGAAGGAATAAGTTGTCTTCAAGTGAGAGGGAGATGGAATGACTGATGGTGTTAGTGTTGTAAAAGCTTCAGAAATAGAAATGCCAAATTAAATACAAGTTGTTGGATCTAACACTAGCATAAGGAACACCATTATACTAGAAAATTATACTGATGTCACAATGTGAAGAAACAAAAAGACCTTGCATATGGTAACTGCAAGAACCATTCAATGATGCCTGCTAGCTCTAGATATGAAATTACATTCATATTCATAAAATATGAAGGCCAAGTAGATAGTTGAAGTTCACTAATGCTTACAATAATGGGAATATACTTGCTCTCATAATTTGGGTCAAGAGGGATTAAGACTTCATTAACTCTATCCCTTTGTGGGGATTTCTGCTACTAATGCAACCAATATTGCTACAAATGAAATAGAGACAAACATTCAAACTGAGATTACAAGATTTATTTCTACTTTGAACATCTTATCCAACACAACACACTTTTTATAATGCCTAAATGTGATAGCTGAACTATGACAAACATAAAAAATGATGTAGACTTCTCAGATGTCATGAATGCATTAAAACTGACAACTGGGACAAGAACAACCAATAGAGCACTTAGAGGCTAGAACCTAAATATAAATTTCACATTTTATACCTCATGGAAAGGTCATATATATTATGTTTCAATGGATCTCCAATGTTTGACAATGACTAACTAGAGGGAAATCATGTACAAGTCCTGAAAGTTGATAAAGAATTGGAACAGTCCCATAAAGAGGCAATTGTTTTTCCAATTGAAGGATAGTTTGGTGGCAGCTATAAGGGAGTCAAATACATGTTTGAAGAATCTGAAGAAGAAAAATAAAATGGTGGCGTGTTCCCTGTTACAAAGGGGAGTCTCATGGGCTCCCTTGAGGATGATCATGCTAACTAAGATGAAAATTCTGAAAAATTTTCGTTTGATGCCTTGTGTAGTGATAAAGACACTACTCCAAATGAGGATCAATGTGATTTTCTTAAAGAACCCACTAGAGACAAGAAAATGGGCATGGAGTATTGGGTGGATGATCCTCTTTTCAGCATCATCAGAGACCACCAGGAAAGTTTGTTTCCGAGTGAGACAAGGGTGGTATTACATCAGTAATGAATGAAGAATCCAAAATAGGGTCTGGAAGAGACAACATCTTTTGCCTCATGGGCTATGATGATATGCTCACTTTCTAGAAGAGACAACTGAAAGTTTAATCTCAGCATAGTGCCCTTGATGATGACATAGATACTCCATTGTCGATCAAAGTTTTGGTCATGGAAGTATCATCTATATAGGCATTCACAACAGTACCTCTGGGTTCAACATAATTTGGATTTGTAGCTTTCTCGAGCATGATATCATAAATTTGTCCCATACATGAATGATAGGAGGATTTATTTTCTTTCTACCTGACCCTTTGATACATGATTCCTTGATGAAATTGTTGTAAATGGGTATTTATTTGATACCCCGAGGAAGTGGAATATTTACATAAATATTTCTAAGCATATAGTGATAGAGGTATGGTAAGTGACTCACCTAACAAATGATGACGATATTCACTTGACATGAAGACCCAAAATTTGTGAGTTGAGGTTAGTGACTCACTCCATTGGCACTACAAGACTGTTACATAAATGTCATTATCTTCCGTGAAATGCATAGTTGGTCAAATCCACCAACAAACATCTTGAAATGAGGGTCCTAATACATTATTCCAAAAGTCCCAAAACCGTGTATGAATAGATTTAATGTCAAAATTTTCACTATCTATCTTGGGCCAAACAAAAGTTTCCCAGTCTTCCTTTTTCACAAGTATAATTTCAAGGGCTTATATAGGCTTCTTTTAGGTTTATTTGGGAAAATAAATGAACTTGTTATTCAATCCTTTGTCACCAGGGCATGTCAACCCAAGATCTATAGGTTCATGTGTAGTTTAAAGAGGAGACTATGTTCACAAAATTTTTCTATTAAGTTATCCACACAACTCAATTTCATTGTGGTGTTATACTTCCTACCAACATTAAATTTCCAGTTTCAAGTCTACTTTGCACTATCTCTATGATCTTGAAGCTCTCAAATTTTTTTCATTTTTCCTCAATATATTTTTGGCATTGAAGTTCACTTGGTAATTACATTCATCTCTCTCCATTCTGTAAGCGAGAATGAGATTTTTTGGTACCTTTCCAATGACACACAATTATCTGGAAACAATTGTTTTCTCATGTGTACATAAACTACTCCCCACTAGAATTGAATATGTGACCTCCAAGGAGAAATCATGTGTTCTTAAACATTAGGCCCAGTTAGGTTGTACAGTCCCAAACTACCCTCATGTGAGGAAACTCAGCCTGTTATGAGGTCTATCCAATTTTACAGTCTATAGCCCATGAAATTGAATTCAAGGTACAAGAAAAGAGAAAAATATGAGAACCAACATATTAAATTTGAATTTACTAATATGGTTATAATAATGTTTCGCATGTGTAATTTTTCTACCATATATCCCGACCCAAGTGGCATTTTATCTTCAAGCTCTGCATTTCTATAGTTTATAGGCTACAACCAAAACTTCTATTGTATGCAGAATTCTGTCAAATGCATGTTGAGAGCCATGGGTTGATCATAAATTTTTTAAACTACAAGTGTTAATATAGATATTGGGTACATAGGTATTCAAAATATTGAAAGCCTACCAACAATGGTCATTGTTTTTTTGGTTCATATTCTTACTCATGGGAGGTTTGGGCATCTATTTTTTTAGAATCAAAGTCAACATTAGAGATCAACATTTAAGAAATTGTCAAAGAAAGTGACTAGGAATGGGAGACCGTACCAATATCACATGTTTAAAATTTCAACTCGACAGTCATATTTAACTTGAGAATTCTAAAATTATTAATGCATATGGAATTTCATGTTGTTATTATGTGTCTACATTGTTGGTGAAAATTGAAGCCGATGTTAGAGTTTGTAAATCAAATTAGGGGAATAGGGATAAGAAACACCATAGCATGTCCAACAAAGAGGACTAAAAGTGCATGGAATTTTTCCACCCAACCATAGAGCTTGAGCTCACCCTCTTGTCGATAACCTTCTTTCCAAAGGCCAATCTATTACACTCAATGCTCCAGGGAAACAGGAATCCAAAGTTACCACATAAACATCATTGAAAAACTATAAATTAATTTAACAACAATCATTCATCAAATCATATATTCAAATCCTAGTCAATTGTTAAGTGCAACTTGCTTGGTTGATGTGTAGGTTTTAAACCTTTACAGAAATTATCTACACACGAATATTAAAACAGAAAATAAACAATAGCGAGAGCGTAAAACATAACACAGATAAACACAAAGATTTTCCCTTGGATCCCAAATCGGGACGACCAACTTGAAATTTCATTATTTTCGTTTTAGTGTTACAACACATATATATACATGTCAAAGCATAGATAAACCCCAATCCATTAACCCTGGATTAGAACATAACCATAGTTCCCTTGATCAGATCTACAAAATACCAGGGGCTGAAAACCATCGTACCCCAAAACCATGTGCAAACTCATACATAAAACCATAGGTGGGTCCACCTATGAGTGGGTCCACACACCAAAATAAATTTTCCAGGGCGCTACCCCAAACCCCAACAAGGGGGGCTACCGCTGCCCATGTGACCCCCTGCTACACCTAACTCAACGTACAACGTGTGGGACTAGTCGTGGAAAGAATATAACACATACTCAACATTCTCCCACTTGTTGTTTTCTTTTTGCATGGGGGCCACAAGAGAGCTTAGTATAGATCTGCAACACCCATTGTTTCTCTACACCAAGAGAACTTCTGAGTGCTCACAGACTTCGTCAATGCATCTGCAACATTCTTCAAAGTGTCCACCTTTACCAACAACACCCTTTTATCGTCAACCATATCTATCACAAAGTGATATTGAACATAAATTTTCTTTTTCTTTGAATGATAACCAGGGTTCTTAGCCAAGAAAATTTCACTTTGGCTATCACAATCTATCCTTATAGCTCACTACACCAACCCCATACTTGAACACAATATTTGCAACCAAACTTCTTCCTTGCTTGAATGAGTGGTTGCCATGTATTCTACATCTGTAGTTGAAAGAGCCACTACAAACTGTCTTTTACTCATCCAAATAACTGAACCTGAAAATAGGCTAAACATATACCCACTTGTAGATATTCTTTGGTCTAGATCTCCAGCCTAGTCTGCATCAACAAAACCACGAAGGTCCAACACTATTTCCAATCCTGGTCTTCCCTGGTAGCAACATCCATAATCACTAGTGCCATGCAAATATCTGAAAACCCGCTTCACTACTGTGCAATGCTCCTTCCCTGGGTTTGACATAAATCTGCTCAATACTCCCACTGCATGCGCAATTTCTGGTCTAGTACAAACCATTTCATACATCAGGCTACCCACTGCACTTGCATATGGAACACAGGACATATCCTCCTCTTCTTCTTGTGTCTTGGGACACTATTTATCAAACATCTTTACACCTACATGAATGGGGACATTCACCGGTTTACTATCCTGCATATTGAACCTTTGCAATATAGTCTCAACATACTTCCTCTGGTTTAACCAGAGCTTCCTCTTTTCTCAATCTCTCTTAATTTCCATGCCCAAAATATAGTTTGCAGCACCAAGATCCTTCATGTCGAATTTGGAGAAGAGTTGGGTCTTCAAATCTTGGATAATTTATTTTTCATTGCCAATCAACAACATATCATCCACATACAAGACCAAATAAATAACATGGTCACCAATTAATTTAAAATAAACGCAATGATCCTCCTTCCTTCTGGTGAAGCCAAGTCCCCTTATATAGGTATAAAATTTCTAATACCACATCCTTGGTGACTATTTTAGCCCATACAAAGACTTCTTTAACCTGCATAAAAGTTCTTTCTTCCCCTTCACCATAAAGCCTTCAGGTTGTTTCATGTTGATCTCCTCTTCCAGATCCCCGTGAAGAAATGTTGTCCTCACATCCATGTGTTCTATCTCAAAATAAAATGCAACAACAACAGACAAAAGTAATCTAATAGAGGTAACTTTGGCAACAGGAGAAAAAATATCACCAAAATCAATTCCCAGCACTCAGAAATAACGTTTTTCTACCAACCGAGCTTTGTATTTCTCCACCTTGTCTTCTACATTCATCTTATTCTTAAACACCCATTTTCTCCCGAAGGGCTTCCTTCTAGCCAACAACTCCACCAGATCCCATGCCTCATTTTTATGCAAGGATGTCATTTCATCAACCATGGCATCCTTCCAGAGCTTTTCATCCTCTGAATCTACTGCCTCCCTGACAGTTCTGGGATCATCATCAGTTATAGTTAAGGAAAAAATTGAACAGAAATTAGATGGAATATACCTTTTTGGTTTCCTTCTTTCCCGAACTGATCTTCTCATAGCTGTAGCTTGTGGCTCTTCCTCTTCTGAGTCTTCTTCTGTTGTAGAGTCTGATTCATCCTCCTTTAGCTCAAAATCTATCTTCTCAAGTTCCCTTGGTAGGACTTCATGTTTAACAACATATTTCACCTCTCTAAACACCACATCTTAGCTGTAAACAACCTTTCTTGTTTCTGGGTTCCAAATATTTTAACCCTTTAAACCATCCTTATACCCAATAAAGATGCACCTTTCAGATTTATTATCCAACCTGGTGCTTTTTTCCTTTCGAACATATACAAATGCATCACATCCAAATACCTTCAGATGTGAAAGAGAGGGTTTCTTACCATTCCATACCTCATGTGGAGTCTTATCCTCCAACGCTGATGAAGATGATATGTTAACCAGGTAACATGCAGTCTCCACTACCTATGCCTAGAATTCTTGCCCTAACACAGTACCACTGAGCATGCTTCTTTCCTTTCCCATCAGTATTATGTTCATTCTTTCTGCAACTCCATTTTTCTGAGGTGTGTATGGAGTATTCTTCTATCGTGCTATACCACACTTCTTACAGAACTCTTCAAATTCCTTCTTGCAGAATCCCCACCATTATTTGTCCTAAGCATCTTTATCTTTTTCTCTGTCTGGTTTTCCACCAAAGCCTTAAATTCTTTAAATTTGTTAAAGACTTCATATTTCTTCCTCAAGAAATGTAACCATGTATTCATTGAGAAGTCATATATGAATGAAACATAGTACACAGAATTACCCAGTGATGGAACTGACACAGGTCCAAACACATCACTGTGCACAAGCTCTAATATCTTTTTCTCTCTCTTAGTACCAGAAGAAAAAATCACCTGATTCTGCTTCCCATATACACAATGTTCATAGAAATCAAAATCCAAAGAGAAATTAGACATACCTTCTACCATACCATTTCCATGTAGTATCCGAAGGCCCTTCTCTCCAATATGTCAAAGCCTTTGATGCCATAGCATGGCATTTTCTCCCTAGACTGCTAGGCTTTCTACTCCACCTTCAGGAACTAGAGAATTGTTGCACCCATAAATAAATCTTGTACAGAGTTCCAATCCGAACTCCCCACATTAATACTAGTGCTCCCTGAACCATCTTACACATGTCTTTCTCGAACACTATTTTTATACCTGCATCATCCATCTTGCTTACAGAAATCAGATTTCTGGCCAATGCAGGAATGTGTAGAACACCAGGAAGTGTTCTAATCCTTCCACCTTGCAGCTTCAGCTTGAATTTTCCATGTCTGAAAATTTTTGCCTTCCTATCATCCCCTAGGAAGACATCATTGCCATCATATTGCTCATATTCACATAATCACTCCCTATGGGGAGTGAAGTGAAAGGATGCACCCGAGTCAATCAACCATGACTCATGATCTACATGTGTATTTTAAGAAGAAGCCAAATACACATCCCCACCTTCATCCTAGGTGGTTTTTTCCTCTACAGAAGGAGCATCATCAGATCCCTTTCCTTTCTCAGGAGCTTTAGATCTACAATCCTTTTGTAGTTCCCTTCCTTTCCACATTTCTAGCACACCTTTACAAACTTTCCAGGAGATTTAGATCTCCCACTCGAAACATTATTCTTGTTTCTATTTTGGGACCTTCCTCGTACAGATAAGGCATCTCCATTATGGCCCTCCATATTTCTCTGTCGCATTTCCTCCGACAGCATGGCTGAGACAATGTCATCAAAATTCAAGGTAGCTATATTGCTACTCATTACAATAACCATACTATCCCATGAGTCTGGTAGAGAACACAACGAATTGATGCACTTATCTTTATATCAGATTTTAATATCAACAGATGACAACTGACTTACCAAATTATTGAAGGCGTTCACATGCTCTGTCATCGAGTCTCCATCCCTCATTCTCAGGTTATAAAGCTTTTTCCACAGGAAAAATTTATTCACCAGAGACTTAGATTGGTACAAAGTCACAAGTTTGTCCCACAAATTCTTCATTGTAGCTTCCCCAGATACATTCAACAATACAGAATTAGAGACACACAACCGTATTGTGCTCTTCGCCTTCTGATCCAACTTTTTCTAGTCTTCATCTGACATTTCTGTTGGTTTAGTGCCTGGATCTACCGCGATCCATTGATCTTTATCGACCATCAGATCCTCCATCTTTAACTTCCACAACTCAAAATTCTGACCATTAAATTTCTCGATCTCTATCTTTCCGCTACTCGCCATATTCTTTCACCGCAAGAGTCGATCCCGCAGATCACCCACTGAACAAGGTCTACCATAGGCCTGAGCAAAAATCGCTTAGCAGCAGAGGCATCCCTTTGAAGCCGAAACAACTTCGATACCAAATGTAGGTTTTAACCCTGTACAGAAATTATCTACAGATGAATCTTAAAAAAAAAAATAAACAATAGAAAGAGCATAAAACATAACACAGATAAACACAAAGATTTTTCCCTCGATCCCAAATCAAGACGACCAACTTGATTTTTCATTATTTTCTTTTTAGTGTTACAACACATATATATACATGCCGAAGCATACATAAACCCCAATCCATTAACCATGGATTAGAACATAACCATAGTTCCCTTGACCGGATCTACAAAATACTAAGGGCCGAAAACCATCGTACCCCAAAACCATGTGCAAACTCATACACAAAAACATGGGTGGCTCCGCCTATGAGTGGGTCCACACACCAAAAAAAAAATTCCGGAGCATTGGCGCCTGCCCTGTGACCCCCCCTGTTGTGCCCGACACAACGTACAACGCGTGAGACTAGTCGTGGAAAGAATATAACACATACCCAACATGATGGAAGTGAGTAGCTAATATATTCCCCACTAGGGTCCAATTCTTCTAGTAACATGCTAGTGTATGCACTTGCGCATAGAACAATTCTTGCTTCTAGGGCCAAGTATTGAGGACTTTAGTTAAATAGATACTCCCCACCAAATTTTACTCTCGAAGAGAAACCATGGTCAATTGTGCGAAGGGATCCCTTGTAATGAAAAATTTTGGTGCAGTAGTCTTAATCATGATAAGAGGATGCTTGTTTAAAAAAATCAATGTCATCTTAAGCATACATCATTCAATCAAACCAAGTCAAAACATGGGGAACTCCTTTAGATATTAAGCAAGTCAAGAGGCATCCATAAAGTACAAGTAATCAAGACAATAAGTGACCAATACGTTTGACCATAGGTGTATGTAATCCAATATATAATCAATGTTCTACCAAGTTTATGGGACGAGGGAGTGTGGGAGCAGTGAGAGACATGTGGGGGGCTATGTGGAAGCACCCCCAAATTTTGGGTAAATTCAGGGGGGTGTGGGGATGTTAGCGTCCCTAGCATAGGGGTCCTTGTCTCTCAAAATATAAAAATAAAAATAATAATGGAAAAATCCAAAAAAAAATTATTCCCATGCAAATTCATCATTGTGCATTGTAAATACTAAATAGTAAACAATAAAATAGTACTTAATTCAAATTATTTTATTATATAAACATGATTCAGATTCATATTTAATAATTGAATAATTGATTCATAAACTATAAATGAATCATAATTGGTAAACACTAATAGATTGATTTAAATCCGTCATTCTAGAAAATAATTAAGCAATTGGAATTAATAAATTAGTAAATACTACTATGAGGTCATTAGTATCTAGAGTCAAGGCTTAAAAGTTAAAACTAAAAAATAACAATGTGCAATGAACACTGAAAATAAAATGAGGAATAATGAGTGAAAGTGTATAAAAGATAAAGAAAAGTTAAAATGAGGTAGGGTTTTTTATATTTTTCTTTTTATTTTTTCATTTTTTAAGCCTTTATATGAAAAAAATTGAGGGGGATGCCAATAAGTACCTCTTTTTTGGGAGAGTAAGCCCAAAATACCTAGTTTTGGGGAAACATGCCCCCACCTTGGGAAAGCATTTTCCCTCATGTTTCCTAATTTTTCCCTTGCTACAAAATCTAGCAAGGCCTTGTGGTGGTGTTCAGAAGGTGAGGGATAGAATCTGTAGCAACAACGAGGAACAAAAAATTGGATTCAAAGTTCATATATATAAAAGATAAAAACAAATGTCAATGCCTTCCTTTGTTTGTTACTTGAATCTGGTGTGGGCGGGTTACAGGAAATGTGATTGGAAAAAGGATTGGGAGACCATGCAGAGCATGTCTTGGGTATGATTCATTTGATGTTGGAGATCTTTCAGGCACCTGAGCCATCGACTTTGGAAATGTTTCTAGTACGAATTCCTATAGTTTTTAATGTTGTTATTATTTCACCTCATGGTTATTTTGGGTAAACAAATGTTTTAGGAATGTCAGACAAGACATCGATGGACAGGTAAATAATTTTTTTATAATTGAAATGTTCATTGCATGATATCCTCTCTTTAAAAAACCACCAAAGCTTGAAGATGAAATTACTATTACACAATATTGATTGAAATCCCTTTAGTTTTTTCGTGTTAAAATATTTTCATGACTATTAGAAAAGTTTACTTTCATGTTGTTATTTGAGCACATGTTGTTTATATACTTGGCCAAGTTCATGCGTTAGAGAATGAAATTTTGTTTCGAATAAAATGACAAGGGTTAGACATCACACCTTAGACTATTTGTTTTCACAACTTATCTACAACTTGGAGTTTTTTAGCATGTAACTTAGTTGGCATGATTGTGTCTAAGCTTTACTTGAAGGTTGAATACTTAATAAGGTGATTTTTAATATGGTGATGTTTTATTTTCTTTGTTTATATAGATCATCTGGCCCCATAGTGACCATTATCGCCCAATTGAAGAAAACTTGTTCAAGTTTCTTGATTTTATGGGAAAAATGGCTTTGACATTATTGATGTTGAGGTATATCTCGTATAAATATTTTATAGTCTACTTTAGTTTATATTCTAGTGTTCATCATATTTCATGTCTTACATTGTATTGCAACTTCTTTTGTTTCCAGAAAAGGAACTCAATATTGATGGTAAGAATCAAGAATTGAAGAAAGAGGAGAACAATAAGATTGGAGTGACAAATGAAAAAAGAGAGAGAAGAGAACCGGTCTAGTGATACCATTAGAGTCAATATCTCACATAAGACACACATTGAGACTAATGGTCAAGTGTTCATAGTTGTTGAATTCACCTGCAATGTCTTGGCAACACAATGATAATGTTTTGAAGTGATGAAAAAATATTTCATGTGTAAATTGTAGTCCAACAAATATTAAGTTGGAAACTCATATTGTAATACTTGAAATTTCATATAATATAATTTATGTGGTTGAAATTATTTATAATTGCACTTGATATTGTTTAGTATTGTAATTAATATGTGTGACTTTGTGTTTTCATATTAGATTAACATGCGCATTGTGTAACAACTTTTTAATTTAGTCGCAAAATCATATTCATTAATTTATGTTAATTAATAATGAGCACACAAAATCAATCTAAAACTACTAATTTATTAGTTTATTTTAATTAATGATGAACATAAATAAAATAAATATACAGCTAAATTTGTCATTTATAATGATTATTAATGAAAATAAATGAAATGGATATAAGCTATTAAATTAGTCGTTTATATAATGAATATGAAACTACCAAAAAGATAAATGACTACTACAAATGATAAATTTGTGATTACAAATGAGGACTAAATTTTGCATGTATACGACTACTAGTAGCTAATTTACAGTATCTTATAACACAACCAAAATTTATTCATATTTCTTTGGTCATTATTTGGTTTCAAACGATGACTAAAATTTGCATATATATGACTACTAGTAGCTAATTTACAATATCTTATAACACGACCAAAATTTAGTCATATTTCTTTGGTCATTAATTGGTTTCAAACGATGACTAAAATTTGCATATATATGACTATTAGTAGCTAATTTACAGTATCCTATAACACGACCAAAATTTTGGTCAAATTTGTTTGGTCATTAATTGGTTTTCTCATGTCATCATATTGTAATATATTTTGTTGTATATTTAGTCATTAATTGTGACAATTAATGACTAAATCAATGACTAAATTAATTACCAAATCTATGACTAAATATACTATTAGATGATAAAATTGAGACAACCAATTAATGACTAATCTAAAAATGACTAAAATTTGGTCGCGTGATAAGATACTGTAAATTACCTACTATTGGTCACCGATTGAAAACTAGTAATTTATATGCAAATTTTAGTCATTTTTTTAGTAACTAATTAGCCTTTTTTTACTAGTGGGTAGAGTAATGATAGGCTAGGGTGACATTAGTAAATGGTTGGGGATTAGGAAAGGTGGGGTAGACTAGGGCATTTCGAATCAATTCTGACGTTACTTCATGGATTTTGGCCAGAGAGGAACAGACAAAGTAATTTTTCTTTTCAATGTATGATGTATCTAGTCAAGAGATGAACTCAGGAAAATGGTGCACGTAGGGTGTAATGTGGTAATACAAACCTGATTCAACTACCCGAAAGGGGTCTTACGCCTAGACGTGGTTGCTAAACAAGTTGAAATGGAGGCCAACAAGGTGGTAGGTACAGGAAGGGCTAGAAATTTGGGCCTCTGTGTCCATTAGGGGGTCAAGGCTGGAGGAGGGTTTGGCCTTGCGGGGTGTTTAGGTCTCGAGAGTCTCCTTATTCATTTTTTACAAGTACATCAACAATTAATAGCTGGACATGAGTGATTGGTTACCTGGTTACCATGGAGCAGGTTGAAAATGACGTCTGGAGTAGGTACTTAAAGAGCTGAGGGCTCGAACAACATTCTGAGTAGGCGACTGGTGGCAAGAAATTTCTAAAATATGAGGTGGGAAGGGTTTTTTATAATTGGTGGGGGTAGATGGTCAAATGATGTGGGGATGATGTCATGGGGGGAGAGGGTAGGCATGTGGCTTGAAGAGGTTGGATGATGACAGGGGATAGTTGGACATGAGCAGGGGGATATTGGGTTTCTATTTTAACTTTGAATTTGCACTCACTTAAAAAGGCACTGACGGATTCACCCATGTGGTGCATGGTCCCCACCTTCTTCTAGCAAGTTGGATGGTGAGAGGATAAAACTCACACTCAAACCCTGGAATAAATCTAGGTCTTCAGATCAAATTTTGACTTTTCAACTCCCCAAGGGGGTGCTTGCTTAGCACTCGTGTAGGGTAGCCACCTAAATTACTTCTAGGGGGAAGTCGGGAGACGAAGGATGATGATCCACCGAGAAATTGCTCGACCTTTAACCTACAATGTGTGCCCATATAAAAAAATCTCCCTACCTTGTTTTGCTTTGTTGATAGAGGTATGATGCGTAGCACTCTTTCCTTGAGGGCTTCCGCACTAGCTCTAGGCCTTGATATTTGCCCCCACGGGTGATTTAACTATATTTTAACTTAGATGCCATACCAATGGCTCATTAAATTATTTTGAAAATCATAGAGGGAAAAAACATTGGCTCGAATTGGGGAAAGCGTATTGGATACAATGCAACGATAACATGCAGAATAGTGCCTTACTCCTTGGGCATGGAGTCATTTCATCTAAAACTTTGATCAAGCAAAAGAAGCAATAGAAAACTCAAAGTAGTATTGGTTATTTACAGATAGATCACTGGTATTTATAATGATTGAAAGTGGAACCTTTCGGTGCTAAAAGTAAAACTTGATAAATTTTCCATTCACAAGTAGTCCAAGCTCTTTGCCTTCTTCCAGCAGGAAGGTGTTGTTCCCCTTTGCTTTAGAAATCATGAAATGCCCAAAGAATAGAGGGTAAAATTTCCCATGATTTCCTTTATCTTCCCTACTCACATCCCATATTATAAATAAGTCCCATGGTTGAATATGTCTCTATTTCTCCTTCCTGTCAAACAAGGACTTCAATTGTTCTTGATAATTGATCAACAAATGACTCACTTGTTCTCCACTCTATTGAAGTTCCACTAATTTATTTATCCTTTTAGTTAAAGTGTTAGGCTCATCCTAAATATCTTGCAATATTCTAGCTATAGGCATAGATATTTTTATGGGGAAGATTGCATCATTTCCATAAAACAAATTGAAAGGGGATTTCCTAGTGAATCTCTTGGTGGTAACCATGTTGGCCCATAAGGAAAATTTTAGTTGTGAGTCCCATTTTCTCTAATTTTCTGATATTTTTTTCTTTAGAATCCTTACCAGGGTTTTATTTTATGACTCAACCAATCCATTTCCTTGTGGGTAGTAGGTGGTGGAATGGCCTACTATAATGTTGTACTTTTGAAAAAAACCCATAAACTTAGTTGACTTAAACACCTAAGCATGGTCATTGACAACCTTCTTTGGGAAGCCAAACCTAGAAAGGATGTTTTATTCCAAGAATTTGATGACTACAACACCAATTTCATTCTTGGTTGGAGGTGATTCTACCCACTTAGTGAAGTAATCAGTAGTTATGAGTATCCATCTGTGCTAATTGCTGGAAGGTGGGTGTGTTTCCCAAATCAATTCTAACCCCCACTGTCTAAAAGGTTCTTCAATGAATTATAGGAAAATGTGATAATTTATGTTTCTCAGCAAACATTTGACACCTCTGACAGGTCTGAACATAGGTATGAACCTCACCAAAAAAGTTGGCCCAGTAAAAACCTACTTTGAGGATTTTGTGTGTTGTAGCCCTCCAAATGTAATGGCATCCACACACAACCATGAAATTCATCCATCACCTTTTGGATTTTCTCGTAAACCAAACATAAAAGCAAAATCCCTATAGGTTCCTTCCAGTACAATTGGCTATTTAAGATAAGAAATTTTTGGGCTTGCAGCCTCAGATCCCTGTACTTCACCTTATCAAAATTTAATAGACACCTTAGAAAAAACAAGTAATGAATAATATCTATATACCCGTGAGACGAAATATGCTTCATATAATTTTTTTGGGCTGATATTGCAATCTCTTATAATTCTCTACATTTCCACTTTCTCCATCTCTTCGAGTCAATAGGTTTATGTGCAATCCTTGGAAATTTACTTTTGATAGAATTTTAGGTAGCCCCTGCCCTTTAATAATCTTGGTGGGCTTGATATCCATGTCATACTCCTATATTTTAGCAATCACTTTGCCTATTTTTCCCTCACTATCCTGCTAGGAAATATAATGAGAGGGGGGGTGAATCAATGTTTAAAACTCATACAAAAATTTCTTTACTTTACTGATTTATATATGTGACTTTTCTTAATCAAAAATAGCATATATATACAACTTTTTTTAAGGAAACTTGCGTATGCCTAGTGAACTTGTCATTCAGATAAATCTTCAGTAACTTTACTTAGACCAGTGCATCATTCATTCATCAGACATTTAGTAATAAGTAAACATGTGCAGTAAGAACAAAAATAAATCATCACACATAAGTAGCACACATGAACACCAAGATTTAAGGCAGAAACCTAATTTGGGAGAAAACCACCACTACGATCATCTTTGTCTTCAATATTTATTATATAGAAAACTGCTTACAATCTTGTATTGGCACAGACTCATACCAACACACAGTCACACACCTGCAGAAGGCTGCAGCCTTCTTTCGTTCTTCAATTTCTACTGGAAGGGAGATACTACCCCCTAATCTCATTCACCAGCCACCATTGAAAGGGAGCTAAAACCCCCTAATCTAATCACCAACTCCTACTCGAAGGAAGCTTTGACTTCCACACTGAAGGCTTCAGCCCTCATAGCCACTGCAGACAATGTTTCATAAATATTCACACTAGATCCAACATCTTTTAATTCAACACAGCTTGTAGATAAATTGAAATAACCATCAACCCAATTCGAACACAACAGTGAGATCACTATAACCAGATCCCATAACTAAACCTAGACTTCTGCATACATACACATGATAAACTGCAACCCTAATCATTCATAAGAAAAATTTATATGCTACTTTAATTGCGGAAACCTGTGTGTATACACGCTTTTCTACGGAGAAAATTGCGTACCGATCTTAATATGTTAAGGTTAGAGATCCGACCAGACTAAGAATAGATCAGAGATATTCAGACATATTTTGTCAATTTTTATAAAGAATTTATATATTTAGCACCATAAATCATCTTCAATCAACCAATCAACTAGCAGCATAATCAGTACTCAAACAACCTAGATATATATGAAGAAATCATTGACATATAGTAGAAACACAACAAAATTGATCATATATTTCATTCAACATTCTTCAGTAAAACCTTAGCTTGCATATGCATCTTCCATATGAAAAATGTGCGACTGTATGCACTTCTTATGAAATCAACTTGTGTATAGATCTCAGTATTTTCACTATATATATACCCACCTTTGCAGAGACGAACCCACATGTATACACGCCTTCCATGTGTCGAACCTGCGTATAGATCTATAAATACTTCAGTACTGCGCAACACTTCAGAACTACCAACTTAGTTAGGTCGTACCCTTCACTTCAAAAAACATGCACCAAAACACAGATCTAAACAAATCATGAAAATACATAATGATTTGAGGTTTACTGAGCTTGATCCATCATTGTACTCATGTGTAATATTCCAAATTAGGAAAGACAAAAATGTTGAACACTAAACTGAAATGTACAACAAATAATGATGAAAAACATATGAGAAAATCATAGATCCATTAGATTATTTATTAGAGCAGCAAAATATAGAATGTGTTGAGGAAAAAATCACTCAAACTAGGCAAACAAGCCTCCAAAGCCCAGAAACACTAGAATCCCAAGGGATGCTGCAATACAGAAATGTCGGAATACATGATAGCGTAGTCCCAGTGAGGGTTACTACTACAGAAAATAAATATGAATGGATCTGCTGATATATTACTCAAAAGGAACTGAAAATGGAGAACTAGTCTCTCAAACACAATCCCAAGGTAACCCGATAAGGGTTTCTTGAAATACACAAGATACAAAATATGCAGACTGCAAAACTATGGACGAATCACACTATATCATCGAGGCTCTATTGAAAAATGGCTGAAGTGATAAATATATGACTGAAATTCCTCCTCCCTATCTTTCCAGATGAAAGGTCGATCCTTTCACTAGGAAACTAGCCCATAAACAGGGTTTTTGACCCCTCCACTGCAACACCATGAAAAATAACGTGGTTCCTCAAGGAGACTACATTGTTGCTGTAGGTGACTTCTTGGCCCAATGTCGAATGGTGGAAATGAAGCTTAGAATACTCCTCTCAAATTTACTTCTCAATTCCTCCAAGAAAGAGTGGGGAATTCTCGCATGGAAATGCCCTTGTACTAAACAGTACAACAAACGAATATAAACAATTGAAGCATGCAATAAGTCATAAGACTCAAACATAAAAAATATTCTGAATGCCTCTGATGGCTGCCATCCCTTCCCTTATATTCTTGGTGATCTTCCTCACCCTTGGCCCCACTCATTTCTGAGGTTACTTCCATGCAAATTCTCATCCTCTAAAATTGCGTTGTCCCCACTAGCTCCACTCTCTTCTTTTGGCAACACTATTGATTTGGTCAAACTTGATCTATTCCACATGCATTTCCCCCCTTTCACACCTAAGGTGGCTTTATTTTGACTATCTAAACCAATCCACATCCATACTGGAAGTGATTTATTCCTACTAAAGATATTTGAGGGTCTCCCTACCCCACTTATTCCTCTAGGATGAAAATAGAAGAAACATAAATATTCCCACTAGCTAAAAGCTAATTGGGAATATTACAGTCCTCCCCTCCTAAAAGTTTCTTGTCCTCAAGCAATAGTAAAGAAGGATGCTACAAAATATTCTCCCCTTCCCAAGTGACATCCTCATCAGGAATATTCATCCATTGAATCAGATATTCTTTAATCACCCTGCTCCTTAGTTGCCTCTCTTGAAGCTGCTTCTGCTCAAGAAAGAATCAGAGACTATTATGATTAGTCTTCACTCGGAATCTATTACCCACTAAATATTGTCGGAGCTTTTCTAAAGCATGCATAATAGCCAACATCTCCATATCATATATGGGGTATAGCCTCTCATGTGGCAGCAACTTCATGCTCTCAAAAGCTATGGGGTGTCCCCCTTGCATCAATACTGCTCCAATGCCTTCCCCCGAAGCATCACACTCCAACACAAATGGTTGGGTAAAATAAGGTAGGGCCAATACTAGGAAGCTACTCAGCACCTCCTTGAGCTTATCAAAATCTCTTTGCGTTGTGGTTGTCCAACTAAAATCTCCCTTCTTAGTTAGATCTGTGAGTGGTGCTACTAGTTGAGAGAACCCTTTTACAAACTTTCGATAATAGGTACAGATAATTACAAATCCCCGAAGTTCTGTGACATTCTTTGGCTCGGGCCAATCTCTGATAGCACAGATCTTCTCTTTGTGGACTCTCACCCCATCCACTCCAATGATGTGGCCCAAATAAAGCATATATGTGAGCCCAAAATCACACTTAGAGAGCTTAGCATAAAACTGTTGCTCTTTAAGAATGCGCAATACAGCCTCAGTATGCTATAAATGCTCCTTGCATGTGTGGCTATAAATAAGAATGTCATCAAAAAAGACCAATACAAGCTTCCTTAAGTGACCATGGAAGATGTGGTTCATGCAAGACTGGAATGTTTCTAGAGCATTGGTTAGCCCAAAAGGAATTACCAAATACTGAAAATGTCCATAGTGACATCATAATGTTGTCTTGAGGATGTCTTGATCCCTCACTTTGATTTGATGATACGCTGATCTCAAATAAATCTTAGAAAAATACTTGGACACTCTTAGTTCATCCATCAATTCATCGATCCTAGAAATTGCGTATCTGTTCTTCATGGTATTTTTTTTCAAAGCTCTATAATCAATGCACATCCTCAATGTGCCATCCTTCTTCTTCACCAAGACAACTAAAGAGGCAAAAGGACTAGTGCTAGGCCGAATGTGCGCCAAGGCAAAAAGCTCCTGAATGGCCTTTTCAATCTCATCTCGATAGGCTTTGGGATGCCTATAGGGTGGGGTGATCACTGCTTAGATCTCTTGCTCCAACTCAATAGTGTGCTCAAAACCTCGGTCAAGAGGTCTCCCAGGTGGAATATCTCCAAATACTGTAGACTATCGATCCAAAATAGATTGTAAATTTGGATATACTGATGAATCCTTGTTCTCTGCTTCTGACAAACACAATTCTACTGCCCACTCTATGTTCCCCTTGCGAAAATCTGCTTCGATCTTGTGTGCTGAGACAATCTAGGGTGGATAGGTGTGTATGCCTTTCATTTTTTGATGTTTACCACTCCCCTTTCATGTCCATTCCATCTCTAATGTTTCCCAATCCATGGTGAAATTCCCTAAGGTAATTAACCACTAGACACCCAATATCACATTGGTGTCTAGAATATCAACCACAAAGAATTGGTCTTTCAATGTGTAGGTTCCCATAGTGATGGTTAATGCCAGAACATATTTGGCACACTGCATGGTTCTAGCTCCTAGAACCAAAACTGAGAAACCCTCAAAATATTCTATGTGAATGCCCCTCTTTTGTGCCAACTGTGTATCAATAAAGTTATGGGTAGCTCCAATGTCTACCAATACTAATACTCTTTGACCCAGGATAGTGCCTCTAACTCTTAATGTTAGATACTTGGGAACTCCCCTCAAAGCTGCAAGAGTCCCTCCCATTGGAGAAAATGCCCTCACTACATCTCTTGTAGGTGGTGCACCTCCTTCTTCTACTACAATGCTAGTCTCCTTCTCCTCATCAGAAAATATCTCAATGCAATGTGGATTCCCTGCAACACATTGGTGGTTTGGTACCCATGGCTCCCAACAAGTGAAACGATTTTTTTTCTTCCTTAGATCTCTCCGGTCATTATCAAGAGATTTCTGATCTTGATTCTCCTATGTGAAAGAGGAGATATTTTTCTGAAAAGGGTCTTTTGCCTTGGGTAAAGCATGCTATAAGTCCCTAGCCTTCTCCATAGCCTCTTGAAGTGTAGCTGGTCTAGTGGATTTCACCAACCCATGCAATGGTTCAACCATCCCATCAATGAATATGCATACTCTCCAGGTCATAGTGAGGTGAGATACCATGTTTGAAAGCTTTAGAAACTCAGAGATATAAGTTTCTAAATCTCCCAATTGCTTGATCTTGGTTAGCCCAACAGAGTGTGCCTCCGGATCCCTAGGATAAAATCTCTCCACCAACCTCCTGGTGAAGTCTAAATATGAAGTGATATTAGCACGCCCAAGTGTATATAACCCATGAAAACACCACTCATGTACCTCACCTTCTGGGTGCAGCGTTGCTATTTTGATAGCCTCCAATTCTAAAACTCTGTTGAGATGAAAATAAGTATCCAACTTCTCTACCCAACCCTTGGTTGTGCACTTTTGTGATCCATCATAAGAGGGAAAAAATAATATGCCCAAACTGAATTGTAGATCGTGGTTCTACATGTACCCTCCCCTTTTATGGTGATTGAAGGATCTCCTACCATCCTTGATCTGACAAAACTCTTGAAAGTTTAGATGCTCCTTGAACCTCCAGGATTGAGATTCATATTCCACAAAATAGTCACCAAAGGTTTCTTCCTTCAAGTGCCCTCCTTCCTGACCTTCCAATGATAGGAATGTGGGCATAGTGGAGCATTGTGAAGAAGGTTGTTCTACTGTTCGCCCCCACCACAAATGTGTGGTGTCAGAGCTTTCTCCATGGTGAAACCATCTAGGGGATTCCTTATGTATTTCAAATCTCATCTCCTTGATATATTTTGCAATGTCTTGCATGGTCCGGAGAAGAATTTTTGGAATCTCTCTCTCCTCCATGGCCATAGATGTATTTTTTGACAAGATGAGCCAATATTAGAGCTCTGATACCACTGTAATATTCCAAATTAGGAAAGACAACAATATTGAACACTAAACTGAAATGTACAACAGATAATGATGTAAAAACTATGATCAAATCATAAATCCATTACATTATGTATTAGAGAAGAAAAATATACAATGTGTTGAGGAACAAATCACTCGAACTAGGCAAACAAGCCTCCAAAACCCAGAAACACTAGAATCCTAAGGGATGTTGCAATACATAAATGTCGAAATACATGATAGTACAGTCCCAATGAGGCTTAATACTACATAAAATAAAGATACATGGATCCGTTGATATATAACTCAAAAGGAGCTGAAAATGGAGAACTAGTCTCTCAAACACAATCCCAAGATAACTGGGCAAGGGTTTCTTGAAATACAGAAGATAAAAAATGTGCAAACTACAACACTATGGCTGAATCATGCTATATCACTGAGGCTCTACTAAAAAATGGCTGAAGTGATAGATATATGGCTGAAGTTTCTCCTCCCTAGCTTTCCGGATGAAAGGTTGATCCTTTCACTAGGAAACTAACTCATAAACAGGGTTTTTGACCCCTCCACTACAACAACATGAAAAATAACTCAATTACTCAAGGAGACTGCATTGTGATTATAGGTGTCTACTGAGTTGAATTCTAGATGGTGGACATGAAGCTCAGAACACTCCTCTCATATTTCCTTCTCAAGTCCTGCAAGAAAGAGTGGGGAATTCCCACATGGAAATTCCCTTGTACTAAACAATACAACAAACCCATCTAAATAGCCGAAGAATGCAATAATTCATAAGACTTAAACATAAAAAATATTCTAAATTCCTATCATGGTTTCCATCCCTTTCCTTATATTCTTGGTGAGATTCCTCACCCTTGGCCCTACTCATTTATGAGGTTACTTCCATGCAAAGACTCCTCCTCCAAAACTATGTTGTCCCCACTAGCTCCACTCTCTTCTTTTGGTAGTGTTGTTTATTTGGTCAACTTTGATCTAGTCCACATGCATTGCCCCGATTTCACACCCAAGTTGGATTTATATTGACTATCTAAACTGATCCACATCCATACTAGAAGTGATTTATTCCCACTAAAGAGATTTAAGGGTCTCCCTACCCCACTTATTCCTCTAGACTGAAAGTAGAAGCAACATATAATATTCCAACTAGCTGAAAGCTAATTGGGAATATTACATCATGAGTGCATCATAATATCACATATATCTATTGATTATAGCTCATTCCATGCATATATACTTCAAATTGGAGTATTCATTCAATAAACATACTCATGCACACTTAGCACTATAATCTCCACCTCCTTATATAGCTTGAGCCTTAACCAATACCATGAGCCAAAACCACACAAGTGTCGATGGTATTCATGGACGAGATCAAATAAATGTTACTGTGCTCAATATTATGGGCTAATACCATGTAAGGACCCATGGTATTATAGAATTAGTGTGCTAGCACATACACGAATTTTATTCTTTGCACTTGTGTATATGCGATTTTGCCTTTACCAACTCGCATATGGATCCTCAAATATGTACTATATCCATCTTCTAATTCTGATCAGCAAAGATTTTGTCCCATCATTTTGAAATTTTGTTCCATCACTTTGTCACCTACGAGCTTGTCCAAAAACCATATACTTATTATTTTACAAGTGGGTTTCCATCAAGGACAAAACCTACATCATAATGCCAACATATCTCCCTATGCCAAAATATCATAATGCGAAGATATCCCCCTGTACCAAAATATTATAAGATAAGATTTCATGTCAAAATCTTATCATACTTCATAACCATTGTACTATGTCAGAATTTGTCGAAGACACGTAACTTGATAAGCATCTCTTCTAGCAATGCTTACACGAAAAGGTCCCCAACAATCAAAGACCCATGGATACAATGAGCACTCATTCTAAACAAACGTGCAATACCTAAGATTATGTATGGGACATGCCCGCCTCGTATAAATATTTTATTCATTCTATATCTTGTAGGTTTCCAATAGATCATGGTGTCTTTTTACTCAAGGAAAGGGGTCTCTCAACTCCGTTACAGATCAAGTTACTCTCTCTCTCTCTCTCTCAAACGGATCACACAAAAAAGAAACCATAATGTATTTTGACTGTACAATTCTTCCTAGACCTCATACATTAGGGGGAAACAGGTAACACTGGAAAATCGTAAGGGAAAATGACAATAAAAATGTCAAGTAGAAGGTACAGATAAAGGGTTTCTAGAGAAGAAATACACTAGGAGGAGCCAAAAAAATTATTTTTAGTGAGGTCAAAGGACAAAATTTATGGACCGCTCATAGTAAAAAATGGCTCTTGGCGTGCAGTGTGGATTTTTCTTCAATAGCCCTGCACTTCATGACTATCCCTTCGATAGTCAAACGGTCCTAAAGATGAAAGAATGTCACCATCTGAGACCACTTGGCACACTTGGTTAAAAATATTCCCACTCAACCTAACCAAGTACAGTCTCCTTTGGGCCACCTTGAGGATTTTGTGCATAACACAAAGGAATCATACCACCACTCTTGTGTCACCATCCATCTTGGGCCAAGACAAGTAGGGAAAATTTGAAAATGGTCTATAAAAGCCAACCTTGGGAAAAGAAATGGGAGACACATTGTTATGCTGACCAAATTTCTCCATAGAAAACCAGCTTGTGTTATCCAATAACAGGAGGATTGGAAGGACTCGGTTATTGGCCACCCAAAATCTCAGGCCAAGAGAAAGTTCACCACATGTCTGTGTAGTCGCATGAGCTCTGGAAACTTCAATCAGATATAATGGTTGAAATCCTAAACGCACTTGAAAGGGATTGTGACCAATTGAGCTATGGAGAGATCTATTATAAATATGCTACACATAGGTGAGGATCTCATCCTAGGTGTGTGGATGCTTGGAGTTGTACATGCGGAGTATGTGCACTATCACCCTGTTGACAACCTCTACCTGGCCATCAATCTGGGGATGGAATGTAGTTAAATTGCTGAGCTTGGTGTCCAATACTGTCCAGAGGCTTGACCAGAATGTGCTCAAGAACTTTCCATCTTGATCTAACATAATGGTATGTGGGATCCCAAAATGTACCCACACTTGTTCAATGAATAGTTTGGAAGTGTCCTCTACTGTGATAATCTTCCTATAGGATGCCAATATAGCCATATTAGAAAAAAAATTCCACGACCACAAATACATAGTCATTACCATATTTGGTAGAAGGGACACTAGAAATATAGTTCATGGAGATGGATTCCCTCAGTTGGTTGGGAGTAGAAAGAGGAGTGTACAGGCCTTGCTTCTTGATGGTTGGCTTAGCGATGACACAGGCAGTGTAGGATATGATATATCTACCAACATCGAGTCAAATTTTTTAGAGATAAAAGTACTTTTTGTAGTACAGCCACAATTTTCTCCACACCAAAGTATCCCACAACCCGCCTATAGTGCACCTCCCAAATAAGCTTTGGCATGCTCACTTGAGGAAACATAAAGGTGGCCCAAGTAGTATAATAATGAATCCTATAGGTG
This sequence comes from Pinus albicaulis, assembly GCA_034641835.2. Classification (NCBI taxonomy): domain Eukaryota; kingdom Viridiplantae; phylum Streptophyta; class Pinopsida; order Pinales; family Pinaceae; genus Pinus; species Pinus albicaulis. The sequence goes on from CM076569.1 coordinate 290,650,170, forward strand.
GAAATTAGGAACTTTCTTTCCATATACTAACATGTGGTATTTGGAGGCTAATTCTGAATCATTTTTGTGTATTTTCAGCCATCTATAGGTCTCGTGCCCACAAATGTTGAGAACAATAGTTAGTGCTGCAACTGGCAGTTAGCTGAGCCAGTCTACAACATGATTGGAGCTTCCCTTTTTGTATTTAATGTTCAAGTGGAACTGTTGTAGATATATAGCCCACTTATGATGGTGATATGTATGTGACTTCCCTTGTGTTTGTATAACTTGAAGAGGTTAGTGATTGGTGTGGATGATTGTCTCCTTCCATATAATGTAATGCTTCCATTGCCGGCAAGCCTACATGATGGAATACAAGTATTTATCATAGGTGGGTTACTTCCAAATTGTATCGGAAAGTGTCTCACTATGATATGCCATTGGATACCCATGTTGGGTGAGGACTCCACCAATAGCATAGTCAGAGGCATTTGTCTCAATTTCAAATGGCTATTGGAGGTCAAGTACTGTGAGCATCGGTGTAGAGTAGAGGCAATGCTTAACCTCAACAAATACGTTCTGTTGGGATCCAGACCAAGAAAAATTTTAACTTCCCCACCCTTAGTAACATGACTCAAAGTAAAAGTAATATGGGAGAATCCCAACATGAACCTCCGATAAAAATTTGCAAGGCCCAAAAGGTTGTGAAGCTTTGTTAGAGTGGTCAGGCTGGCCAATCCTGAATGATTTGGATCTTAGTTGGATCTGAATTCGTGCCACGCTCATCTATTATGTAACCTAGATATTGGACCTAGCTCATGTCAAAGGTGCATTTCTCCAATTTTGGCACATATTTTGTGCTTCCAAAGGGTTTGAATGACCTATTGAATGTGTTGCAAGTTTTCTTCCTAACTCTTGCTGAAGATGAGGATTTAGACTAGATAAACAAACAAAAATGAGTTGGTGAAGGGCCACAATATGTCATCCATTAGCCTCATAAAATTATCAGGGGCATTTGTCAAACTGAAGGGCATAAACTAACCATTCAAAAATGACTTCCTTGGATATGAAGGAGGTCTTCCATACATCTGTGGGCTCTATTGGAACTTGGTGATAGCTAGACTTTAGATCGATCTTGCTGAAATACTTGCCCCCCTTGAGTTGGCCCAAAATTTCATCAATCTATGGGATTGGATACCTATTCCTGATAGTGATTTTATTTAGTTCCTGATAACACATGCATAACCTCCAAGTCCCATCCTTCTTATGTACAAGTACAATAGAGCTCCCACAAGGCGAGGAACTTGGTTGGATGTTCCCTTTTGCAAAAAATACTGTATTTTCTACTTGATCTCTTCATTTTCCATAATGGAATGGCGATATATTGGCCGGTTAGGTATAGGTGCTCTGGGAGTCAAATCGACTGAATGCTTGACCTGACAGTGAAAGGCTACCCCTGCGGGTGAGGAGAATATGTACCTATATTATTCCACGATTGTATCCACCTACTTCTACTATGTGGAGGAAACCTTCCATTAGGTCATGCATGTGGCTACAATATTCCCCTTACTTTGAAAGAGAATTATAAATAAAACAAATTTCCTAGTCTGGGAGATGATCTTACTACATTTCTTAGTAGAGATCAAAGAGATGTCGATAGGTGGGGATATCTTCAGTATCCCATTTAACTTATTACCCAAATAAATAATAATTGTGAGAGGCCTATAATCATACACGGAATGACACTTCCACAAGTATGGTTTGCCTAATAATACATCAGAAACTTCAAGATGATCCATATCACAAAATACCACATATGTGAAGGGCTTGATGCTATCAGTGAGGCGACATTTTTGGCTGAGACAAAGATCTTGTCCCTGGTAAGGCCACCCGATGGTGTATGATGGTGGGTGTAGTGTGGTTAGTAGGCCCAACTACTTCATGACCTCTTCTGAAATGAGGTTCTTTTGGCTCCCACTTTCGACAATGAATTGTAGCGGTAAGCCCTTCACCCATATTTGTGAGTGAAAGAGGCGCTCCCCCTCCTCTCAATATTTGCAGTCCAAATTTTGGAGCTTGGTGGTGCCTACCATAGAAGTGGGTTCTGCATCAATAACATTCTTACCCTTGTGGATTCCCTTATTGGTTTCTTGCTCAAAATCAAATCATGCATCCATATTTTAGTCTCTCAGCTTTTCCACTAGTGCCTACTTTGTGCGACATTCATGCATATTGTGAGTGGAGCTTTTATGGAACTCACACAACTTGTTGTTTTCCTTCTTTTCCTTCCCGTCACCCTTGTCTTGCATCTTTGTAGAGCCACCCTAGGGGTCCCAACTAGTATTTTTCCTTTGCTATTTGGCTCGGGGATGCCTTTTTTCTGCTTTGGGTTCATTGATCCAAAGTCACGGTTCATATGCTTGAATTTATGCTCAATTTTGGCAGCATATCAATATGTTGCACCAAGCGAGGAGATGTTGAGGAACTCCATATCCTCTTGAATTTATTTGTGAAAAAAACTGCAGTACTTGAGAACTAGATATTTCTCATAAACTTTGATACCCATATTTGTGCACAAGGTATGGAAAATATTTGTCAGCTCATGCACATCTTGATCCCTCTGTTTTCGCAATGTATTCCATTGTATGTACTTGTCTTCATAACTCTCAACAAGGTAGTACTATTCCTTGATGGAATCTCTAAAATAATTCCAAGTGGGTGCGACCGAGAATAGTGTGGTTTCCCCCTCATATTTCAGCTCACAGTAGGTTTCCCACCAGTGCAAAAGTAATATTTTCCCTATTGGGAAAATCATGAACAAAAAAATTTCCTTCCAACAGATTAAATGATTTATCTATGACATTTGCATCTATCTAGAATTAAAATGTGGGAATGTCAAATTTTACTTGTACCTTAAAGGGAGTGGTGCCTACAAAGTGGTTTCCGGATGAATATGTGTCACATGTGGGCATCCACCGAAGGATCTAGGGAAAATTATCAATCATCTCCTTCTTCTATTTCTTGAGGGCCTCCTCGAGAAATATTTTGATAGGATATCCTGCTCCCTCATATTTTGTTTCGTCTGGCATGTGAGGTTGTCAAGGTTTGCGAGGATGATCTTGCAAGGGTTCAATTAGATTAAACACTAACTCCTTATACCTTGAACTCATTGGAGACATGGAAACAAAAATACTGAAAGAGAAGACTGCTCTGATACTACTAATATGAATTTTTGAAGGAATGCAACATAATACAAATATAAGCATGGTCACAAAGATGCAGTAGAAATATAACTTCATTTCATTAATATCAAAGACTAAAATATGCTTACATACAGAATGGAAATAAACTAGCTCAGGCGATGGCAGCTTATCTCTGAGAAGAGATGTGGTGACTACATGCCTCTGAACTGTGTTACAATGAGGCTCGAAGGTCTATTTATTATTTAGAAACAATGGATTACCTTAAACTTCCAAAAATCTAACCCTAGGAGATGAAGCGCAAAAATTATGGGCGCTGTTTGGGTAAATAGGTACATTAGCTTCACAGGGATGTAAATTTGGCAATTGATCTCCATTTGACGTTCACAATACCTTGTTAGAAATATATATCCAGGGAATACAATTTCTGAGTATCCAAAAAGGAGGTTGACCCTGATTTTCCCAAAAAATGTTGTTTATGTCCTCAAAATGGCTCCAAAAGTTTAGGACCCGAAAAAATGCCAAAAATAGTAAATTGCGCTACAATTAAGAAAACTGAAATACTGAAAGAAAAAATGGTGGGGGTCCAAGTGGAATAGGTGATTGACCACCAATATCCACTTGGATCATATTTATCCTTTTCATTTTTTCATTTTTTTCATTTTTTTTCTAGGCCTACTAGCTACCTCAATGAGGTTTTCAGCTAGTAGGTCTTCCTAGATGCCTCAAAAGAGGTTTTCACCTAGAATATTTTTTATTTTTTTCCTTTTTTTCTTTCCAACCCACTACCACCTCAAGGAGGTATTCAATCATTGCATCAATCTCAGGTTCCTCGAACGAGGTTTTCACCTGATATTTAATTTTCCTTCTTTTATTTTGTATTTTTTTCTTTTCCTTTTTTATCTATTTTTTCTATCCTACTCTACTTGAAAAAAAACAAATCTCTTTCAAGTATAGGAATACTTACAATGGAGCCATGTGCATATCATAATGACAAATAAAATCATGTGCAATATTGAAAGAGATGCATGTACATGAATATGAGAGGCCAACTAATTTGATTGAGATGAGATCAAGAATTGTTGAATAAGAGTGTATTTTTGCATCTTAATGATTGTTTATAACTATATTTTAAAATAGTTGTGATGCCCTAGGTTCACTTTCTGATTTAGATCATCCTATATGTCTTCTTATTCCATGAAATTCAAATACTCTTATTTTGGCTTATTATTCTCTAGAACACATAGAGGATCTGATCATGAACATGATGGAACTTCCTCAATCTATGATTTTGATGTCTTCTCTCCATCAAGTGTAGTGCATGATTTTTTGGTCTCCCCATTTGAATCTTCTTTTTCTAAATTTTTTTCTTTAATGACATCGGGAGAATCTCTTTTTTTTCAACACTCTTCTTGATCTAAGATGAATACTAATTAGATAAAGAGGATTTGTTTTGAAGTATTGTACCTCAACATTGTAAGTTGGTTGAGCTACTTTGTTGTTTGGATTAAGAAATGGTGGTACATGTAGTTGAGTGGGAGTAGATATTTGAGATGGATGTGGTTGAGGTTGTGGTTACGGTTGAGGTGGATGGTAGAGATAACATGGAGTTGGGTATGGAGGATATTGAGGAAAATATTGAGGATATTTTGGATTTATCCAATAAGATCCTTGCCAACCTTGTTGCCAATATTTTTTTTGGGGTTGAGATGGCTAAGGCTTCCAAGGAAATGGTTTTTTCTAATTACTTTGAGATGGATGTCCATAACCTTGAAATTTTGAATTAGGTTCTTGCATCATATCGGGTTGACTAGGTTTCCATGGTATTCTTGGAGCTACAAAACATAACTTCTTTGGTGATTGACTTGCCATTGTCCTCTTCCTTCAACCTCAGTAATGATGGAAAATATTTAGTAGCCTCTGATTCTGCATGGTTAACACAAATATCAACATACCCTTTTTTCTTATTTTTCATTCTTAACATTTATACTTGTTCAGTTAGATTACTAAGAATTTATATTTTAAATTTATGAAGAAAATTTCCAAGATTAGCTTGGCTTACTGATCTCGATGATGATTTTATTACTCTTGCCCTTCCTCTTGATATTTTCTTGCATATTTCACAGATTTCAAATTATAATTGGTATACATCACCTCTACTCATGAGATCAAGGAGATCAATCCACTCATCCCTATTTGTGCTAATTAAGAGGGTTTTTAGTGTTTTATATCCTAAATGAAGTAATTTTCCCTTTTAACATTATACATAAATATGTCTATTAGATCCTCAAGGCTCTCATCTTCTTTTTGATTCACTATAAATATTTATTCTTTAAGATCATGATCTTTATATTTTAATATAAATATTATTTTCATATCATTCGATTATTTTATTGAATAAGTCCCTAAAATCATGAACCATTTAAGAGATCTATCCTTCAATGTTGTTAGAAACAATCTTAATTTTTTGGTGTTTAATAAGTAACCATAAGATCTACAAAGGTTTTAAAATTCAAAGAGAAATGTTTGTGTATCCTTTGACCCCATACCATGGAAGTTGGGAACAAAAGTTGGAGGGATGTTCTTCAAATGAAAAATGATATCAGTATCTTGAATGGGAAATCCAAGAGTATGTTCCTCATTTTCATCATCTCCATCCATTTCTTCTACTTTATTTTCCACTTCTTCTTCTTCTACCTGCAAAAGTGGATGGTGATGTGGTTTTTACTACACCACGTGATCAAGTGGTGGGTTGGTGTTGGAGAAGTATATTAAATTTTTTATTAAATCTTTTTTGAATAATAATTCTAATGCAATGAAAATAATCTATTCTTGAAATGAAATAGGTCCCAATGAATTTTTTGATTTTTGCAGAAAGTAAATTAAATTAATCAAATAGGGAAGAAAAAAATGCATACTTTGATACCTCTCCAAAAATACCACTAAAAAGTGATGAGCCACAATATTGCAACAACTCCCAAGGCTATGAACTTAAATTATCAAACCAAGGTTCGTAAAAACTCAAGAGGTGTATAGATTGTATGGGAATCATGAAATGTGTCCTTCTTTCATTGATCTGATGAAATGAAGTGAATGTCATAAAATCACAGCGTAAACTAATTGTAGAAATGGAAATTCTACTCTATTTTCAAGAAATGGAAATGATGCTTGCTCAAATTTAAGCGTTAACCATAGTTGTAAGAATGTAACGGTATGCTAATAGTAAGAATGAAAAGTACCTATATATTTTCATAATGCAAACCTTGTGCTACTTGCAACAATGTGAATCATTAGAATAATTTCATAATGTGAAAAGTTTCCTTGAAAAGAAACTAATCCTATGAAAGAACAACAATTTGTAATTGAAATCCTCAAAGCATGAATTCAAAGAAATATGCCTAGTCTAACTTGAATTGGAAAATCACCCTCTCAATCATTGTGATAAAAGGTACTTGGCTGGAGTAACATATTTCATATGCATTTCATAAGATAATCATCATTATCATTCAATTTATAAATATGTCACCTAACCTTAACTACATAATTGTGTTTGCGGTGAGAAAAATGCAAGTTAAAAATGGTCTTGGGTCCTCCTAAATCATTGATTTAGAGCGTAAAGGTAATTATTAAAGCCTAAGAGGAAAAACCCAAGCTTTTGGAGTGAATATGGTCAATTTTATGGATTTTTACATGATGCTAGAGGAATGCTACATGACTGCTACTCCTTGAGATGACTTGCCGAATGCCCAAGAAAATAAAATGAAAATGAGGTGGGAAATTTTTTGTTATTAAGTAGGATGTACTGTTGGAAATATTGTCATTGATGGCAAAGGAAGTGGCAAAGGAATTGGCATCTGAAACAGTAACTAGGAACAGAGAAAAGAAACATAGCAGAGGACAAAGGTCAGCAGAGAAGAACAGAGAAAGAGTGCATCTACAGAGAGAAGTATCAGTCAAGGATCAAATTGAATTCAGTAGAAAGGATATTTGTGTCCATGTGGAATTAATTCATGTGTGAACATATGCATGCATCCTGATGGAGGATAATTGAAATCCGTAAGAAACCCTATGAAGGGATTAATGGTGCTCTGTATGTAGTTCAAGGAACCGATGCTAATACGGTTGACTTTGTATCCCAAACTGGTAGACAGTGGAGTTATATACATTCGTTGAATATAAGACTGAAGGTAAATTGGGATCAATGTTGGGGATTGATCTTGAAATTGTTTGTGCCTTTATTGAATTGAGCAAGTGTAATATATGAACGTGTTCTTGATGAAGGAATTGTGAATTCTTGCAACCAACACGAAACTCGGTGACTCGGACTTTCATTGGAACAACTCTTTGGAATTACGAACAGTCCAAAAGGATTTCATCGGAGCTGTATAACAATAATCATGGTTATATGAATTGATAACACGGAGAAACGAATTAGCAAAAGTATGCTGATAGAGCCTAGAGTAGAGGGGTGGAACCTTGCGAATGAACAGTGAATGTGGTTTAAGGCTGGAAGTGGTCTTTATCGCACCGCTCTCAACGGGCAAGCGGTATTCAAGAGGTGGGGAGCGATTCCATAGAACGAGTGACACGCGTCCCTATACGACTCCACAAAACCACTTATCACTGCGTGCCATCGCACGTTATTGTTCGACCCAGGATGCCCAGCGAAATTGTTAAGTGTCATTTATCTAGGAAGGGGACATCGGATGGTGTTCATTTACTATATATGTGCGAAGGTTACCCAAGGTATGGCGTGCCATCGCACATTATCATCCGTGCATCATCAACGAACAATAACCGTCGGATCATCTGAATACTGAGCGATGTGCTCCTCGCCGTCAGATGGAAATGATCATTAGCGATGGGCCCGATTTTAAATTATATTGATTAAGCCATCGATTATGTGTGTGGGGCCGGAACCAAAGGTCTATTTAAAAGCCATTTGATAAAAGCGTTGGTTATTAATATAATGTTCTATCATATATTTAATTACCAAAGGTTGTGAAAAATATTTATTTATTTATCAAATTCCACGAATTCGATAAATAAAATTCCAATAAAAGAAAGAAAACCATCAGTGGCATGTTAATATTACTTAACCTTGGCTATAGTATTATTTGGCGGAGATAAAGATTACCTTTGGGATGATTCGTGCATGGAAGAACGAAGATTGGGATTTCAATTTGGATGGGTTCGACTTTTAATATGAATACCATTAGTGGTTGAGTGGTTTTCTACTCATGGTATTGATAAAGGAAAAGCTATATAAGGAGAAGCATATTATGGTTCAGAGTGTGTGAGTGCAAGGGTTGTTATTAACTAAATCTCTTTAAGAGATATCTATATAGATGATGCACCTATGGATATATCTCTATAATGATCAGCAAAAAGAAATGATGAAGACCTGATGGAAGTCTGATGAAGAAATTGAATAAATCTAGTGGATCTAAGGGTTGAAGCCTTCTGTATGAAAGTGGAAGTTTCCTGCCAATAGAAGCTGGTGTTAAAATCAAGGGGTTGGAGCTCCCTTCCAGTAGTAGCTGGAGAACGAGAAAAGGTTGTAGCCTTTCTGCAGGTGGGTGCCTGTGTGCTGGTATAAGCCTGCGCCAGCATAAATTGTAAGAAGTTTTCTTTATAATAAATATTGAAGACTGAGATAATAGTAGCAGTGGTTTTCTCCCGAATTGGATTTCCACATTAAATACTGGTGTTCATATGTGTTGCTTATGATTTATGGTTTGTTCTGTTATTTCTGTTCATGCTTACTACTAAACATCTGATGAATGAATGATGCAATGATCTAAGTAAATACATAGTAAGATATCTGGACATACAAGTTGGATTTAGTAATGTAGCATATGGTTTAAGAGAAAGGAAAACTAAAATTTTTTAGTCAGATCAAAATACTGATTCACCCTCCCTCTTAGTATTTTTCTCAACAATTGGTATCAGAGCAGGTCCTTCTAAAAAAACTTAACCGCTAGAAGGAAGATCAAACAAGATGAGAAATCAAGATGGAACAACTTCTATCATGCCTCCGCTCTTCAACAGAAGCTATTTAATCTTCTAGAAAACAAGGATGAGATCCTATCTTCAGTCTCTGGGTGCAGATGTATGGGCTATTGTTGAAGCAGGATATCAATATCCAACTACAGTACCAACAAATCCAACAGAAAGAAAGAATTATGAAACAAATGCAAAGGCAGTTAATGCTATATTAGGAATTCTAACTGAATCAAAATTTGTCAAAGTTATGCATCTGAATACAGCAAAGGCAATATGGGAAAAAATCATTTTAAGTTATGAAGGTGATGCAAAGGTAAAAAGTGCTAAACTCCAAACTCTCATAATTCAATATGAGAACCTAAAAATGCATAATGAGGAGAGCATTGCTAATTTATTTTTACATCTTGATGACATTGTAAATCGTATGAGAAATTTGGGAGAAACAATAACCGAATCTAATTTGGTTGAGAAAGTTTTAAGATCACTAACGATAAAATTTGAGTCAAAAGTTTCTGCTCTTGAAGAAAAGCAGGATCTTCAAAATCTTACTGTGGTGCAACTTCATGGCATACTAACTGCATATGAAATGAGAAGAGGAGGACCATCTGAAGACAAGGAAGTCGTCTTTAGAGATTCTACAAAAGGGAAAGAAGTACAAGAGACAGAAGGATCAAGGTATATCTCAGAGGAAGATGAGGTAAATTTTGTAAAGAAACAGCAACTTGGTATAAGACTGTTCAGAGGTAAGCTTCCTTTCAAATGCTTTGCTTTTGGAAGAGTTGGTCATTATGCTGCTAGGTGTCCTCACAAAGAAACACATGATAAAGGAAAGGAAGTAGCAAGAAGGAATAAGAATCGTTTTAGCAATAGAAAAAGTTACTATACTCATGAAGACAGTGATGGGTTATCAGACAGTGAGGAAGAATGTGAAAAAGATCTTAGAATTATCATGGAATTTGAAAAAGAGACCAAAGAAGAAAAGGATACTTTTATGGATTCTTTAGAGGACAATGATTTTCTTGATGAAATCAATCAACTCAAAATATGCTTAGAATAAATTAAAACATCCATAGAAACTCTGAAGAACCAGCTTCAAGAAAAGGAGAAACATAATGAGAAATTAGAATGTGAAATAGTAAGTCTAAGAAAGGAAATTGAGAAAGTAAAGATTTTGATGTTGAAAATGCAGCAAGATGATGGAGCTTAGTGAAATGAAGTCGCCTTCACTAAGTGGGCCCGAAGGCAAATTCCGGCGCAAAATCTATTTTTAGACTATGTCTATTTTTAGACATATGGAACATGGTCCGGGGATTGCAGTATGTTATTCTTGGAGTATTGGTCATGTTGGTAAAAATAGATGGGAATCTATTTTTTGGACCTATAGGTCGAAGTCTATTTTTAGACTGCCTCTCCTTAAAATAGGGAAGTCAAATATTATTTACCCTTAATAATATTTGGACTATAAACTTCAGTTTACTCTCTTGGAGCACTTCAGTTCGAGCCCTGGAAGTGGCTCATGCATCTGACAGAGGAATTACGCTATTCCCAAGGGTTTGGTGAGCACATGCATGGTTGACTTCAGTTAGGACTTCAGTGGCAGAAGTTTGGTGGAGTTAATGAGACAGCTAGTGGAGTTGTGTTCTGTTTATTTTAGTTGAACTTGTTGAGATTAGTTTAACTAGCTAATCAATTAGTTATGAGTGGAGTGAATTAAATATTATTTAATTCATTAATTAGTAACTCATTATTCAACTCAAGAACACATCAGTTCACTACAGTGCATGATCAGTTCAGTGTAGACCAGTGAAAGAGGTAGATGAAAGGGTGGAGTTAGCTATCAGTGGTGACATCAGTTGTGCATGAGATTTGCACCACACTTGGAGGAATTTCCCATGATGATTGTGCTATCAATCCAAGGAGATTCGAACCTTGGATCTCTATATAGACAGGCCATGATTGCGCAATAGAGGCAAAGGCAATTGGAGGTGAGTTTTGAACCAATAACCTGTTCAAAACTGAGCTAGTTTGTGTGTAACTTTATGAGAAAGTACTGAGTACTTGTGAGGAGTATTGTACTAAGTTTGTTACATGATTTATCCATTACAATTAACACAATAGCTGTGGGGTTTTCAGCTATAAGCTTTCCCCATACATACTGTGTTAATGTGTATGACGAATTGATGTGTTATCACTTGTTTTATTTCCGCATGTTTGATGATCTGAGTGGAAGAGATTATGTGTTGCATATAAATTCGAATTGTATGTGATCAGGATAGTCTCGGTGGATAATTAATCATTATTCAGCAAATTTCTACATTTGAATCTTAGATTTGCTAAAGGATTTGAAACCTTGGATGAGATTATCAAGGTACAATGTTCTCCTCTTCTAAAGACAGGTCTTGGATATATCGGAGAATCTTCTCAGGCTTCAGCACCAAATTATCTAAAAGAAGCTACAACCAATACACAACATTCTACCCCTCAGCAAGAGAGTAAAGAATCTCTATAGAAAAGACATGACCATCTCAATTCAAAGAACACTAATAGGCGTACCTTTCAAAGAAACACCAATCAACAGGTAAATTCAAGTAGGAGATTTCATGATTGCAGATTTTCTTCTTCGATGGACAATGTTTCTCATGTCACAATTTTGGTCATAAAGTTGTTCAATGTGTTGCATATAAAACCATCATGACAAGAGAAGCAAGAAAGAAAAGGATTGATATTGGAAGAAATAAGAATACAGATAACAACTTTTCTCCTCTTCAAAAGTGATGAGGAGGCATTATCCTTGAAATTAGGTAGTTTTCCCCTCCAAAAACCCTCAAAAAGTGAATCTGATTCCCAACATTAGAAATCTTCATTAAATGACTCAGAACACATTCCTATATTTTCTCAATTAGTGGAGCTTGAGAATTTGTCAATTATTTCATGATATCTTGTTCATTTATTATATAATTTTGGTCCATCATATAGTAGGGAGTAAGTATTAAATTTACTCAATATTCTACAGAAATAAATAATATTAATCACATAATTTGCAATTATCTCTAAACCTTCCTAAGAACATATTAAAGCTAAAAAGACATTCTTAAGAGTAGAAGGAGAGATTTAATATAGCCTTTATGCACCTAAGAAAGGTTATATGGGCCTTAATTTGTGTCTAATTTGGAGGCCCATCAAAGTGCATGTAATTGTAGGCACCATGTTAATGTTCTTGACTTAGCTCTTAGAACCCCTTTCACACTTTGGGATTCCTAGGCCCCGATATTTCTTATTTATATTTATCTACAAAAATTGTTGATCTAAAATTAAAAACTTGAAGGTCTATTAAAATTTTTCAAACAAGTTTATGTCTTGTGGACAATGGTTCAAGTTACAAAAGCACATACAATTTAATGTTTTTAAAACTCTGTTTGTAGAAATCAAACAGAGAAATATGAACCATGAACAACAACACAAAATAACAAATTGATAATGGAGTTCACCCCTCCCGGGTTACGTCTTTGGGTCCAACTTCCAATGTTGGGCCTCTTTATTTATATGCTCAAATCTAAAATTACATCAGCTTACAGTGCTCAAAATGAAAAAAGTGTGTTTCCAATGGATTTAGAATGCTCAAAAACTCCTATCTAGGCTCTTCTTGAGTTCAAAAGGGTTGAAAAATGAGAAAGACGTGCCTCTTTGAAAAAATCTTGCTAATTGTTTTGCAAATTTCCAATTTTAGCTAATCATCCTGTTGTAACTCCTAGAGACAACCCTGAGTTGTTAAGGACCAGTGCCTAGGACATCTTAATTCAAGAGGGTTCAAAATAGTTTTCACAAGCAGATAATATGGAACCTCTTGTTATGTAACGATGATTTGAGTTTTTGATATGGGATCAAGATATCAGAGATAGAGTATTGACAAAAATGACATCTAGTTTTCTAGCATAAGGGTCTATAGGCATGAATCAGAGGCAGGCATGAAAAACTAAATTCTGTGAGGTGGACCGAACATAAAACTAGTAAATAGTTATAAAAGTAAATGAGTATGACAAATTGTGGAAGAACATGAAGGAAATATCAGAGTAGGGTAGGCTTATACTAACATAAGAATCCACCCCTCACTAATACAAGAAGAAATATGGCATGTAAATAGAACTTGAAGACTTGGAATAGAAGCGTACCTCGAGCCATATTTAAAGTGTTACAAGTGAGTATATATGAGTATCATACAAGATAAATTCACATATAGCCAATTATAACACTCACATTCTGAAAGCTACGATAATAGGAAAATGATGAGAAACATAGTGAACACTTATATTTAAACAATGTTGAGAAAAGACATACTGTAACTCATTTCATTTAGAATCCATTACACAATAGAAAGAGCTTCATTCCTTTCCCCAAAGGGTTCTTCTAGCATACACTATAAGAGGATCTTAAAACTTTACAAAAGAGAAAATTCACAATTCACAGGTTCTTCTTTGAAAAATTTGGAACCCTTTCTTGGTTTTTGATTACATATTTTATAGCTTTTCAGCTAAGTTGTTGTGAAAAGATAATTTCTAGACAAAATATTCCCTTGAAGATGTTTTTTAGTTTGGGGTCTCAATCAAAAACCAAAAATTATGATGAGAAAAACAACCTCTCATCACCTACATCATGGCCTAATGAAGGCGCAAACTGAAAGCATAATAGTAAATGAAAAATAAAAGTGTGTAGGGCGTGACAGAGATTTCACTCAATTTTAAAATACATAGAAAAGAAAAGAAAAAGTAAATAGGCCACCTGGGCCGGAACGCAAGTTTCATTTTTTAGAGCGAAGAGGAGTGATGGATGGTTTCTGATTAGGACGTGTTGATGAAGAGGATGAACCAATTTTGCGACTGAGAGGAGGCAGCGACTAGTGAGAAGATACTGATACTGGTGTGTTGGCATATTCATTGCATTTTTGCCACACTCTCTCCCCTGGGGGCGGCATGGTGACAAAAGTCTCGACTTAAGCCTGGATATCTACAACCTCCATGCAATCTAATTGAATGGTTAAACACTGTTTGATTTGGTAGAGGAGAGAGAACCCCTTACTCAGAGCAGCTATTATTGTTTCTGCCTTTAGACAGACAATTTTTTCCAAAGGTAAATTAGCCTGATTCATGATGTCTGTCAATTTCTATTCATAGACCATTAGCCGCAAAAATGTGGCCATTTCAAGATCCCAGCATGATGGGAGGCCTCCCTCCACCATCTTATCCCACTCTCGATCAAACTGCTCAACTCCCTTTGCAACCTTCTCTAAACAAATCAGTGCCTTCACGCGTGTAGTCTCCTTTTCGATCACTCTTCTGACTTCCATCACTCCTCCGAAACAGTTTGTGATCCCGTACCTCTTAGCGATTGTCACCTTAGCCTCTACTTCCTCGCACCCTTCTTGCAACTTTATTCTGAATAAGAGAACTGCAATGTTATTGTCATCCATCAGAGTGAGGTATTTCCAATGCTTCCTGACCTATGATATTATGGCCATCCAGATTAAGCGTCTGGGTTCTAGAAGTGTCACATTGCCATTCATCTGAGTAGTTAAATATTTGATTGTCTTATCTTGTACCTGCTTCTCTCTTTTCAATTTATCGACTTCTGTCTAAAAGGACAATACTATCTTCTGATTTGTCTCTGGTGTAGCTTCCATCTCTTGTAATCTCTGGTGAGCAATTCTTACTTCATTCTTTGAAACTTTTAAATCAGACAAGGCCTTGGTCAACTTCTCTAGGGTAGTTTCAGACTCATCAGAAGTCAAAGCCACACATATGTGCTGGTCCCATTTTCCCTGTAAATTAGACAATCTCTACTTTAGGCCTACAATCTCCGCGGTCATTTGGGTGTTTCCTTCTTGTTCCTTAGCCACTGAATCAACGTGAGTTGATTTCTCTTTCTATACTTGGACCAATTCATCCATTTTTACATGCTCTCTGCGAGGTATATTTAGCCTCTATTTTAGTTCTAATTTTTCTGTTTCCAGATCAGTGATGATTTTCTACTGAATTGAATATTTATCAGCCCCTTTTTCCTTTATTTTCTTCCTAAGTTTCTCTAACCTATTGTTGATCGCTCTTGCACTGGCTCTCTCTCTCTTCTGATTTTCCAATATTGAAGTATACTTGTCTTCAAGTTTTCTCAGAGAGAGTGTGAGCTTCACCACCTCATCTCGCAACATATCTCCGACACACTGGTGCAAGCCTAGCTTGTCTGTTAGAGGGATATTGGCCAGGTTCAGAGTGATCTCCAGGACTCGGTAACTAGCTCCATCAGTTGAAGGCTACAATGCCACCTCTGTAACTGCAATTATGAGTTGCTCTTTGTCCATATCCAACTCAGTGGTAAGTCAGGTATGGTATTTATCCACAAATCCGGCCAATTCAGTCCTCAACCTTTCTCGTGTAGTTCTATTTGTGGTGCCTATTTCCTCCCTTACCTCTACTCTATTAACTAAAAATGCCTGTGACAACCCCGAAGGTTGTGACGAAGAGGCACCATTAAAAGTAATTGTGAAACCAGCCTTGTTTCTGTCATGTAACCCATATCAGGTAAACTCTTCCTATGATGGATCTTTCCATACAATCTCTGATCCTTCTGTTCTCTGTTTCTTAGAGGGATGGGATCCCTCATCTATTCTCATGCACACTTGACCTCCTGAAGCACCTGCCTGATATGCTTGTACCTTCCTTTGTATCTCTGTCGAATCAATGTTGCCCCTCCCTTCTACGGCTGAAGACTCAGCCTCCATCTGTGAATCCAAAGGCCATGTATCAAGGTTAGCTCTCCACTCAATGAAGGGCCTAGTCTCATGTACATAAGTAGTCAACATTATTTTCCTTTTTCTACTGGAAAGGATCCCTTTTGGGTCATAAGGCCAAAATTTTCCTTGTAGCAGGTCCATCCCTTGAAGCAACATTTCCACGGTGCAGAGGGCGTGCCTCGAATTTATGGTGAAGGGACCAACAAAAGTTGGGAGCTTGAGAATATATCCTTTTTTCGTAGGCATGAAGTGGATCTGGTCGGCCTTCAGGGTTTGATGGATGAACTCAAGGAAAAAATTCACACAGTTGGAAACACCGGCAAACGGTAAGGGGGCACTTCCGTGCCATAGACTCGGATTTCAATGTAGTCATCATATAGGTACCAGTCTCCTGTGCTATATTCCTCATGGAACTGCAGCCAATCCTTCTTCTCAAGAAATATTCTGGGCAAAGGGTTGTCATGTATTATTGTATAAACTATAGACATGAATTAATTTAAGAACCTCGTATACCTCCTCTTGTTAGGCTATTGATGAAATGAGATGTTCCACTCAAAGACAGTTCTTGGTTGGGTGTTTGTTCTCGAAAGTTTCTGAAGGCCTAGAATCTCAAACTTGTCAACATGTTCAAATAGGAATAGATAAAATACTAACGAACAAAGTCGGAAAGACCCAATGGAAGGTAGCTCTTGAAACTGAGTTTGAATAGCCAAAGCTAGGAAGGTGGGGATATCCAAAAGCATACCCTTTTGAGTCATGAGCCACAAAAGAGCTATACATTCTTTTGACACTCGCTTGACCTCCTTAATACCTAATAACCCTTAAATGAAGGAAAGGATCGACTGAACATTGTCTTTGAAAGTGGACAAGGGAACGAGATCTGAGGGTGGGAGAGATGCGAGACGACAGTCTGAAATAAAGCTGAGGAATTCGCTTTGTTGCTTCCAGGGAATATTTTATAACTGACAGGAGAGGGATAACTCAGTGAACTTGACATAACTTTGACTGTGAGGGAAATAAAGGGCTTTCTTTATGATCTCGGGGGTTATGAAGAAAATATTATTACCCTGAGCAGATAGGAATAACTCCTTGCAATCATCATAAGCTTCACTGAGCCAACTAATAAACTTAGGAACTGGGAATGTGGTCGGAGCAATCTGGTAGTAGAGACCTGACTCAACAACTCTGAATGTGTCTTGGCCCTTCAAATGACGTTTAAACAATTTGGGTCTAACACGGGATATGCTGAAGGGGTAGAACGGGTCGTGGATTCGTGCGTGGGCATCAATAAGGGGTTCAGGTCCAGGGATAGCCCTAACCTCATGGGCTTGTTGGGTTTCAGGCTCCAAATTTTTGGACTTTGCTTTCCCCATGACCATTTTGAAAAGTAAAACAGAAGGAAAATGTTGAAGCGAAGGAATGAATAAATACCTACGAACAGTGAGAAAGCCAGAGGGGAAAGTGACGTGGGGATTGAAAATGACCTGGTACTAGAGTTCAAGCCTCGCTAAACAAAAAATTCATAAAAAGCGAGTATTTTACTAAGTTTGGGAGTAAAACAAGATCAAAACAGATCGAGGTGTGCGAAACACATGGCTAGGATGACAATTGTACGACTGTCGTCATAAGGATGTCGACAATGGGACGCGTGGCGATAGGTTGTTGGCTACTAGGAGCCGAGTAGGTGCAAGCCACGTGTGGGGTTAATTCCTGTACTGGTCTTGTACCGGCTTCCATAAAATTACCTTACCTTTTATTCACGCAGTGCCAAATGTCCATCTCTATGGGCCCACTTATGTTTCCGCCAGGGGTTCATGAGGACCTCCCGTTATATTCCACTACCCCGCGAAATGTTTGTGGGTGGTCTGCCACCGTGTGATGTCACCTACTCTGGGGGGTAAGTCTTTACGTCCATCCACTTTCCCTAGGTACCCCCAGAATAGCCTGTGTGTGATTCTTTCATTTTTATTTTCTACTATATGGAATGAGGCCTTCTTATTTAACCGTGTAGTGCTTCAAGTCTCCCATCCCGCCCGTGCCTTAACGAAGCTCTGTACCAAAGAACATTTTAACTCGCTTGCCCTGTTATCTTCATGAAACTTTTTTTTTGTTTTCTTTGACTGCTCCTTTTCTTTAGTGTGAATACTAGCTAGACAACATTGGCTCCACCTAGGGATGGCACGTTCATCCTCGTACATGTCGAGAAATTTGCAGACCCCTTTGCATAGTATTCTTTGAGAGTCAGAGCCTCTTCAAAATTTTCAAGCACTCCTATGATGAAACAACTAGCAAAAGTAAATGTGAAAATGAAAAATATATACATTATATATAGCAAGCCTTTGAGGCCTTTTTCAATATTGAAAGTATGTTTTCAAGAACTACCCATTTACAGGCGTTTCAATCAAGTCACATTCCAGATTGCCAATACGAAGGTGTTGTTACCTCTCACTTTGACAATCTTGAATGGCCCAAACCACAAGAGGTAAAACTTTCCATGCTTGCCCTTATCTGTGCTTCTAATGTCCCATCTCAGTACCAAGTCCCCGAAATGCATTTCCTTATCCATTGCATGTTGATCAAATAAGCCCTTCATCTTTTCCTGATATTCTGCTGACCTATTATTCACTTGGTTCTGAGTCTCTTCCAACTCAACCAACTGGTTCATTCTTCTGATGAGGTCGTTAGGCTCTTCTTGGCTATCCTGGAGGAACATAGCCATAGGTAGGGTGAACTGAATTGGAAAAATTGTCTCTCATTCATAAACCGGTTCATAGGGTGATTTACCTGTTGACCTTTTACTAGTGATTCAGTTTGCCTAGAGTGTGAATTTGAGATGGGAGTCCCAGTTTTTTTTATTTTCATTTATAGCCTTCTTTAATGCTCTTACCAAAGTTTTATTTGAAGACTCTGCCAGCCCGTTTCCTTGGGGATAATAGGTTGTAGAGTGCCCTAGGGTGATATTGTACTGCTAACAGAAATTAGTAAATTTGGTAGATTTGAAAGCTTGATAATTATCTATCATGACCTTAACTGGGCAGCCAAATCGGGAAATGATATTCTCCTTCATGAAATTGATCACAACTGCATCAGTAGCGTTTCTCATTGGTATCGGTTCTACCCATTTGGTGAAGTAGTCAGTGGAAATGAGAATCCACCTATGCTGACCACTTGATGTTGGGTGGATATCCTCGATGAAGTCAATACCCCATTGCTGAAAAGGCTCCTCTATATGTACTGGGATTATGGGTAAGGAAGAAATTTTTTTTTTTTCTTCAAACCTCTGACATTTCTCGCATGCTCTGACCTGAGCATGCACATCTCTGAACAATTGAGGCTAGAAGAAACCTGCTTTCAATATCTTTTGGGTTGTGGACCGCTAGCTGTAGTGACCTATGCAGATGCCTTCATGGAATTCAACCATGATTTCCTACACTTCTGACTCTATTAGACATGAGAGAAGGATTCCTGAAGGATACTTCCAATATAATCGGCCATTTGCAATAATGTATTTCTAGGATTTCGACCTCAGAGTTCAATAATTAGTTTTATCGAAGTTCAGAGGACACCTGAGAGTTAAAAGGTAATCTACAATATCTTTTTACCAAGTACTGAGTAGATACTTCATGTGCTTTTTTTGCACAATGGTTTCTATCATGGGCTGTTCATTTGTACCTTCAGGTAATTCTCCTCCTTCCATAGATAGATTTATGCCTAATGCCTAGCAATTTGACTCAGACAAGATTCTTGCTAGCCCCTGTCCTTTGATAAGCTTCGTGGGGCGAATGTCCAACTCATATTCTTCAATCTTGGAGATCCATTTGCCTCTCTTGCCTTCACTATCCTCCTAAATGAAGAGGTATTTCACTGTGGTTGTTGGCATGAAAGTGGTTATGGATGACTACAACACATACATTCGAAAAGCTTTTAGGGATTTTACCAAGGCATATGCCTATTTCTCCAAGATGTTATATTTTAAATCTGCGTCTCTAAGTACCTGAATGAAAAAAACGATGGGTTTCTCATACCCGTTTTCATTTTTCTATAATAACACTACAACTATAGTATGTGGAGATGCAAATGAGATGATCATGAATGGCTTACCATATTCGGGCCTTTCCAGTACCAAGGCCTCTGCGAAAGCACTTTTTATTCTGTTAAAATCTTCTCTTGATTCTAGTTTCCACTTTACTTCGTTGTTTTTTCTAAGCATCTCGGTGATGTGCCGAACTATTTCAGCATATTCCGGGATAAATCAACTCAAAAAATTTATGCGTCCCAGGAATACCTAGACCTCCTTCTTATTTCAAGGTAGTGATATGTCATTGATTACCTCCACTCTCTTTGGATCAATCTTCACTCCTACTTTCGTTACAATATGCCCTAATAATTTTCCTTATTCTAAAGAAAACATGGACTTTTGAGGATTTAGGGACAGACCATACCTGCGACATTTGTCAAAAGTCTGTCGCAGATGTTCAATATGTTTAGCATCATTCTTCGAAAAAATGGTGATATCGTCTACATATATCACCACAAGTTTTTCTTGCTCTCCTACGAAAGCAATGTCCATCGCCCACTCGCAAGTGGCTCCTGCATTTATCAGGTCGAAGGATATTCGAGCATACATGAATGTACCCCATGGTGTAGTGAATGTAATTTTCTTTTGGTCCTCGGGAAGGACCACCACCTGATTATACCTGGAGAAACCATCCATCATAGACATTTAGGAGGATCCCACCACCTTCTGCAGTATGTGATCCATCTTGGGGAGAGGGTAGTTATCTTTAAGGGATGCTCCGTTCAGGTTCCGGAAGTCTACACATAGCCTTAATTCTCGATTCTTTTTTCTGACTGGGACCAGGTTGGCCACCCATTCTGAGTACCTTAAAGGGACTATAATCTTAGCCTTCAACAACTTTTTGATTTCTTTTTCTATCGAGGGGAGCAGAAAAGGATTGATTTGCCTCAACTTTTGCTTATGTGGCTTAGCATCCCCTCTGAGTG
Organism: Pinus albicaulis; assembly: GCA_034641835.2. Taxonomy (NCBI): domain Eukaryota; kingdom Viridiplantae; phylum Streptophyta; class Pinopsida; order Pinales; family Pinaceae; genus Pinus; species Pinus albicaulis. The sequence goes on from CM076569.1 coordinate 290,671,140, forward strand.
GGATCTTATGCTGTATGACGTCAATATCAAACATTTTAAAATCTTGGTATGACCAAGAGAAAACATCTTTGTAGGATTGAAATAATCAAAATTATTGGTCTTTGTACTCTTCTGGGACTCCTTTATACAATTTTACAATTTTAGGATCTCCTTCTGTCCCAATATTTACATCATCTACTTGACCTTCATCAGTCAATTTGTTAGGGCTGATAGGGACATCATTTTAATCGAATAGTCTTTCAAAAGGCACGAGACCTCTGGGGATCATGTTCCTTTTCAATTATAGCACCCTATGCCTAGCCACTGTCTCTTCCCATTTGTTTTGGGGCTACTCTTCGATCTCTTCTTATCTAGAATCAATGACCAGGTTAGAGAATTCTCCAATAGTCTCCATAAAGCGCTTCACTTGATCTTCATCTTCAAACAATTGCTAGTGTTTGAAGTTATTAGGGATAGAGGGATGATATCGTACCTCAAATTCATATCTTAGGAGAAGATTTTGTGGTGGACGGAAATTACTTGCTACCGCAGGAAGGGATTTAGCCATCCTGTTTTGATCTCTCGGCATGAATTGTATGTTAAAATCTAGGAATACGTTCTCCACTAGGTCCCATACCTCATTTCTATAAGCTCTTAACTGAGGATGCTTGGCTTGGCACTGATTCTTGATATTCCTCACCACCAACTCCAAATCTCCGAAAACTTTGAGACTCTGAATATTCATGTTTTTGGCAGTTTGTAGCCCCAAGAGTAGTGCCTCATACTGCACCACATTATTGGTGGATTCATACTCCAACTTAAAATAAAATGGACCAATTTTTTGGAAGGAGAGATTACAAGGACCCCTAATCCATTTCCTTCCCTTGAATTCCCCCCCTAAAAATGCAAAGTCCACATGCCCCTTTGTTCATTGTTTGCAGATTGTTCCAATCTAAAAAATTGACTGCTAGCTCTTGCAGAAAATATTGATCCTCCTCGAGTATCAGACATGAAAAACCATCATCCTTGCTATATATGGGGGAATTGATTGAGCTATCATCTCTGGTCACCATCTTCACAAATCTACATTCCCAATACAGCCTCCTTTCTTACCCACCAAACACCATGATAGTAGCATAAGTGAGGTCAAGTTTAATTGACCCACCTATTTTAGTTCCTCATGACCTAGACAACAACATCTCAAATAGGACTGGGATGTCAGCAACCACTATGTCCATGAAAATTCTTTTAGCTGGGATCAGAGCCAATTTCACCACCAGATCTTTAATCATCCCCAGGAATTTGAATCTTTTGGAGTTGAAAGAATAAAGTTCCTTGTACAGGCGAGTGATCTATAGCTCTAGTTTCTCCATGACCGACATGGGTAATAGGTTGTGTGAAGCCCCTGAGTCGAACATGCAATTTTGCAACAGTAAACCATGAATGATTAAGGATACATAAAAAGGTGGGGTTGCTGAGTCAAACTCTTCAACATGTGGGCCAACAACCACCATAGGTATTTATTATTGAAGGTTGAGACTATCCGGGGGAGGAGCTACTCCATGAGGGAGAATGAATTAAGAAAACCGAGATTTATAAGAAGGTTTCTTCAAAATCTCGACTAAAGGCACTAGGATTTTTACTCTCTCTAATTCCTTCTAGAGATTAAAAACAACGGGGTATTTTTCTGGAATGGATTCTTTAGGCTCGCTAGGGAGGAATGCGGGCTTTACATCTACAAAAGCTTCTCTAGTATTTGCAAGAGGTTCGGGGATTGACTTAGATGATGAGGGAGTGGAAACCTTCTGATGCAAGGGCTCTTCCACATTCTTCTTCCCTTTGCTCTCAACTTTATGAGGAACTGACTCTTTGGGAGATGACTCTTCATCTTGGTCTTGAGTACGAGTTCTCTTTATAGAAGACCGAAGATCATACTTCTTGTGGAACTAAGATTGCATGAAATCCACAAACTCTTTGCAATAATCATCAAAGTCAGGGTCCTCAGTGGAGGTCACTTTATCTTCTTCCTCCTGTAGAGTAAGCTTTACCTCTTCTCCTTCTGAATAGGCAAGATACTGATCTTCTTGTCCGTCAGGAACATCTTCATTAGGACCTTCCATTTTCCCTTAAAAATACAGAGGGGAATGTATATGATCTTGTTGTGCCTTCCTGTCTCTTTGTAATATATGTAAGGGGGGCTTCTGGTATTGTGGGTTACACCCCCTATTAGGGGCCGTCTGAGACGGCCGAGAGGAGGCATTCTCAGCTTCTAGTTCTAGTTTCACCAACTTATTTTAGATATTCTTTATCATCTTGTTTATTTCTTCAATCTTATAATCAACAAATTCCCTTTCCTGATTCGAAGAAGAGGCCTCTTCTTTTCCCTTTCATCTGAAATCATGGTCTATTCTCCCTTTTTATTTCCTCATAGAAAAAAAGTTTGCTTCTACCTCTAATGCATCAGTCTAGGCCTAATCCAGCGATGTAGATTTTATTTCCGTTAGAGTGAAACCAAACTCTAATTCAAAAGCTCCCATAAAGACTACCTTAGCTGTTGTCTGATGGGGTTTCCTATCATCAGGCAAGTTATTATATAGCTTAGTGAGTCTCTTGATAAACTTCGACACATCTTCATTATGTATTTTCTTTAGAGCATTGAATTTTGTAAGACAGTAGCCATGGTCTCTCTTCTCTCCCCACTTACAGGTGAAAGCAGTCTCCAACTCCTCCCAGGTGGTGATGGTGTGATCATCAAGAGTTTTGAACCATTTTCAGGCTTCCCCATCCATATATTGAAAAAATAGCCTCGATACTACATCCAGGTGTTCGACATTGAAATTATCAGCGAAGGCACAAAAATCTTCAGTGTGCTTTTGGGAAGCACTACTGTCTTCCCCAATAAACCGGGGTAAGAGTTTCGTATAACCTTTTGTCATATCATTTAGAATTTGGGGTAATTCTAGGGGGGCATATTTATTGAGAAGAAAGTCAAGAAAAACCATGGGAGGTGGTGGGTTTTGTGGAGGATTTTGATGAATAGTGATAGGTATATGCTAGATGGTGGCTTACCAATTTATCTTAGCGAAGAGGATATGGGGGATGGTAGCTTGTTTGAATTATTCGGCTTCAGGGGTAGGGTACAAAGGGAGCCCAAACGTATTTACTTACTCATATTCGTCCTTTACCTTAGAATGACTCAAAACAAGGTTATCGAGAGGGTACTCGAGCATTCGGGTAGTGGAACTGGGCCCTTGGAATTGAGCTTGCTAAGAAGAGGACGGTGAGTCTCCTAGTGAGAATCTGGGTAGATCTGTCTGAGGTGGTTGTTTCTCTTTCCAAATTCTTCTGAATAAGATTTTTTCAGGGTCAGACACAGAGGGTGTTCTCAACTAGGAGGTATCTGACCTTATATGTGGCTTGTGATAAGCCAGGATTGTGAGGATTTTATAACTTAAAGGCCAATGGAGTCACCAAGGTGAGGGATCTACAACTCTCAACCCTTCTTGCTCACATGATTTTGAAGGGTGAATTTTATTTGTCGTATCCCAGGGAGAAGATCTTCAACTTTGTTCCCCGACAACGACACCAAAAATATGTTGTAACTCATAGAGATAGCCCTGAGTTGTTAAGGACCAGTGCATAGGACATCTTAAGTCAAAAGGGTTCAAAATAGATTTCACAAGTAGATAGCATGGAACCTCTTGTTATGTAATGATGATTTGAGTTTTTGATATGGGACAAAGAGATCAGAGACATGGTATTGACCAAAATGACATCTAGTTGTGAAACATAAGGGTCTATAGGCATGAATCAGAGGCAGACATGAAAAATTAATTGTTGTGAGGTAGGCTGAACATAAAACCAGTAAATAGTTATCAGAGTAAATGAGTATGACAAACTGTGGAAGAACATGAAAAAAATATCAGGGTAGGGTAAGCTTATACTAAAATAAGAATCCACCCCTCACTATTACATGAAGAAATATGGCATGTAAATAAAAATTGGAATAGAAACCACTCCTTGAGCCATATTTAAAGTGTTACAGGTGAGCAGATATGAGTATCATACAAAATAAATTCACATCTAGCTAATTAGAACACTCGCATTACGAAAGCTACGATAATAGGAAAATTATGAGAAACACAGTGAACACTTATATTTAAACAATGCTTAGAAAATACATACTATAACTCATTTCATTTGGAATCCATTACACAAAAGAAAAAGCTTCATTCCTTTCCCCAAAGGGGTCTTCTGGAAAACACTATAAGAGGATTTTAAAACTTTACAAAGAGAAAATTCACAAATCGCAAGTTCTTCTCTAAAAAATCTGGAACCCTTTATTAGTTTCTGATGACATATTTTATAGCTTTTCAGCTAAGCTGTTGTGAAAAGACATTTTCTAGACAAAATATTCCCCTAAATATGTTTTTCTATTTGGGGTCTCAATCAAAAACCAAAAATGATGATGAGGAAAATGGCCTCTCATCACCTACATCATGGCCTAATGAAGGCGCTAACTGAAAGAATAACTATAAATGAAAAATAAAAGTGCATAGGGTGTAACAGATATTTCACCCAATTTTACAATACATACAAAAGAAAATAAAAAGTAAATAGGCCACATGGGCTAGAACGTTAGTTTCATTTTTTGGAGCAGAGAGGAGTGTTGGATGGATTCTAATTAGGACGTGCTGATGATGAGGACAAACCAGTTTTGCAACTAAGAGGAGGCAGCAACTGGTCAGAAGATACTGATAATGGAGTGTTGGCATATTCATTGCACTTTTTCCACGCACTCTCCCCTGGGGCCGGCATGGTGAGAAAAGTCTGAACTGAAGCCTAGATATCCGTAAGCTCTGTGTAATCTACTCAGATGGATAATCACTGTTTGATTTGGCAGAGGAGAGAGAACTCCTTACTCAGAGTGGCTATTATTGTTTCTACCTTTAGATGGGTAGTTTTTTCCAAAGGTAAAGCAACCTGATTCATGATGTCTATCAATTTCTGTTCATAGACCGTTAGCCCCGAAAATGAGGTCATTTCAGGATCCTAGCATGATGGGAGGCCTACATCCACCAGTTTCTCCCACTCTCAATCAAACTGTTCAACTCCCTTTGCAACCTTCTCTAAACAAATCAGCGCCTTCGCACGTGTAGTCTCCTTTTCTACCACTCTTTTGACTTCCATCACTCCTCTGAAATGGTCTGTGATCCCTTGGGTCAGTAACTCCTCAGGGTCCAACTCATTGAGGTACTTGATGTAAATCTTAGCCATTTTCACCTTAGCCTTTGCTTCGTCGCGCCCTTCTTGCAACTTTATTCTGAATAAGCGAACCGCGATTTTCTTATCATCCATCAGAGTGAGGTATTTCATGTGCTTCCTGACCACTGATATTATGTCTATCCAGATAAGGTGCCTAGATTCTAGAGCTGTCACATTGCCCTTCATCCGAGTAGTTAAATATTTTATTGTCTTATCTTGTACTTGCTTCTCTCTTTTCAATTTATCGACTTCAGTTTGCAAGGCCACTACTATCTTCTGATTTGTCTCTAGTGTAGCTTCCATCTCTTGTAATATCTGGCGAGCAGTTTGTGCTTCATTATCCAAAACTTTTAAATCAGGCAAGGCCTTGGTCAACTGCTCCAGGGTAATTCTAGGCTCATCAGAAATCGGAGCGATGCATATGTGCTGGTCCCATTTTCCCTGTAAATCAGACAATATTGTCTTCCTAAAGGTCTCTAAACTGTTGTTGATCACTCTCACACTGGCTCTCTCTCTCTTCTGATTTTCCAATAATGAAGTATAGTTGTCTTAAAGTTTCCTCAGAGAGAGTGCGAGCTTCACCACCTCATCTCACGACATATCTCCAACACATTGGTGCAATCCCAACATGTCTATTAGAGGGATATTGGCCAAGTTCAGAGCGATCTCCAGGGCTCGGTAAGTAGCTCCATCAGCTGAAGGCTGCAGCAGCACCTCTATAATTGCAATTATGAACTGCTCTTTGTCCATATCCAACTCAATGGTAAGTCGGGTATCGTATTTATCCACAAATCCAACCAATTCAATCCTCAACCTTTCTCGTGTAGTTCTGTTTCTGGTGCCTATTTCTTCTCTTACCTCTACTCTGTTAACTGAAACTACCTGTGACATCCCCAAAGGTTCCGGTGAAGAGGCACCATCAAAAGTAACTATGAAACCAACCTTGTTTCTATTAGGTAACCCATATCGGGTAAACTCTTCTTGTGATGGCCCTTCCCATATAGTCTCTGGTCCTTCTGTTCTCCATTTCTTAGATGGATGGGATCCCTGGTCTATGCTCATGCCCACTTGACCTCCTGAAGCACCTACTTCATCTACTTGTCCCTTCCTTTCTATCTCTGCGGAAGCAATGTCACCCCTCCCTTATGTGGATGAAGATTCGACCTCCATATGTTAATCCAAAGGCCATGTATCAAGGTCAGCTCTCCACTCAATGAAGGGCCTAGTCTCATGTACATAAGTAGTTGAGTTTATTTTACTTTTTCTATTGGAAAGGATCCCTTTCGGGTCATAAGGACAAAATTTTCCTTGTAGTAGGTCCATCCCTTGAAGCAACATTTCCACGGTGGAGAGGACGTGCCCCGAATTTATGGTGAAGGGGCCAGCAGAAGTTGGGAGCTTGAGAATACATCCTTTCTTCATAGGCATGAAGTGGATCTAGTCAACCTTCTAGGTTTGACAGATGAACTCAAGGGAAAAAATTCGCATAGCTGGAAACACTGACAAATGGTAAGGGGGCACTTCCGCGCCATAGAATCTGATTTTAGTGTAGCCATCATACAGGTACCAGTCCCCTATGCTATCTTCCTCATTGAACTACAACTGGTCCTTTTTCTCAGAAAATATTTTCGGTGGAGGGTTTTCATTTATTATTTTATAAACTATAGAAATGAATTCATTTAAGAAAATGGTATACCCCCTCCCGTTAGGCTGTTGACGAACTGAAATTTTCCACTCAAAGAAAATTCTTGGTTAGGTGTTTGTTCTCAAAATTTTCTCGAGGCATAGACTCTCAAACTTGTGATCATGTTCAAATAGGAATAGATAAATTACTAATGAATAAAACCGGAAATACCCAGTGGAAGTTAGCTCTTGAAACTGAGCTTGAATAGTCGAAGCTAGGAAGGTGGTGATATCCAAAAGCATACCCTTTTGATTCGTGAGCCACAGAAGAGTTATACATTATTTTGACACTCGATCGACCTCCTTAAGACCTAATAAAATTGAAATGAAAGCAAGGATCAGCTGAAAATTTTCTTTGAAAGTGGACAAGGGAATGACATCCGAGGGTGGGAGAGCTGTGAGACGAGAGTCTAAAAGAAAGCTAAGGAATTCACTTTGTTGCTACCAGGGGAACTTTGAGAACTGACAAGAGAGGGGATAACTTAGTGAACTCGACATAACTTTGACTGTGAGGGAAATGAAGGGATTTCTTTATGAGCTTGGGGGATATGTGGAAAATCTTATTACCCTTAGCAGATAGGAATAACTCCCTGCGTTCATCATAAGATTCACTGAGCCAAGTAATAAACTAGAGAATTGGGAATGTGGTCGGAGCTGTTAGGGTCCCGTGATTTGGCTAATTGGCAAGCCAAATGACAGTGTAACATCAAACCAATCTTTGGATCCCAAGGACCTAGCCTTCCTGGACTCAGAGAGGGCTCTCTTTATTTGTGTAAGGGATATTTGTGTGTTTGCTTATTGTGTTCTGATTTTAGGCTAGTTATGAAGTGGGTTTTTGGTTTTGGTTTTTAGGTTGTGAGGGATGAACTGATCAAAGACATAAGATAGGTAAAAATATGTTAGATCAACTGGGATATGGGGTCGAAAAGGTCAAGAAAGCTTTCAGATGGTGATATAAGGTTGTTGAAGGGCCGATTTGATTCGAGGTAAAATGGATCTTTGGGAAAAATGGAGTGAGATGGATATTAAATTTGTGAATAACAAAGGATTTCAAGCATAAATAGTTTAATAGCTGACATAAACATGCTAGGGAAAACCATTAATCATGAGAAATGTAACTATAAGCTGATCAACGCATAGAAATAAACATTCAAGCCATGCATAGAGATATATGACTCTCTAACTTTGGGAAATGGCTATCAAAATTTGGGGAAATACATTTAAGACATACAAACAACTAAAATCACTATGCTTGAATGCCTAAACATAGTACTTCAAGCTATTGGGCACTTTTAAAACAAGAATTCATAGTTTTAGGCAAAGGGCAAGATCAGTACAAGACCTCCTTGGTTCAAAAAATGACAATATAATCAATCAAAGAGAGGTTTCATAGGTGGAGCTATGGCTTTCCATAAGTAAGCAGGGTGTACCATAAATCATACTTAGCATGCATAAAACCATAAATAAAACAAGCAGACAATATTCTTCAGTTATTAAAGAGCAATCAAGGATTCTTTAATATGACTAAGAATGAAGCAAACATGGAAACTATAAAGAAACAGGAAATTTGAGGCGCCTCCAAGGGCATGTTTCAAATTTTTTCTCTACTATCTTATAGCAAGCAAGAACATGGATTTACGAATGAACACTAGGAAACAAAACATAGAGAGAGACATTATACCATTCTACCAAGTCATGGAATCCAACAACAATCCTCTTTCATCATCCAAGAACATCAAAGAAACTATCCAAAAGCATGAATTTTTTTTTTCTTCCAAATATTATATGACCATATATTGCTTATATTCATCAACTTCAGCCTTGTTTACAATGAAAGCCTTTGGAATATATAGGCCAAAGTGAGGAAAACATCTTAGCTCAACTTGCAATCTCATTGGCCTATCCAAAATATCTGATTTTGTCCTTGAGGCTTTGCAAAGCCCAAGTCACAAAATATCTAATAAAATATCTAAAAGATGCTAAAAAATGGAAATATATTGAAAGGTTCACTTTTGAAAGGTTCAATTTTTACAGAAATACTCAAAAAATACATCAGCAAAAGGTCCCCTGACTTGCTGGCAACTTTTAGAGGCCTTCCCAATGTCAAAATGAGGCCCATGATGGCTTGTTGGAAAGATATAAGTGTCTAGTTTCTGAAAATTTTTATTTTTATCCCAATTGACCAATATAAGTCCTCCAAAAACAGAATTGTGTGTAAAAAACCAAAAAAATAGGCCTTACTATTAAACAGGGCAGAGTGTAGAGAAAGCAAGTGTTTTTCACCACTTTGGGGAAGCAAATGATCTTAAATTGTTCTGAAAACTGCTGAGTATGTGTCCCTGAAAATATGGCATCCTATGATACCATTTTCATGCTTTGAGGATGCCCCAAACTAAAATGGTGACGCCCATGAGTTTTGGCCAAAATCCCCAAAAAGACAAAAAACCAAAATTTATCGAATTTCACCCAAACTTGGCGAGCATGACCCTCAAGGGTTTTCAAAAACATGTTGTGAAGCTGAGGAAAAAATTTGGAGCTTTGAGGTGTCTTTCCTCAATTTTGGTGTCGGGCGCTTCCCTTTAGCCTCCTTGAGTTTTTCCTGAGCAGCCTTCAATTTTCGCAGGGCAAACTGATTGAGCTTTCTATAATGCCTAGTCATCCTCCGTTGAAGGTCCAAGTCTCTATTTTTCTTCTCCAATTTCTTCTCCAGGTGATCATTAAGTCTCTCAAGGCATTCTTCCCAATTGTTCTCTATCTCTTGTTCGAACAATGCAGTGAGAGGGGTGGATTGGAGAAGGGCATCTTCTTCTTCTTTTTGTTTCTCAAGGGAATTTTTGAGCCCCATGGTTCTTGGCCTCTTTCGCCTGGGCTGATCTTCACCTTCGCTCTCATCGAACTCACCCATGAGTTCTTCCAATCTCACTTGTGCTTTGGAGGCCTCATTTTTGTATTTGATGGCTTGTGTCTCATATATAGCCATATGGACACTCATCTACTTGTTTTGAACTTGCAAAAAGTGATTGAAGTTCCTAGCCCTATCAAGATTAGTCCTAAAAGCATCAATTTGGTTTTCTCTATTGATCAAGAGATTTTCTAGGATCCGAGCTTCATTATCACTATCATCACTTTGGATTTGGATGATGTCGAATTCCCTTTCTTGTTCATGACTGCTTTCTTCCTTGTCCTTCCCTTTGCTTTGGTTGGCTCTTTTAGTCTTCTTCCTCTTGGGCAATTCGACCATGGGCTTCTTGGGCAATTTTCCCTTTCTTGAGAGGGCCCTAGTAACATTTGAAGTTACAACTCTAGGCACCCTTTTCCTTTATGTCTAGGGCTTGGCCACTTTCGGAGAAGAGAGCATGGCCCCTTTCCTAGGAGAGGCAGCTAGCACATGCTCCATGGGCTCTTTACCCTTGTCACTTTGCTCCTCATTTTTGCCATTGTCTTGTATTTTTTCATGGATGCCTTGGCTATATTTTTGCATTTCCTTTTGAGGGATGTCCTCCTCGCTATGTTGCACCTTTTTATCATGCTTCCCTTCTTCTTCATGAGGCTACTATTCCTTTTTATGAGGCTGTTGTTCATCATCCTGTAGCTGCCTCTATTCATCATTATGAGGCTGTTGCTCATCATGTTGTGGCTGCTGTTCATCATGCTGCGGCTGCTCCTGTTCACCCTCACTGTGCTGCACATCATCATGCCCTTCTTCCCCTTGCTGTTCTGCCTCATTGTGATGCTGCTTATCATCATCTTCCTCATCATGCTCTTGCTGCCCTGTTTCATCATGCTGCTACTCATCATCACTTCCCTCTTCTTTCTCATTCTCTTCTTCCTCGTCATGCTCTTTTGTTTGTTCTATGCTAAACTTGAGCTTCTTGGGAATAGGTTTGCTAGAAGAAGGCGAAGGATGGTGAGTAGAAGGTGAAGGAGATGTATGAACTGGAGGGACAGTGGAGAAATCTGGATGGGTGATGAAAGTATCCCAAGAGACCTCCTTCTTCTCAAGCTGATGAGGAATGATGACTTTGATGAGGGAGTGATGGAAGAGGCAGGATGTTTGCTAAGAAGGAGGCTTTTTCTAAACAGTGGATGCCATTTTATCAATACTTCTATGTAGGAAGAAAGGGAGATTTAGAAATTTGGCCATCGTGAAATGCATGAGCGATAGGTATAGACTCGGGGGAATATTTCCTCACAAGTGAAGTATTTCATGATGATCTTCATGAGGGGGGCACAACTAGTCAATAGATATGAGAAGGGGAAAATGGGTGAACATGAATCTCTGTGCTCAGGCTTCAGAAAGGGTTTGTATTCTTCTGAGTCTAGGTGGCTTTGTTTAAACCACTTCTGCCTGACATAATGGATTTTAGTGGCCTTGGAGATGGACCTTGGAGAGAATTTGAAATCTAGGCCTACCAGCTGGAAATGCTTCTCTTGAAACCTCAAAGCATAAAGATGTGTCAAAGGGGAAAGCCTCTTCACCTATTGCACTCTTTTAAAAAAATCTAAACGCCCAACCTCATGGAAATTGAACAAGATTGATGGGTGGGCAGTCACTTCTTCAGTGGAAACAGGCTCAAATCTCTTGTGCAGGCCACTCCTACTGTCTTGCCTGGGAGGCATCTTGTTTTGAATGCTCTCTGCAACACCAAGCTATATCAAATGGCCTTTGGAATGTTTTTCTCAAGCACACGCCTCTGTCCTGCCTATCAGTCACTGTTTGACCAAGACAACTGCTTCAAATGATTTGTGAAATATTCTCCCAACACCAACCTTCTGCTCCTTACAAATCACTGTTTTGTCTCTTTTTATGCCAATCAACAAATAGTTATCAAAATAACAAGCACACAATCAAATTTTTACTATGTTTGGGTAAGGTCACAAGGATCCGTTGTGTTTTGGTATAAACAAGACAACCTTGTATTTAGACGAAGACAAAACACCCCTCCCAATCAAAAACTCTCTTCTTGTATTTCATTATTTCACATGCACGGGTAGACAAGAACACTTTCAAATTGATTAAAATATTTTCATAACACACTCTGTTTGATGGAACAAAGGAGGCAGCACTTAGTTTTGGTTTTTTACCCTACAGAGAGGTCACTTTTTGAATTGACAAACCATTCATACATGATCACTGTTGTTAAATTAGGCTCACTATTTTCACCTTGAGACTTCAAACAACATCTGCTTTTGTTTCCCTGTGGGTTATCACTGTTTCTCAAAGGTTGTAAGGGTCCTTTAAGATGGTAAAAACATTCACCCAACACTGTAAAAATGTGTAACAATCATCGCAACAGAAAGCTCTGATTTTTCTCAGAAACCCTGCCCTCTAATCAATCTTTCTCTCTTGGCATTTACAATATTAGCAACTTTAATTTTGGACCAAAATCCTCACCCTTTAAACACTGTTTTGACCTTAAAATCACTGCTTTCCTTTTAAAAACATTGTTTTGACCTTAGATTTGCCAACAAATATTAGTTTTGTTTCACCATTGCTAGGACACCTTCAACAATTTTAACAAGCTCTAACACCCAGTTTTCTCTCTAGTCACTAGCATATGTTTCATTACTCTGTTTTGAAAATAGTTTAGGCCCTTCGAAACCAATACAAACATAACACTGGCCTCTCACTATAACAATATTTTTCAATACTATAACAACCACCTTGCTTTTATACCAAGACCTTCTTTATTCAATCATTGTTTAGTCTTGCAAAACATGGCATCAATCCCTCTTTCGAAAAACGAATGCATCAAGGAGGGAAAATAAAAATACCTTGAGGTTGGTTTGTGGCCTTTTCTTGAAGATTTGAGAAACTTCAGAGATTATTTGGAGGCATTTGGATCACTCAAATAGGTGTGACACGTTCAAAAGGATAAGTGCCGCGCAATAACACAAGTGTCGGGTCGGCCTTCGGACAGTTGTGACCGGCGCCTATAGGCGCGCCGCGCAGTAGTGTAAGCCCTTTGTAATTTCTCACCTGAACACGCCGCGTGCTCTTCCAGGTGCGCCACACAGTAGTGTAAGACCTTTGTAATTTCTCACCTGAGCACGCCACGTGCTCTTCCAGGTGCGCCGCGCAGTCTTAAACCTCCAAAAATATGCAATTTCACTTGAAATTTCCTTGTTTCGATTAGAGAGCAGCCAGGGGGATGTGTTGCTCATGTTTTGAATTTCCAATAGGCCCTGCAATGGTCTCTAACTCCCTTTTGAAGGTGAAAAGGGAAACGTCCCTTGATATTTGTTTGGTGATGGTTTTGAAGACCTTTTGAAAAGGATTTTGGATTTAAACAAAACATGAAGCACTTGCCTTTATAGTTTTATCATTTTAAAACATTACAAATTCCAATATTCGACCAAGACCATTAAAGTGTTGCAGATGAAAATTTTGAAGATTTTCGTAGATCTGAAATTTTTCAAAGTGAAGAAATCATCCTCAAAGCCACAATTCCTCTTAGTGTTTTCTCATCCAGGGAGGAAAGTTGTTTCCTGTATCCATATCTGTTTTTAAGAGGAAACTTTGCTCAAAACCATAAACTGACTGTAGAAGCATTCTTCAAATGACATTTCTCTTTGACTGTGGGTGAAGCTTAGTTGTATTCACCTAAGATTTACCATCATTTTTCTATCAAAAGGAACTTCTTTTAAAAAACCTCTCCTTTACTCAAAATGCAACAGCAAGGTACTTTTTACATATTTTCATAAGGAACAGGCCTTTATTCGTAACAGTGGCATGCTTCATTTGCTTTGAGTGTTGTTCCTGAACTTGAAACACATGCCATATCCCTTCTTACACATTGAAGAACCTATGTGTCTATTTGCAAAGCCTCCTTCAGAAAATAGCCTTAGGCTACCTTCTTTTCAATTGTGATGAGTTTTTGAAAAAGATCTTCATGAACAGGAAAAGTAGAACTTTCTTTGAATAGAAATCATCACTCTTTGGCCTATTTTTAACCCATCTTTTCAACTTACAAACCTTGAATGAATTTCTACTAATTTCAAACTATGTCTTTTAAAGGAAAACACTGGCTAGATTTCATGCCTATTGATCAAGGAGGAAATTTCTAGACACTTTTAATGAAATCACATGCCTCAGCAGGATTTGTTCATTTTGGATTCAAATTTCCTTTGAAGGAAAAATCTGGTAGCAGAAAGATCAACCTCTTGGATTATCATAGTACCACTGCTTTGCCTTTGCTTTTAACCCTATTTTCTATCTAGAAGCCTTCAATTGTTTGCTACTGCTCTTCAAATTTTCCTTTTAGTCAGTGAAAACCCTAAAATCAAGCTCTGTCCCTCGCCCTCTTCTTATTAGATGAAGGAGGCAATCATCATAGTGCCAAACCCTCTTCTTGTAAAATGAAGGAGGTTCTCTTAGTCTTTCAACCCTCTGCTCATGTATGGAGGAGGTTTTCTCAGTATTTCCATTTCATCAGTTTTTCCAAATAGTGTTACCTTTCCTTTCACTACCTATTCATGCTTGAGCAAATGAAGATGACAAAATGAAAATAAGTCATGATGGGAATTTCTCTGAGACATGTAATTCTAGTTTTCAAATACCTTTGTGCCTCTTTAGACATCACAAGCAATTTGGCCAGTATCTCCGAATAATTTCTTGTCATTTATAATTCACTAACCTTTGGCTGTGATTGCAGGAGCTTAATGAAATAACTCTCTATATTGTAGCTGCATCCAAGCTCAAAACCACATGAGAAGTAGTTGTCTTCTCATGTTGAGTGTAATACTGTCTTCTAGAATACTAGTACACTTCTGCTCTTGAAATATCCATCGAAATACTGTAAAACCACCTAATATTAGTTTGACCTATGGCAAATGCATTGCTGAGACTTCAGGGCTTGTTAGTGGCGCGAGTTAAGGGTGTAACCAACTTTATTTGCAGAATAGGAAGGTCTGTTAGGACTGGTTGATAATAGATAGAGGTTCTTTGGCTTTAGGATAGTTTTCCAAGGGAGAAATGCCTAAAGCACCACTACCTAACTTAGGGGAAACTTCTTGGACAGATTTGGATTGTTCTTTTTGGAGCTGATGGACAAGCTAGTATGGTTGACGCTAGATAGAGCTTGATAATGAGGTTTTATCTCATCATGGGCTGATTGAATAGGTAGGAGGGAAAAAATATTTATGGGTGTTTTTCCAGCTGGAAAATTTGACAAATTTTTGAGATCAGCTTCTAGAAAACTCAGCTAGGAATCTAGTCATCAACAACAGGTGAAAAATACTGATGACTAACTGTGGCTCCATTTCGGAAGGGCAGTTCATTTTCAGGAGGTGTCCAGAATTGCAGATCTTTGGCTTATGAATACCATTTCCTTTATCCATTGGCACAAATTTCTTTCTTCCTTGATGCTATTTCTGAAAATTGATAACATGATTAGCATAAATGATACTTCTACCTACCCCAATATCTTTTCTAACATTTTTTCTTCTTTCAGGTGCATTTGGACTAGAAACCCTTTGACATAATATATTTTTCAAAAAATGAAACTATCTAGTTCTACACTTATATCTGCCCGGAGTTCAGATTAATCTGATGAACTCCTTTTCTTCTCTACCTATGCTAGATCGACTATCAAGGTTAGGATGTTTGACAGGATTTTATTCTCTAGTCTAAAACATGAAATTGAAAAATGACCAAATCAGGATTAGGCAGTCTGATTTTTCATGTACTTGTAGCATGAAAAACAAGCTGCACACAAATATTATTTTGCATAAAATGAAATCTATAAAAATAAGGCTAGGATACACAATTTGTTTTTCATCCCTGCTTTCCTCTTTGGTTCTGTTTTGAGCATGTGGAACCAATGTCTTTTCCTAATCTACTCTCTTTGATAATTCAAGCTTACAGAATGTTGACCATCTTTTCCACTCACTAACTTATCAGCAAATAAATTTAAGACATGTTCAGTTATGATTAGGCTAGATAACTAAACAACACATTTGAGCACTAGTAGTGGAATTTAGACTTTTGCGCTTTTCGAATGACTATTTTTTGAACATGGGGCATTCTTTCTATTTTTCAAACCGTCCTCTTTTCTATTTTTCTATTGTTTTTGAATTTTTCTGTTTTTGATCTATTTTTCAAACAACAGTATATACAATGATTGAAAAAGTTTTGACTCATAAATCTTGGAAATGGCGAAACTTAAGCATCTTATCCTCATAAGGATCTCCTACCACTCTTGATCCACTCAGCTCTTGAAAAGAAAAAATTGGAAAATTTTCTCTTTCAAACATGACACAAAGATTCATGCATGAATCTCTGAACAACCCTGTATCCTCCTGCTGTACCTCTTTATACCTCCGATTTCCACTCCTTCCTTTGCTGTACATCTTTTTCAAATAATGCAGATATTCTTTGTCATTTTTTAAGTATATGATGACATCATCAAGGTACATCAAAATGTAGAAATTCAGAACTGGAAACATGGCTTTTAGGAGCATATCTTTGATATCCGGTGGTTTTGCAATTCTGGGTTTGAAACTGTAACTTCTTCCAGCATACAGGAAAAATTCTTTGAGCTGTCCACTTTGCAAAGGAATCATTTGGCTATAACCTGAAACATCACCTTGCAAAGACATCTGATTAAAAGCACTTATCATCGGTATATCATGGTGTTGGGTACGAAAGATAAAATTTCTGTCACAAGGGTGTGTATTAGTGCTTCTAAAATCAAAACAGATCCTATGACCAACTATTTTATCTTTGATTATTACTGTTTGGTTCAGATTTTTGTAGTTTCTTTTGTCGAAGTTGTTTCTTGGAGTAATGGCAGTGGCATAGTGTTTCTCATTTTTTTCTCAATATGAAGTAGTATTTTGAATAAGATTGCCAATTCTAGCAGTTCTAAGTCTTTGGTGGAGTGACAGAATGTTAGCTACTTCAAGTAACTCAAGTATATTTGGACTACAACCATCATATCCTCTCATAAGAAGTTTATCAGGCATTTTTTCTGGATTTTGAGCTGTTATGGATACATTCAAGGTTTCATTTGAAATGGTAGAGTTATGTAATGGTGAATCCTTAAGGTATGGTAAGAACATTAAGCTTCCCTGCTTCTGAGTTCCACAGAGGTTTGTGATATGTAAGTCTTCTAATGCCTCTGTTCTGAAAATTTTTCCTGATGTTACTACTGATGTTTGCCTAAGGTTTGAGCAAGTTGCTTGATAGTACATAATGGTTTATGCTTCTTGCTCTATCCCTGTTTCAAAAGGAACACACTCTCTTTCCTCAAGACATAGTTGTTCATGATCATGATAGTTTTGAGTGTCTAGTTCATCATAGAGGACTTGGGGCAGCTGATGTGGTGTGTCTAAGTTTGTTTCAAACCATTTTGACTGTTCTTCAATTTCCTCATTAGTGTGTAAAATGAAAGAGTTCAGATCAGAATGAAAAGAGTACATTGGGATGTTATCTGGCCTTTCTTGGCTGCGATCATATATTTCATGTGTGACTCCCGATAGAGTATTCTAGTTTGGTCAAACACGGGAATAGTGGCGTAAGACATATCAAGTTGAATATTTCCCTGAAGCTTGGCTCCCAAAGATCTGGATAAAAGCATTCCATACTTGGGAGGGATGTTTGCTACCACTATGTCTATGATCAGATGTTTTGCAGGTACTTGGGCCAAACTGAAACAAAGATCTTTGATCAAGCCTAGACATTTGACTCTACTCAAATCAAATGAATATAAGTCTTTATATGGTCTTGTGATTTCTAGGCCTAGTCTTTCAATTACAAACTTTGGCATGAGATTATGCGAGGGCCTGGAGTCTAGCATGGCATTGTGAAGGATTTGGTCATGGATATTCAGACTGATGTAAAAGGGAAGAGTGGTTCCTTCTTGGAATTTCCCTTCTATTTTTGGACCAAACAACACTTCCTATATTCATTTCCTATATTCAAGACTTTTAACACTTGGGATTTATAAGAGCCTTGGGTGATAAGTTTAGTGAGAGGCATGGTAATCTTTATTTTGGCAATTTCTCCCTCAAAAATGAAAGGTGCTTGTAGTTTAGACAGGTTTGCTTCAGCTTTTTCAGCCATGACTTTCTCTATGTTCTGAGTTTGTTGACTTTGTTTTTGGATTTTGTTTGACATAGCCATCTCGGGAGTCTTTGTGGAAGTACTAGGAGCATCTGAGCCAAGACTTGTTTGAATAGCTTTATCTTGGTCAGTTTTCTTGACCACAATTTTGTTGATGTCCACTGCTTTTTTAAGGATGGTATCAGGGGTTCTAGTAGTGTCTGAGATACCTTTTTTGGAGTTGTCTTGGTTTTTTATGCTTCTAAGGTCATAATTCCTATGAGCTTCTACTATGGCATTCTCAAAATCTATGGTAGGATCCTCGAGATCTTCATAGTTAGTTTCATCCTGATTCAGAGAGAAGAATGCTTGTTCTTCTTCTGTTAGGTAAACCTCACGCTCGTTATCAGACCCTATGAGGTTCAAATGATTTTCATCAATGGGTTCTGTATCCCTATTGTCTTCTTCCACATAATTTTCATTAAAGGGTGGCCTAATTTGTTGGTCATTTTCCCTTGGTTTGTTTTGAGGTTGTTCCCTCCTAAAGTTTTGGTTCCGGTTTATGTTTGGAGGGTTTGGCTGGTTGTCCCTGAGAGGGGTCTTTTCACTTATCTTTTCCCACATTTTGGCCATGGACCTAACCAATTCATCTATCTCAGGATCTAAGGAAGGGGCTGAAGTGGAGACCTCATCCTGGTATGTGACTTTCCTTTCTGATCTAGTCCTAGCTCTTTTTTCTGCTAAGTTGGCTTCTGCACTTATGGCCACTTTTTGCATTTCCTCTAAGGTAGGGAGGTCCTTGTCTTTAGTTGATAAGTCATGTCTGGGTCAAAACCTTCGGGGAAATTTTCCAAGGCTGAGCTAAGTGGAGGTTTGAAGTGAGGTGGGAGGGCGTTATACACACTGTTGAACCTAGTGCAGTATCCTTGGACACTTTCCCCATTTTCCCGTTTTGGATTGTTATACTCTGATAGGATTTGAATGAGGTTTTTTCGGATTTCCCACTTGTTTATGAAGGGTTGGTAAAGTTTTGGGAGATTGTGGATGCTATTTGGAGTTAAGATCTTAAACCATTTTTTGGGTTCTTTGCCCAGGCTTTGGGCAAACATCCTCATTCTGATGGTCTCATCCTCTATTTCCAAGTATTCAAAGGCATCGCTAATCCTATCTACATGTTTTTGAGCTATGGTAGTCTCAACTCTAGTGAAGTGTGGAATTTTGGATTGATTTTCATTTTATAAGGGAGCCAAAGGCTGTGGCAACACCAAAGGTTCATACCAGGCTGCCATGACGGGAGCTAATGGATTATGTACAAAATGAGGGCTTGTAGATGAGCTGAAGTGGTTTGAATAGTAGTGGTTTGGATCGGTGTGGCGGATGTACTTGGACTAGTGATCTGATTTTGAGAAGATTTGGGGTGGAAGGAGCCAAAGTGATGGAGAAGCTGAAATTCAGGAGGTGTAGTAGGCAAGGCTTCTCTACTAGGACTCTGTGGTAGATCTAGGGGTTCAAGATCGTCAAAGTCTATCTTACTTTGTGACTTGCTTCTAAAAAGGGTTTTTGATGATTTTAAGTCAAATGGGGAATCCTGCAAGGCTGTGAGATGTTCAGGTACTGATCTTGCTTCACGGATACTGATCTTGCTTCACGGATGGACCTATCGGTAGCTAAATTTCCAATTTCAGAAGCTTGCCATAGAATCTTCTCTGGGTCATCTACTATGATAGGGGGATTTGGTTCTGGATGAGATCTGCTGTTGATTCTTCGTGAAGACAGATTTCAAGTCTAGAGTTTAGAGAGGATGGTATTTGTGATTGTTTCAGATGGATGACCTCTCTAGGGTTTTTAATGATGTGAAGGATGGTCAAAACAAAAAGATGAACTAGTGGAGTCGCCAGGTGGATTTCTATGAGAACTATGGTCCACCACCAACACTATCAAATATGCTTTCCGGAAAACGTTTTATAGAAAAATTTGAGATGGAAACTTGCAAAGAAGAGTGATTCACTTGGTTTCAATAGTTTGCTAGGCTGTATGGGCAAGCTAATGGTTCTTTTTGCAAGGTTACTTCTGTTTATCTCCTATGTTTAGGTGAGGTCTTCTGAATCGCTAAGTTATACTTAGTTTGTCACTGATTATAGAGTTTCCACCATTAGTTTTAATCTTTTGGAAGGATGAGTCAACATAAAGGTATGGTTCATGAATTTTTTGATTTTTTTATGGATTTTTCAGGCCTACTAGAGGCTAGTGGAGTCGCCAGGTGGAACTTGGTTGTTTTTGTAAAGATGTAGTTATGGTCCACCACAAGTAACTAGGGAAAAGCCAATCTGGGAATGTTTTGGGGTTTTTTGAGTTTTATGTAGCCTAAGGTTTGTTAGAGTGTCCTACAGCTGGGTCATCATTTCACTAAGATGGTGAGACAACCAGACTTTACTCTTCTAAGTTTGACTGAGATTTTGAGAGTTCCTAAGGGATACCTAGGATGTTTCAACTCAAAGTCCCACTGTGATCGCCATTATGTTAGGGTCCTATGATTTGGATGATTGGAAAGCCAAATGACAGTGTAACATCAAACCAATCTTTATAGCCCAAGGACCTAGCCTTCCTAGACTCAGAGAGGGCTCTCTCTATTTGTGTAAGGGATATCTGTGTGTTTGCTTATTGTGTTCTGATTTTAGGCTAGTTATGAAGTGGGTTTTTGGTTTTGGTTTTTAGGTTGTGAGGGATGAACTGATCAAAGACATAAGATAGGTAAAAATATGTTAGATCGACTGGGCTATGGGGTCGAAAAGGTCAAGAAAGCTATCAGATGGTGATACAAGGTTGCTGAAGGGCCGATTTGATTTAAGGTAAAATGGATCTTTCGGAAAAATGGAGAGAGATGGACATTAAATTTTTGAATAACAAAGGATTTCAAGCATAAATAGTTTGAATAACAAAGGATTTCAAGCATAAATAGTTTAATATCTGACATAAACATGGTAGGGAAAACCATTAATCATGAGAAATGTAACTATAAGCTGATAAATGCATAGAAATAAACATTCAAACCATGCATAGAGATATATGACTCTCTAACTTTTGGAAATGGCTCTCAGAATTTGGAGAAATACATTTAAGATAGACAAACAACTCAAATCACTATGCCGGAACGCCTAAACATAGTACATCAAGCTATTGGGCACTTTGAAAACAAGATTGCATAGTTTTAGGCAAAGGGCAAGATCAATACAAGATTTCCTTGGTTCAACAAATGAAAATCTAATCAATCAAAGAGAGGTTTCATAGGTGGAGCTATGGCTAGCCATGAGTAAGAAGTGCATACCGTAAATCATAATTAGCATGCATAAAACCATAAATAAAACAAGCAGACAATATTATTTACGAATGAAAACTAGGAAACAAAATAGAGAGAGAGACATTATACCATTCTACCAAGTCATGGAATCCAACAACAATCCTCTTTCATCATGCAAGAACATCCAAGAAACTATCCAAAAGCATCAGAAAAGTATTTCTTTCAAAGCTTATATGACCATATATTGCTTCTATTCATCAAGTTCAGCCTTGTTTACAATGAAAGCCTTTGGAATATATAGGCCAAAGTGAGGAAAACCTCTTAGTTCAACTTGCAATCTCATTGGCCTATCCAAAATATTTGATTTTGTCCTTGAGGCTTTGCAAATTCCAAGGCACAAAATATCGAATAAAATATCTAAAAAATGCTAAAAAAGGGAAATATATTGACTTTTCATAACTTATTATGTACAAAATAGCTAAACGTACATGAAGAAAATTCACTTTTGAAAGGTTCAATTTTTACAAAAATACTCAAAAAATACATCAACAAAAGGTCCCTTGACTTGCCGGAAACTTTTGGAGGCCTTCTCGATGTCGAAACGAGGCCCATAACAGCTCGTTGTAAAGATATGAGTGTCTACTTTCTGAAATTGTTTAGTTTTCTCCCAACTGAACATTAAAAGTGCTCCAAAAACAGACTTGTGTGTAAAAAACCAAAAAATAGGCCTTGTTGATAAACGGGGCAGAGTGTACAAAAAGCGAGTGTTTTTTCGCCACTTTGGGGGAGAAAATGATCTTCAATTGTTCTGAAAATTGCTGAGTATGTGCCCCTGAAAATATGGCATCCTATGATACCATTTTCATCCTTTGAGGATGCCCCAAACTGAAATGGCAATGCCCATGAGTTTTTGCCAAAAACCCAAAAAAGACAAAAAACCAAAATTTGTCCAATTTTTCCCAAACTTGGAGAGCATGAACCTCAAGGGTTTTCAGAAACATTTTGTGAAGCTGAGGCAAAATTTTGGAGCCTTGAGGTGTCTTTCCTCAATTTTGGTGCCGGGCACTTCCCTTTAGCCTGCTTGAGTTGTTCCTAAGCAGCCTTCAATTTCCGCCGGGCAAACTGATTGAGCTTTTTATAATGTGCGGTCATCCTCCGTTGAAGGTCCAAGTCTCTATTTTCCTTTTCCAATTTCTTCTCCAAGTGATCATTAACACTCTCAAGCCATGCTTCCCGATTTTTCTCTATCTCTTGTTCGAACAATGCAGTGAGGGGGGTGGATTGGAGAAGGGAATCTTCTTCTTCTTTTTGTTTCTCAAGGGCCTTTTTGAGCCCCATGGTTCTTGGCCTCTTTCGATTGGGCTGATCTTCGCCTTCGCTCTCATCGAACTCACCCATGAGCTCTTCCAATCTCACTTGTGCTTTGGAGGCCTTCTTTTTGTATTTGATGGTTCGTGTCTCATATACAGCCATATGGACACTCATCTGCTTGTTTTGAACTTGCAAAAAGTGATTGAAGTTCCTAGCCCTATCAATATCAGTCCTCAAAGCATCAATTTGGTTTTCTCTATTGATCAAGAGATTTTCTAGGATCTGGGCTTCATTATCACTATCATCACTTTGGATTTGGATGATGTCGAATTCCCTTTCTTGTTCATGACTACTTTCTTCCTTGTCCTTCCCTTTGCTTTGGGTGGCTCTTTTAGTCTTCTTCCTCTTGGGAAATTCGACCATGGGCTTCTTGGGCAATTTTCCCTTGCTTCGGAGGGCCCTAGTCACATTTGGAGTTACAAATCTAGGCACCATTTTCCTTGATGTTTGGGGCTTAGCCACTTTTGGAGAAGAGAGCATGCCCCTGTTGCTTAGGAGAGGCAGCTAGCACATGCTCCATGGGATCTTTACCCTTGTCACTTTGCTCCTCATTTTTTCCACTGTCTTGGATTTTTTCATGGATGCCTTGGTTTTCTTTTTGTATTTCCTTTTGAGGGTTGTCCTCCTCACTGTGTTGCACCTTTTTATCATGCTGCCCTTCTTCTTCATAGGTTGTTGTTCCTTTTTATGAGGTTGTTTTTCATCATCCTGTAGCTTCCTTTGTTCATCATTATGAGGCTGCTGCTCATCATGCTGTGGCTGTTGTTCATCATGCTGTGGCTGCTCCTGTTCACCCTCACTATGATGCACATCATCATGTCCTTCTTCGCCTTGCTTTTCTGCCTCACTATGATGCTGCTTATCATCATCTTCCCCATCATGCTCTTGCTGCCCTGTTTCATCATGCTGCTGCTCATCATCACTTCCCTCTTCTTGCTCATGCTCTTTTTCTTATTCTATGGTAAACTTGAGCTTCTTGGGAATAGGTTTTCTAGAAGAAGGTGAAGTATGGTGAGTAGAAGGTGAAGGAGGTGTATGAACTGGAGGGACAGTGGAGAAAACTGGATGGGCGATGAAAGTATCCCAAGAGACCTCCTTCTTCTCAAGCTGATGAAGAATGATGACTTCGATGAGGGAGTGCTGGAAGAGGCAGGTTGTTTGCTGAGAAGGAGGCTTTTTCTGAACAGTGGAGGCCATTTTATCGATAGTGCTATGTAGGAAGAAAGGGAGATTTAACAATTTGGCCCTCATGAAATGCATGAGCAATCGAATATGATAGGCATAGACTCGGGAGAATATTCCCTCACAAGTGAAGTATTTCATGATGATCTTCATGAGGGGGGCGTAACTAGTCAATAGATATGAGAAGGGGAAAATGCGCTAGAAAATTTGGCGGAATTTTCGACGGCAAATTCGTCGCTATTCTGACACATAGTCGTCGCAAGAGCGACAGTTTGAGCCTGGGAAAAATGTGGTTTTCCATACCGTCGTAGTTCTGACGCACTTAAAAAGTGTCGCACTGTCGATAGTTTTTCCGTCGCTTCCAAACAAGCGTCGTTCTTCCGACGTTTCCCAAACCGTCGCGCTTCCAACGTTTTTAAACTGTCGCACTTTCGACAAATTGTGGTCTGATGTTATGAACGACGCTCTTCCGACGTTTATAAACTGTCACAATTACGACGAAATGTGGTCCGACATTTTCAACGTCGCTCTTCCGACGTTTGTAAACTGTCGCAATTATGACGCAATGTGGTTCGACGTTTTGGATGTCGCTATTCCGACGTTTGTAAGCTGTCACAATTCTGACGAAATGCGGTCCGACGTTTTGAACGTCACTCTTCCGATGTTTGTAAACTTTCGTAATTCCGACAAAATGTGGTCCGACGTTTTGAACGTCGCTCGTCCGACGTTTTTATACTTTCGCTCTTCTGAGGTTTTTAAGTTGTCGCAATTCCGACGCTTACAAGGCGTTGGTATAGCGATGGCGGGTTCAATTTAAAAAAAAAAAATGAAACTTTAAAAGAGGAAAAATGTTGTTTTGAATATATTATATGAAGTAAAAAAATCCATGAAGTCATTACATTTTCACATCTGAAGATTGGAACCCGAATATCCATCCTGAAAAGTGGAATTCCCACCCGAGACAATGATAGAAAAATACCCCATGTCACATACAGGGACTTGATATAAAACCCAGTAACGGTCCACATGGAGATTATCGACAAATCTGAGAAAGAATCCAAATATGCCTGAGGCATCTATAAGAAAGTGAAATAGCAGTATGTAGAATAGTAAAACAAGAGATAGAGTACTGACGTCCATTGTTCCAAACACAAATTAAAGTACCCAAAATCCTTGAATAGAGAAAAACACTAATCATGTGAGGAGTGTGATATGTCCAAAATATAAAAAGACCATCAGACCATATCAATAAACCAGCAACATAGACCAGCATCTCTAGTTTTTAAGGCAGAGTGATAAACATTAATCATTTTTTTTTCACAAGAGAAAAAACTCTATTTTGAATATATTATATGAAGTAAAACAGTACATGAAGTCATTACATTTTCACATCTGAATATTGGAACCCAAATATCCATCCAGAAAAGTGGAAGTCCCACCCTAGACAGTGATAAAAAAATACCCCATGTAACATACAGGGACTTGATATAAAACCCAGTAACAGTCCACATGGAGATTATCGACAATCTGAGAAAGCATCCAAATATGCCCGAGGCATCTATAAGAAAGTGAAATAGGAGTATGTAGAATAGTAAAGCAACAGATAGAGTACCGATGTCCATTGTTCCAAATACAAATTAAAGTACCCAAAATCATTGAACAGAGAAAAACACTAATCATGTGAGGAGTGTGATGTGTCCAAAATATAAAAAGACCATCAGACCATATCAATAAACCAGCAACATAGACCAGCATCGCTAGTTTTGAAGGTAGATTGATAAACATTTATCATTTTTTTTCACAAGAGAAAAAACGTTGTTTTGAATATATTATATGAAGTAAAACATTCCATGAAGTCATTACATTTTCACATCTGAAGATTGGAACCCAAATATCCATCCAGAAAAGTGGAAGTCCCACCCGAGACAATGATAGAAAAATACTCCATGTCACATACAAGGACATGATATAAAACCCAGTAACGGTCCACATGGATATTATCGACAAATCTGAGAAAGCATCGAAATAGAAACAGGGCAACATTTTTTTTTTCTAAGTAAATTTAATCTATTAACAATGGGAATAAAATTACACCGAAGTCAAAATCATTTACCAGACTCATGGAAAATTTGTCATCAAAAAATCAAAAAATTAAGAAGACTGCCCTCATACGGGGAAACCAGTCTTAAATGTTTAATTTACAAAATTCAAAAATATTACAAAGGTCCAGCACAATAAAATAATCTAAAATCAGCCCAATTAAGTGGGCTGCGAAGAAAGAAAAACATATTAACCAAACTACTCCTCCGGCTCCTTGACGATTCGGCACCATCCTTCGGAAGGTCTAGGATCGCTAGGTGTTACCTCCACATTCATGCCATGTCCCCCCTCCTAAAGGCTTGAATACTGGCCAGCTTTTTCCGAGCTCAGACCCACTGGATGGGTGCCTTCTTCCTCTGTTTGGGCCTCCTCGTGGAAAACCACAGTGAATGAAGTTGTGATCTGTGGGCAGTTGAGAGAGAAATTAAAGAAAAACTGCACAGTGCGCGTCGTGGGAGAAGGTGAACTAGCGGTAGGGAAATGAGGAGTAGGGGAATCCATATGGTGGCCAGATCCTACAACCCGACCTCGCCCACTCCTAGTATTTGGATAGCGACCTGCGTAATAATCACTGGACTGGCTGGAAGTCGACTCGGTTGAGGGGCTGGAGGGAGCGCGCAGGGGTTGACCTCTAGTGCTCCCCCTGCGGCAATGCATCCTTTGATGCAGGCGAGGCATGGGTGCAGTCTCACTAGCGGTGGGCATAAGAGGAGATGGAGAAGAAGAATTCAAAGAAACAGAGGAAGATAGACAAGGACTAGACTGAGAGAAATGCAGATATGCAGCAAGGTCTACGCAATAGTTCAGCTGGCCACTTCTCCTTCTCGTCACAGTGAGCAGGCAGTGTAACCCAGCAACCGGCTTGTCTGAAAAACCATAGCGAAATGCCATTTTATCGACTCGACTGCAATGCAATCGAAGGTTGCCCGTCATAATTAATCTTTGATCATTAATGAGAGCCAAAGGCCGGATCATATTGGAGCATGCAAAATCGCTAACAGGAGTGGAGGTCCAATCTTGAACAGTGTTAAAACTTAATGCGATTAGATGTGAAAACCTTGGAACTTAATTGAACGATGTTAAAACTTAATGTGATTGATATGAAATCGCCACATCCATATCCCATCGCCTTAAACGCCATTGAATGCACTCGCAGCGGGGAGCAGGGAAAGTTTTGATTGAGGACATGTGGCAAAAATTGATTGGAGTGGATCTTTGTTTGGGCCGCTCGCGCAGTGGAAATCTGGACCCGAAAAATATTAGGGCGAATTTGATAAGAAATTCACGTCACAACTCTCCCTTTGTACGCCAGCCCAATTTTGGACCCGAAAAAGATTAGGGCGGAATTCATTTGGTTTTCGCGTCACAAAATTGGCCGACATCAGCAGGCTATTTTGGAACGCGAATTTGGTTTGAATTATGGTTTATCGCCATTTGAAGTCCGGCGGGCTCGACTTAAGAACAATTTTGTTTGATCCCATCTTGTAAAATTTGTGTTGGTTTTATTTGATAATACACATATTTATAATAAATCATGGGAATACCACACTAAACACGTGGAAAAGTTATATAAATTATTGAGAACAATCATTTTTATGTAAAAATATCCAAATGTGCTTTTGGGAAATAAGAATTCGAGTATTTGGTTCATATTGTTTTAAAGGAAGGAGTGAAGTTGGAGCCTCAAAACATGCAAGCTATTACAAAATGACCTGTTCCTAAGAAAATCAAGGTTCTTAGAATATTTTTTAGACTTACATGATATTATTGATCATTTGTTAAGAATTATGCATGCATTTCAAGTCCACTCACATATCTCTTGAAGAAAATATCATTTATATGGAATGATGAGGCTACTTTGGAATTCTCTCTTTTAATGGATGCTATGTCTTCTACACCAACATCAGTTGCACCTACTTTTGGTAAAACATTCATAGTAGAGTGTGAGGCACTAGGACAAGGAATTTATGTAACATTAACACAATAAGGGATATCATTGGCTTTTAAAAGCAAGGAATTCAAAGAAAATATTTGGTGAAATCTACGTATGAAAAATAAATGGAAGAAATATTACATGCAATAAAAAATGGGGATAATATATCATTGGGAGGTACTTTAAAGTCAAGATATACCATGATAGCATAAAGTATTTTTTGAAGCTATGATTTTCATTAGAAGATTAAAAAAAATGAGGAGAAAAAATGCAAAGTTTTAATTTTGAGATAATCTGCAAAAAGGGTAAGGAAAATTTAGTACATGATGCTCTTTCTAAAATAGACGAGGCCTCAAATTTATATCCAATTACATTTTATATTCCTAGGTGGCTAGAAGAAGCTTGCCATAATGGAAAAATGGCAATAGTACTAAACAAAAACTAAAATTTATAAAGGATGGGATGAACTCTATGGAGCATTCGGAGTGAAAGAGAGATATACTTTGGTGCAAATGTAGAATATTTTTATGCACGCAAGCATATTTGAATAAATAAATATTAAGAGAGTCCCATGTCTCTCTGATGGTAGGACGCAGGGTTCCTTAAAACATCTCAAAGGATGAAAAAATATATTTTTGGAAGGAATGAAGAAAGATATTCAAAATTTTGTAAGAGAAGGTCAGGTTTGCATAATAAATAAAAGAGAGATAGTAAAATCTCTAGGGTTACTTCAACCATTCCACATACATATTCAAAGACTAGAATATATATCAATAGACTTTATTACAGGGTTACTAAAATATAAAGGTAAGTATTACATTTTTGTGGTCATTTATATAGACAAATTTTGTAGATTGTTTTTGTAGAGCTCAAAGTACATAAACAACAAGCCAAGTGGCAGAAGTGTCCGTGAAAGAAATTCATAGTCTTCTTGGTTTTTCTAAAGTAATAGTAACAAGAAAATTTTGGAAATAATTATTTAATATGAGTGGAGAAACACTAGCTTCCATGAGTTCTACATATCAAACACAATCAAATGGTCAAACAAAAATAGTTAAAAAATGTTTTTAAGGTTATCTACAATGTTACTCTTTAGAAAAGCAATATTAATGGATGAAGTGGGTTCATCAAGGAAGAATGGTAATATGATACTACCTATCACACATCTACTAAAATTTCCCCATTTAAGGCCCTTTATGGATATCCAACTCCTAGTATCTCATACTTTTTGCAAGATAAGTCCAAAGTATATGAAATAGAGTCACATATGGAAAATACTAAAGAAAATTTGAAAATTATTATGGAAAACCTTCAAATGACATGAAACATGATAAAACAACAAGGGGAACAACATTCAAGTGAAAGATAATTTGAGGAGGGTAATTGGGTATTTTTTAGATTATAGCATTATAAGCAATCTTCATTCAAGAAAAAGAAGAATAAAGAATTAGCTCAAAAATGTTATGGCCGTAAATAATTATTAATAGGATTGCACAAGTGGTATAGAAGTTATATTTTCCTTCTTCTTGCATTCATAAGGTTTTTCATGTATCTTGCCTAAAAAGGGTTTTGGGAAAAAATATGCCAATGTAAATAGAACTTCCAAAATTAGATGAAGAATGAAAGTTGATTCTTGAACCACAAAAAGTTATAGATAAACATTCTGTATCTCTTTGACATATAACCATTATGAAGTACCTAATCAAGTGGAAGAATATTCTTCTAGAAGAAGGCACATGGTAAAATGATCAATTCGTGATGAAATACCCACGACTAAAGGGTTCGTTTGAAGTTTTGACAAAGGTTTTGTTATATGTTTTATATAACGCGCGGCGGAATAGTTTTATTGTTTGTTAAGGTCCCACACAGTGATCAAATTTGAAGGGCAGGTACAAATTTCAATTAGAAGGGCATATATCTATGTTTCCCTTCCATAATGAAAAGATTAAAAAAAAAAAACTTTTCAATTGACCACAATAAATTATTTTTACATTTCATTTTCAGAAAGACAAAACCATCAATCTTTATAAAAATAAAAGACTGTTACATATACAACAATGAATAAGGCTCCATCTTTCATTGCTTAAATATCTCATTGGCAATGTCAACATAAGTCTTGAAGACACTATTATAAGAATTTGGATACATACCACCGTGATATAGGAGATTCTTATGTGTCAGATTGTGTAATGCAATTTTGACTTTGTCTCACAAGGAGCAGCAGCATGGAGGTCTGGATTTTTCTTATAGAATTTTTTTATTATTATTTAAAACGTTGTTTATAGATATGAAGACAACAATGAAATTATGAGCATGGTGGACAATTAGTCAAGCTCATGATGCCAAACCATGATGATGTAAGTTTGGAATTTAACATTTTTACATGTTAAAGACAAATAGTCAAAATCACCGACAACTTAGTATGCCATAATTAATAATCATTCCCTGTTCACTTTTGTTAATAGGTTTATGTCACACGATGATCTCTCTTCTCTGGCATTTACTTGTATTGAAGATCACTATTCTAGGAATAAGGAGTTATTTTCTCCAAAATAACCCTAGCCAAACATTGACAATGCATCAAGGATATATTTCTATGCTTCATAAGTACATATGTTCTACTTCTAAATCATGTCTTGGAAGTGGTTTTTTTGCTGGAAATTATTCACCAGTTGGTTTCATACCAAAGTCTTTTTCTCATTTTCAGCATCCAATACATGAAAAAGATAATGGTTTAAAACAACATAAATATTTGAAATTTTGCAGGAATTGTCTTGCACACTTTGAATATTAATTTTGAAGTCAAGTGCATGATGTTGTATAGGATCAAGTGTCATTTTGAATACCAAATGTTTCACAAGAAACTTCTCAACATGCTACCCTACAGTAAGGATTAAATGACAATATTGCATCAATTATTTCCATAATAAAAGTGCACCTCGGCCATAAGACTAAACAACTACAAATGTTGTAGATCTAACAAGACCACACAATCAAATGTATTCCACAAGACCAATATTGTATGAAAAATGAAAAGGAGTTTGCAACCAAAAATACCTTAGGCAACTAATTCAATTAGATACACCAAACCATCAGCAAAAAGGAAAACCAGCCTACTCAAAAGGCAAGCGTTTACCTCCTTTGACAAAATTTTGAGTTCCGAAACAAGGGCCTTTATTGTCTTGTCAATTCCCCTAGTAATTTGAACGAGGTTTGCACCTTCTGCAACAACCTAAACAAAAAGGTTTCGTTTCAAATTATTTTCCACAAATTTAAGATATAACCATTGTCAATTTTGTATTTCCTAACAAGCTCATAAATTTTGACAAAAGAACCAAAAAATTTTAATACCTGATAGCAATTTTTTCACTCAAAATCTATCTTAGACTCAATAAGCCCAACCCAAAACTAAAAAACCAAACACCAAAAGACCCTACAAAAATGAATAGATAATCTTAATCCAGTACTATCGACAAAAAGTTACCTTTACACCCTCACTTATTAAACCCTGTGCTGTTGAATTTTAACTTCAACTGCTGTAGTAGAAGGACGAATGCAGCAGCAACATTTTTTTTTAAGGTTGCTTGCATGCCATCCAGAAATTTAATTCAGCATTTAAAATTCCTGCAATTTTTTTTTGTAGACGGCCGCAGCCATATTTCTGTATAGGATTGTATTTAAACACAACAACCAGCATTAACACAATTCACCAACTAGAAATTAAACAAACAGAAATTTACCCCCCAGTTTTGTAAATTCAAAAGGAGGACACATGGAGCATTAATATTGGATCGCATGAAATTGAAGGGAATTTGAAAACCTGAAAACTGGACCTGAATTTTTTATAAGGCACATTGGATTGAGAATTCACATTACAAATTAGGCAGACGTCAGCATCCCATTTTGGAACGCGAATTTGGTTTGAAATTCAATCTATTCATACTTTTGAAGTCCGACGGAAAGGGTTCTTTAATGTTTTGATAATTTAATTTTATGTATGCTGTAATATATACATATGTTTTAAACATATGTTATATATATATATATATATATCATATTCGAAATGAAAGGTGGGCCATGGAATTTAGTTTTAATTATATTTTTTTTAAAAGAGGGTTTATTATAATATGTTTTTTTTTTTCAGAAAGAAAAAAACATTGTTTTTATTAATAGTGCATATAACAAAAAATTACATTCCCATCATGAGATGATAAGAAAACCCAATCCGAAACAATTTCCATCATGAAAATTTCTAAGGAAGAAGGAGTCAAAAATGAAAAAAATATGTGGCGATCATACAAATATGGGGGCATAAAACCCCAAAAATATTACGAGTCCAGATAAAGAAAACACCAACAGAGCAGCCCTTGAAAAGGGGAAATATTGTCATCTATTACTGAACTCATCAGGATTAAAGAAAAAATCATAATGATCATAGGCAAAAACTAGCTCGCTTGATGTGTCATATGTTGGCCCTGTAGAAAGCTAAAAACCATTGCATCTTATGTGAATAAAACCTATGTTGTTATGAAGAAACAACTCGAAATCAGTATAATGGAAACCGGCTCTCCTGTTGCATAATTATATGTTACGGCATACAAAAATAAAAAGGACAAAAAAGCTTGGTAGTTCTTTTTATAGACAGTACATAAATTTTTTATTACACAACAGTGTGTAAAAAGTGAAATACCGAGTGCAACTTTTCAAGTGTGTATGCACATCAGTGTGAAAGTGAAAAACACAGCAGAGTGATTTAGAGACAGAGTATGTTTGTTTTGAACAGACAGTGAGTTGGTTTTATGCACTGCGTTTTGTAGCAGTCAGAATTTTGTAATCCCTCTCAGTGAGGAAGAAGTGTAATAGTTTTTTTTTTGAGTTATTGAAGGGAATAGAAGTTTGTTTTCAAAGTATTGAAACTCTGTCTCGTGTCAAAGAATTTTTTATTTTCTCTGTGTTAAAAGAAGGGAGATTTATTCTCCATTCATTGCTCTGGAATTTTTCAATATTACAACATGTGCAAGAACAACAGATGTTGTGGTTCCATCCCCAACTAAATCATTTGTATTTTTCGCAACTTGCCTTGCCAACTTGGCCCCAATATTTTCAACTGGGTCCTCTAATTCAACCAATCAAAAGGCCAAAACCATAGCATTGAGATACATTTCATTACACTGTCAATAACAATAAAATTTGACTCAGCCATAACCCTTTCCTTTATTGTTGTGAAAAGCTTTATGCATTACTCTAATGTGACTAGTCCATAGGCCAAGTAGACCACTGGGTAACAAATATGTTTCCCTTCACCTTTGAGTTTTCAAATTATGCCTACCAAATCTAAGACATTTAAGAGGGGGAACTAATACAACGTTAAAAAGAAAAATAGAGAACACATCTACAAATTACCTCCTTAGCTACTGTCACACCATCATTAACTATTTTTGGAGAACCATGCTTGCTCTCCAAGAAAACATTTTTCCCCTCGCCCCAAGGGTGAGTCCAACAAGATCAGCAAGTTTGTTCACACCACTTGCAAGACAAATTGACAATGCTTTCAGTAAGTGTGCAATTGAATGCAAAACCATATGCCAAAACAACCCTCGATGAAAAATTAAAATAACACATTAAAATCAAATATAAGTGGACAAGGAAAGATCCACCACAGTGAAGTTTCACGTGCAGGTGACCTTCCTTTAAACATAATTTTTTCTCTGACCTGCAATTTTTTTGTCACTGAGCCATCCTTGTTGAAGTACAACTCCTTTTCCATAGCTCTTGTATTAAATACCTTCTCTCTGTCGCGTAATCTCAGAGTCCCTCTTCTGCTTGAGCGATTAAAGGAAATGGGTGAAAAAACTGAAAGAGAAGACAATTGTCCGCCATAATTATCAAACATTGCACCCAAATTCTTCCCCTTTCCATTGTTACCCAATGAGGTAGATGTGGCAATTGTTGTCATACCGCCCAAAGCAGAGGCCATCTTCTCTTATGCTGAATATAGAATTACAAGATCTTCATATTAGTATGAACCTTAAAAAACATGACTCCCATTGCTAAAAACCACTTTTAAGTTGTAACAGGCAAACTAAACAACTATCGCAACTTTTGGCAACTTCCGGAGCATTAAGAGAGAAACAACCAAAGAGAAATACAACCACAATCCTCATTTTAATGAGACCGGACTATATATTTGCATTAAGATAATAGAAATAAATCACAACTATATTAAGGCCACCACAAAACAATCTTTAACCAGTGTCTCTCGCGGCCTTCAGGTTGCCATGCTAGAGGTTGCATATTTTTAATTTAAATTCTTGACCTCTCATGCCCATCTATGAATGCATCCAATGGGATATCTACATCAAATGCTCCTTTATATCCCCAAAAACAAATTCCCTACTACAAGAGCACCGGTATTGATGGATCACCCCACACCATCCCACCCACTAGAAACGGTGAAAAAGGAAACCCGAGAAAACTTCTGAAATATCTCAAGATGACTATATGGGTGGCTCTTATGAATCAACCAACCATTCAGAACATGCTCATCAATCCAAACCATGAGTATTATGTGACAATATTCAAGCAGGCACTGAATCGGATTTCTGAAGCTATGTTAGAGAAACCCTAAACTCTCACCGAAAATAGGTGAAATGTGGCACCACTCAGAGATTGACATGTGCCAATTGGTACAAGTGGTAGAAAATTGGCATGCTCAAACAACGAGGTGATGCAGGAACGACATGAGGGAGAAAATATCATAAAAGCCCCAAATCTGGAGAACTAAAGCTCATCACCAACCTGAGATTGACAACTTTACATGATGTAACCTATGAAATCATAAATGGAGAAATCATAGTAACAATAAAGTAACCTATGTAACAATAAAGTCGGATTCATCCTGGGAGTGGTAATGGGAGAAATCATAGTGAACAACAGAAAACATGCAGAGTTGCTTACAATCAAATAGATGAAAAAACACATACAAAAAACCTAGATAATAATCATGAACAAGCTTAATATTGAATTATGAACTATAAAGGAACTTACAAAATGTGACATTACGAACCTGGTCAAGCACACAAGCAAAAATATCCTGGACATGACCCTGGTTGAAAAGTTGTATTGCTCATGATGCAAGAGGATTTGTACCTGCACTGCCAAGTCAATCAAAATCCATCATTATCTATACAATAAATACAAGTAATTGATGTAGTGTTTTTTACTCTAAGATGCATTCTTATGATAATGTTAGAACATATGTTGAAAATGTCAAAACATACCTGAATAAGCTCCTCTTCGTTTCAAGAACAATTTATTGGAGTCGCATGAACTTGGAACAAGCCTCGCACGATCTGAAAGAGTAGAAACTAAGTCAACAGTGACTTTTTTGTTGCTACGCTAGATCGAGGGAAGTTTGCTCCAAGATTAAATCGCTCCAATAAATTATCCTCTACTAAATAGGGCCAACCACATGAAGGTGGAAGCTCTTATGGCCCCTCGCCCCCCCTCACATCACTCTCAATTCCCCAATACCCAATCTATATTTCATTTTTTACTTTCATGAGCATAAAAAAAAAATATTCAATAACTAATAAAAAAACAATTCAACAAAAAGTACGCAAGGAAACATTGCAATTAATGCTTGACATAAAAATAGTATGATAAATAAGTTTTTTATATAACACAAAAAACGTTCCAAGTATGGTAACGTTTGTCTTATAATAATACAATATTTTACATTATCAAAATTTTTTTTTCTTCTTCCTATTTCTAAAGCTCCTAATTACATCATCAATATCATCGTGCTCTGCTCCTGTTTCGTGCCTTTCAACCCACACTGCTGACCTAGTTGCGTAGTCATGATGTCTGGTCTCATCCAGTGATGGGGGATCGCCTACAAAAACAGATAATATTAAATTTTAATTTTCAGTTTTTAAATATCATTGAACTAGTTCGGTAATATTAATAAAAAAAATTGCAATGAGATTATTTACCTGGTGCACCAGTTGTCGCCGCTGACCTAGTCGCGTAGTCACGATGTCTGGTCTCATCCAGTGACGGGGCATCGCCTACAAAAAAAGATAATATTAAATTTTAATTGTCAGTTTTTAAATATCATTGAACTAGTTCGGTAATACTAATAAAAAAAAATTGCAATGAGATTATTTACCTGGTGCACCAGTTGTCACCGCTGACCTACTTGCATAGTCACGATGTCTGGTCTCATCCAGTGATGGGGCATTGTCTACAAAAATAGATAATATTAAATTTTGATTGTCAGTTTTTAAATATGATTGAACTAGTTCGGTAATATTAATAAAAAAAATTGCAATGAGATTATTTACCTGGTGCATCAGTTGCCGTCGCTGACCTAGTTGCGTAGTCACGATGTCTGGTCTCATCTAGTGATGGGGCATCGCCTACAAAAAAAGATAATATTAAATTTTAATTGTCAGTTTTTAAATATCATTGAACTAGTTCGGTAATATTAATAAAAAAAAGTTGCAATGAGATTATTTACCTAGTGCACCAGTTCTCGCCGTTGGGACTATTGCCCTGTCTTCCTCTCTCGTGGTAAGATCCTCAAGGGAAACATTCTCTATCATTTAAACAACAAATGTTATAAGGACAACCATCAAGGTATAATTAGAAAAAATTATAAGTGGAAATTAATTACCTTCACGGCCCTCACTGATAGTAGCATTGTCGGCCTGGTCTCCACTACAATGATCAGGTTGCACATGAGGATCATCTACATCTGGCTCTAAAACTGGGTTATTTGCCTCGTCAGTAGTGCTGCTCCCCTGATTTAAACAAAGTTGTTAGACATTACATTTATGGAAGAAAACAAACATATTTAAAGGTTAATGTTTTACCTTATCAGGCATTATGGATCTTGGGACTTGCCCCAGGCTTCTGCGACGTTCAACTACGGCTTGATAGCCGAAATGGAAAGCGATATTTTTATATTCCTCTGTAGTTTTTGTCCGAAGTCATCACCCTACATTACATATGATTGTGTATTTTTAATCATATTTGATAGGATTACAAAAACGTTGGAAGGCGATGCAATTAATTATAAGATGTTTAGCTACTTAATTACAATTCTTGCAGCTAATTTCAAGTAGCCACCCTGGCCTAGCTTGTGATGGCCCTTTTTTTCAATCCTAGCTTTGGTTTCTTTTGAGGTGTCAGGCAACCTAGCATCAAAATATTGAAGTCAGATATTACATAGCACACTTTTATTTTAGACATAGAGAAAATTAAAGCTATTGAATTAAAGTTGTAATTTACCTTGTGGGTCCAGTTGGCATTTTTCCTTCTTTCTTTTCCCTTTTCTCTTTTCCATCATGGATGAGTGCTCTCCACTCACTCTCTGGAACTGTGAAAGGATGCTCGTATCTAGGGTTAAATTGCAGTTGCATCCTATAGGTGTCCCTGGTATATTTCAAATATTTGCCGGCTACCCGAGCCACCGCTGTTCTGTCAAATGTGCCGACCCCAAAAAGGGCTTCTAGATAATCTAGAAGTTCTTTTCTCAGGTTGGAATTATGGGAATTCCACCCTGTGCGTATGGTTGGGCCAAAAATTACCAATGCATGGCTCTCCAAAAACCTGTAGAACTCATTGTTTCCTACACAAAAAAAAAAATATTATCATTAATTTAAAAATAAAAATCATGATAAATATGTTTTAGATAAAGTACATGAAATAGTTAAAATATTAAAATTTACCTGGGAGTTGTACGTGCTTTATAGGGACACCTTCATCATTCACCAACAACGTGCCATTAATGGTCCCTGTGGAGCTGACATGTGTAGCTCCAGGAAACACAATAATGTAGTTGGCCATATTAGCCTCATCATTGCCAACACGTTCAGCGGTTGGCTGGGTGTCTGCTTGGGCAGGGTGTGTTTCTTGGCTGGCACCTAAAGGAGTAGAAGGTGTATAAGAGGGTTGCTGGGCAATCTTTTTCCCTTGTGTCCCACTACCACCAACACCGGGTTCAGCAAGTGCCAGAAAATGCTACATACAAGAGAACTTTCTGTTAGTTTAGTCAATGTAAAAATTAAAAATAAAACTATCACAATTCATCTCATGCAGAACAAAAAAAATATCCTTTTGACTTTTTATTATTACCTGATATGTTTCTAGCTGGCTCATAAGTTTTTTTATCCTCTATTTTGTTTCAGGTGTTCGAGGCGCGTCTATCAAAGTATTAAATTCTGACCTTGCATCTTGTGCCTTTTTTCGCAACAAGAACACTGGATATAGGGATAAAGAAAGCTCTTCCTTAAAGAGGGAATCATCAGGCGTACCATGGCTAGGTGTCTGCATATTTGAACAAAATTAATATTATTTCAATTATGTAAATAACTAAAATACTTGAAGATAGAGCAATGTTGGCACTTTACATGTTCTTCCGCTGACCTCTTTCCATGATCATCCCGTATCGGGGTTGTTCCTGTACTACCCTGATCAGTCTGCCACATTGCAATAAAATTATAAATGTAAAAACTTGAAAACAATATCTAACTTGAAAACACAAAATGAAAACTGAAATAAATTCTAATAAGACACCGGAAGACAGAGTTAGAGTTTCAAATATGCCTTGCATTGAATTCAGTCCTGGAAACATGTCATTGCACATTAAGGCACCCAAACAAGAGACGAGTTGACAATGAAGACTTTATTGAATATATTGTTGGAGCAACTTCTAGTAAACTTGTTGTGAAGACCTTGAGGACATTTTTGGAGCAACATTGTTGAAGCTGATGGTATAGCATTGTTGGAGACGATCTTGAAGGGCCTTGAAGTGAAGCTTTTGGAGCAAATATTGAAAAATCCTTAGAGCATTTAAGTAAGGCATTTTCTATCTTCCATCACCTTTTTCCTTTCAATATCCTTTAAATGATTTTGTTGATATTTAATGTTTGAAATCACGTTATAATTCCTTAATTATATGTGTTTGGGGACTTTCCCTTTGAAATTACCCAAAAATACCCTGGCAATTTTATCTTCAGGATGCATGTCTGACCCTATTGTTCAATATTTTGATTGATAGTAGTAAACATAGAGAGTTAGGGGGATCTTCACTTGGTTTGGTTGGGCCATTAGATCCCTAACATCTACGAGGGAGAACCCCCCTTGAGTTGGAGGAGAGCTAGCCCGAAGTTAAAAGAGGTTGGTGAGGTGACAATGGGGCTATTGAATTACACATGGTATCACACTTTAGCTTTAGGACTTTATCTTGAGAAGTGCGAGATTTTTCTATATCAATTCTCAAACTATTTACAACACTATTGTTAAGAACTAATAAGAAGTGATGTTGAGTGGTTTTTGGGTATAAGAAGCAATACCATTTAAAAACTAGGGTTCTCAGTCCTTGGCATTCCTTCACCTGGGCCTAGGGGCACACTAGAATAATTTCACACTAAACCATGCAAACTTACAAGTAACTTAACAGATCCATAAAGTAATGATAATCATAATTCATAATTTCCTATTGTATGATATGATGCAAATTATTCAAACATGAAGCAATGAAAGCATGCAATGTCCGAATTTCAAGATTGATGAACCAATACAAGAAGTTAGAAACTACAACTTTGATTCAATACTCTATGTCCTAACTCCAGGAAGGAATCTAGTTTGTAGTATAGAACATGCATCGTGTATTATCAATTCTTAATTGAAAACAACTAAAGGTCATCTACCTCATCAATTCCTTCCCATTTTGTGTTTTTATGTTATATTCCTTATAAAAGTGTCAAATTTC
Source organism: Pinus albicaulis (assembly GCA_034641835.2). Classification (NCBI taxonomy): domain Eukaryota; kingdom Viridiplantae; phylum Streptophyta; class Pinopsida; order Pinales; family Pinaceae; genus Pinus; species Pinus albicaulis. The sequence continues at coordinate 290,710,774 of CM076569.1, forward strand.
TCTCAAAGTAAGCAACCACCGAATAAAATAAAAAATAGTTGAGATATGATTGAGAAATGGTCATTTATTTCTTGAAAGGATCTTCACAATTTCTTTGGTTGTTTTTCATCTCAAGAAACAAGAAATGACCTAAGAAACTATCGTGATGTAATATAAGAAACAACACCGTGCAATGGCCATTTTCAAAGCCAAATGATGTCCATTGAGGACATGGCCTTTATTTGGTTCCTGTTTCATAGGAGTTTCGGGTAGAAATGGAACTTTGTTGTACCATTTCAAGTAGTAAAAAGGGAAAACCTTCTTTTTCCATGGGAAATAATTTACCTTTCCTTTTTCAAGATAATCTAAATCACAAAAAATATGAACTATACTACACACATTCTTGGATAATGTGAAAGTGGAAAAGGAATACCCTACACAAGTGATGCACACATGTACATTTTAACACTAATAGATTTTTGTAGTTGAAATGCAATGCTTGTTTTCATTTAAATGTAGGGTTTTTAAAGCAGGGAGAAATAATGGCTGCAAAATTAATAAGCGTTTCTTTGGGAAAAATTTAAATCTTGTGTTGGGTGATGAAGATAATAGAGGGTATTGAATCTTGATTCTTGAAATCTAGAGAGAACCCTACAGCCTAACAAAATCCAATGGAATTGACCAAAAAAACCCAAATAGAGTCAACCCTACTATAGGAGGAAGGGCCTGTAGTAAGAACTTACCATTTTGCAAGAGCTGAGGGTGAATGTTGTTCTGCAAGAGCTGAGGGCGAATGTTGTTCTGCAAGAGCTGAGGGTGAATGATGTTCTGTAAGAGATGAGGGTGAATGTTGTTCTACAAGAGCTGAGGGTGAATGCAGGGTGAATGCTGTTCTCCAAGAGCTCAGGGCGAATGCTGAGGGTGAATTCTCTTCTGCAAGAGCTCAGGGCGAATGTTGAGGGTGAATGTTGTTCTGCAAGAGCTAAGGGCGAATGCTGAGGGCGAATGCTATTATGCAAGAGCGGAGGGAAAATGCGCGCATGATATCAGATGTTAATGTAGCACAAATGTACATTTGAACACTAATATACTTTTGTAGTTGAAATGAAATGCTTGTTTTCATTTAAATGTAGGGTTTTTAAAGCAGGGAGAAATAATGGCCGCCAAATTAATAAGCGTTTATTTGGGAAAAATTTAAATCTTGTATTGGGTGATGAAGATAATAGAGGGTATTGAATCTTGATTACTGACATCTAGAGAGAACCCTACAACCTAACACAATCCAATGGAATTGACCAAAAAAACCCAAATAGAGTCAACCTACTATATGAGGAAGGGCCTGCAGTAAGAACTTACCATTTTGCAAGAGCTGAGGGTGAATGCTATTCTGCAAGAGCTTAGGGTGAACACTGAGGGCGAATGCTGAGGGAAAATGATGTTCTGCAAGAGCTGAGGGCAAATGCTAAGGGCGAATGCTGTTCTGCAAGAGCTCAGGGAGAATGCTGAGGGTGAATGTTGTTCTGCAAGAGAGAAGGGCAAATGCACGTGTGATATCAGACATTAATGTAGCTATTGCGACAGATACGAAACAATAAAATCATTTTTATGTAGCATGCATATAAGTGTCATTATACCGATGGAGGACAAAGCATTGCTATTGTGATGGGTGCCTCCAAACGTTGCAATTGCGACACTTAGACATTGTGTCACACTTGCGACGTTTGGAGGCAGTCGTCATAATAGCGACGCTTTGGGCCATAGTGTCGTAATTGCGACGTCTTCCTCCAAATGTCGCAATTGCGACACTTTGTCTAAGTGTCAGTATTGCGACACTTTTCTATAAACGTCGGTATAGTGACAGTTTTGGGCGGGATGGAAAAAAATTGGGGAAATTTCCGACATTTGGTCAAAAGCGTCGGAACCAGGTGTCGGAATTTCCGCGAAATGTAGTAGTGATGGATGGACATGAATCTTTGTGCTCAAGCTTCAGAAATGGCTTGTATTCTTCTGAGTCTAGGTGGCTTTGTTTAAACCACTTCTCCCCGACATAAGGGATTTTAGTGGCCTTGGAGATGGACCTTGGAGAGAATTTTAAATCTAGGCCTGCCAGCTGGAAATGCTTCTCTTGAAACCTCAAAGCGCAAAGATGTGTCAAAGGGGAAAACTCTTCACCTCTTGCACTCTTTGAAAAAAATATAAACACCCAACCTCATGGAAATTGAACAAGACTGGTGGGTGGGCATTCACTTCTTCAGTGGAAACAGACTCAAATCTCTTGTGCAGGCCACTCCTACTGTCTTGCCTAGGAGGCATCTTGTTTGGAATGCTCTATGCAACACCAAGCTATCTCAAATGAGCTTTGGAAAGTTTTTCTAAAGCACACACCTCTGTCCTGCCTATCAGTCACTTTTTGACCAAGACAACTTCTTCAAATGCATTGTGAAATATTCTCCCAACACCAACCTTCTGCTCCTTACAAATCACTGTTTTGTCTCTTTTTATGCCAATCAACAAATAGTTATCAAAATAACAAGCACACAGTCAAATTGTTACTGTGTTTGGGTAAGTTCACAAGGATCCCTTGTGTTTTGGTATAAACAAGACAACCTTGTATTTAGACAAAGACGAAACACCCCTCCCAATAAAAAACACTCTTCTTGTATTTCACTGTTTCACATGCACAGGCAGACAAGAACACTTTCATATTGATTTAAAAGCTTTTCATAACACACTATGTTTCATGGAACAAAGGAGGTAGCACTTATTTTTTCTTTTTTACCCTACAGAGAGGTCACTTTTTGAAGTGACAAAGCATTCATACATGATCACTATTGTTAAATTAGGCTCACTGTTTTCACCTTGAGACTTCAAACAACATCTGATTTTGTTTCCCTGTGGGTTATCATTATTTCTCAAAGGTAGTAAGGGTCCTTTAAGATGGTAAAAAAATTCACCCAAAACTATAAAAATGTGTAACAATCATAGCAACAGAAAGCTCTGAGTTTGCTCAGAAACCCTACCCTCTAATCAATCTTTCTCTCTTGGCATTTACAGCAGTAGAAACTTTAATTTTGGACCAAAATCCTCACCCTTTAAACATTGTTTTGACCTTAAAATCACTGCTTTCCTTTTACAAACATTTTTTTGACCTTATATTTTCCAACAGAGATTAGTTTTGTTTTCACCACTGCTAGGACACCTTCAACAAATTTAACAACATCTAACACTGTGTTTTCTGTCTAGTCACTAGCATATGTTTCATTACTCTGTTTTGAAAATAGTTTAGGCCCTTTCAAACCAATACAAACACACCACTAGCCTCTCACTGTAGCAATATTTGTCAATACCGTAACAACCACCTTGCTTTTATACCAAGACCTTCTTTATTCAATCACTGTTTAGTCTTGCAAAACACGACATCAATCCCCCTTTAGAAAAATGAATGCATCAAGGAGGAAAAATAAAAATACCTTGAGGATGGTTGGTGGCCTTTTCTTGAAGAGTTGAGTAGCTTAAAAGATGCTTTGGAGGTGTTTTGATCGCTCAAACAGGCGCGACACATTCAAAAGGATAAGCATCGCGCAGTAACACAGGTGTCGAGTCGGCCTTCGGGCGGTTGTCACCGGCGCCTACAGGCGTGCCACACGCCGCTATATGCACACCATGCAGTAGTGTAAGCCCTTTGTAATTTCTCACCTGAACGTGCTACACGCTCTTCCAGGCATGCCGCGCAGTCTTAAACCTCCAAAAATCTGCAATTTCGCTTGAAATTTCCTTGTTTCGGTCAGAGAGCAACCAGGGGGATGTGTTGCTCACGTTTTGAATTGCCAATAGGCCCTGCAACAATCTCTAACTCCCTTTTGAAGGTGAAAAAGGTCAACATCCCTTTGATATTTTTTTGGTGAGGGTTTTGAAAACCTTTTGAAAAGGATTTTGGATTTAAACAAAACATGAAGCACTTGCCTTTGCAGTTTTATCATTTTAAAACATTACAAATTCCAATATTCGACTAGGACCATTAAAGTGTTGTAGATGACACTTTTGAAGATTTTCGTAGATGTGACATTTTTCAAAGTGAAGAAATCATCCTCAAAGCCACAATTCCCCTTAGTGTTTTCTCATCAAGGGAGGAAAGTTGTTTCCTGTGTCCATATCTATTTTTAAGAGGAAACTTCGCTCAAAACCATAAACTGACTGTAGAAGCATTCTTCAAATGGAATTTCTCTTTGACTGTGGGTGAAGCTTAGTTGTATTCACCTAGGCTTTACCATCATCTATCTATCAAAAGGAACTTCTTTTAAAAAACCTCTCCTTTACTCAAAATGCAACAGCACGGTACTTTTTACATATTTTCATAAGGAACAGGCCTTTATTTGTAACAGTGACATGCTTCATTTGCTTTGAGTCTTGGTCCTGAACTTGAAACACATGCCATATCCCTTCTTACACATTGAAGAACCTATGTGTCTATTTTCAAAGCCTCCTTCAGAAAACAAGCTTAGGTTACCTTCTTGTCCATTGTGATGAGTTTTTGAAAAAGATCTTCAAGAATACAAAAAACAAAACTTTCTTTGAATAGCAATCATCACTCTTTGGCCTATTTTTAACCCATATTTTCAACTTAGAAACCTTGAATGAATTTATACTAATTTCAAACCATGTCTTTTAAAGGAAAACACTGGCTAGATTTCATGCCTGTTGATCAAGGAGGAAATTTTTGGACACTTTTAATGAAATCACATACCTTAGCAAGATTTTTTCATTTTGGATTCAGATTGCCTTTGAAGCAAAACTATGGTAGCAGAAAGATCAACCTCTTGGATTCTCACAGTACCACTGCTTTGCCTTTGCTTTTAACCCTATTTTTTATCCAGAAGCCTTCAAGTGTCTCCTACTACTCTTCAAATTTTCCTTTCAGTCAGTGAAAACCCTAAAATCAAACTCTGTCCCTGGCCCTCTGCTTATTAGATGAAGGAGGCAATCATCACAGTGCCAAACCCTCCACTTGTAAAATGAAGGAGGTTCTCTCAGTCTTTCAACCCTCTGCTCATGTATGGAGAAGGTTTTCTTAGTCTTTCCATTTGATCAGTTTTTCCAAACAGTGTTACGTTTCCTTTCACTCCCTATTCATGCTTGAGAAAATGAAGATGAAAAACTGACAATAATTCATGATGGGAATTTCTCTGAGACATGTAATTTTTCTTTTCAAATACCTTTGTGCCTCTTTAGACATCACAAGAAATTTTGCCAGTATCTCCAAAGCATTTCTTGTCATTTATAATTCACTAACATTTGGTTGTGATTGCAGGAGCTTAATGAAATAATTCTCTATCCTGTAGCTGCATCTAGGCTCAAAACCATAAGAGAAGCAGTTGTCTTCTCATGTTGAGTTTAATACTGTCTTCTGGAATACTAGTAAACTTCCTCTCTTGAAATATCCATTGAAATACTGTAAAACCACCTAATATCAGTTTGACCTATTGCATATGCATTGTTGAGACTCCAGGGCTTATTAGTGGCGCGACTTAAGGGTGTAACCAACTTTATTTGTAGAATAGGAAGGTCTTTTAGGACTGGTTTATAATAAATAGAGGTTCTTTGGCTTTAGGATAGTTTTCCAAGGGAGAAATGCCTAAAGTGCCACTACCTAACTTAGGGGAGAATTCTCGGAGAGATTTGGATTGTTCTCTATGGAGCTGATGGACAAGCTAGTATGGCTGAGGCTAGATAGGGCTTGATAATGAGGTTTTATCTCATCATGGGCTGATTGAACAGGTAGGAGGGAAAAAATATTTATGGGTGTTTTTCCAGCTGGAAAATTTCACAAATTTTTGAGATCAGCTGTTACAAAACTCTCCTAGGAATCTAGTCATCAACAACAGGTGAAAAATATTGATGACTAATAAGAGAAATCTGGTAGTATAGACCTGACTCAACAAATCTAAACCTATCATGGCCCTTAAAATGAATTTCAAACAATTCAGGTCTAACACGGGATACGATGAAGGGGTAGAACGGGTCGTGGATTTGTGTGTGGGTGTCAATAAGGGGTTTAGGTCTAGGGAAAACCCTAAACTCATAGGCTTGTGGGGTTTTAGGCCTCGACTTTCTGGACTTTTCTTTCCCCATGACCATTTTAAAAAGTAAAACAAAAGGAAAATGGTGAAGTGGAGCAATGACTAAATAGCTACGAACAGTGACAAAGCCTGAGGGGAAAGTGACGCAGGGATTGAAAACAACCTGGTACCAGAGTTCAAGCTTCCCTGCATGAAACATTCATAAAAATGAGTATTTTACTAAGTCTGGGAGTAAAACAAGATCAAAACAGATCGAGGTGTGTGGAACATGAGGCCAGGATAGAAAATGTAGGGCTAACGTCATAAGGATGTTGACAATGGGATGTGTTGTGATAGGTTTTTGGCTACCAGGAGATGGGTAGGTGCAAGCCATGCATCAGGTTAATGCCTGTACTGGTCTTATACTGACTTCCATGAACATACCTTACCTTTTATTCATGCGACGCCAGATGTCCATCTCTATGGGCACACTTATGTTTCTGGCGGGGGTTCATGAGGGCCTCCCATTATATTCCACTACCCCATGGAACATTTGTGAGTGGTCTGCCACCATGTGACGTCACCTACTCTAGGGGTTAAGCCTTCACATCCCTCCGCTTTCCCTTGGTACGCCCGGAATAGGCTGTGCGTGATTATTTCGTTTTTATTTTCCGCTATATGGAACGAGACCTTCTTATTTAACTGCATAGTGCTTCAAGTCTCCCATCCACACCCGTGCGTTAAGGAATCTCTATACCAAATCACATTTTAACTCGCTGACCCTATTATCTTCCTGAACCTTCCCTTTGTTTTCTTTGGCTTCTCCTTTTCTTTAGTACGAAGACTAGCTAAACAACACATCCTATGAATTCTATCTTTACGCCAACCATTGAGCGACAACTTCTCTTCGTGTCAACAGAATTCCCACCGGAAAAGGGTGAAATTGTTACCTCCTTAACAGTGTCGATATCCCTTAAGCATCGGTCAAGGTCACATTAACACCATCTGGCTAGGGGATATGGCTAACAGTCCACCACCACTGTTGTGCTCCCTCAGGTCTTGGCATATGGTTACATAGTGGTTCATGGGACCCAGGGCTAACATGGTCCAGGTGCTTCCCAGTCCACCCCCTCTGCTATGGTATTGGTTGTATGGCCACTGATAGAACTAGGGCTAGGGATTAACTGCTCCACCCCCTTCACCGATGTCGCTGGTATTATGGCACCTTGTAAACAAGGATTGGGGCCAAGTTCCCTACCCCTCCCACCAACATAAAAACCACTAAAATTTAAATATACTCGGTGCATATAATATATTAAAAAAATATGTGGTATAATATTGGCCTATACCACTTATTGTACATGCCCATTCAAATGCTGAAGTTAACGTATAGTCTACTCAGTTAGCAACCCAATTGGCCCTACTGCTTTACATTTTAGTTGTTTGGAAAAAAATTTAGAACATCGTAATTTGAGCATATGATATCGGTTTGAGGAGATTCAAGAAACATTGGATTTTGAATGATGCGCACTATGATATTGCACTATTGTTTTAGCAATTTCGAGTAATTTCATGTTACAAATTACATATTATAGAGCAATGGAACACATAAAATATGCTTTAAAAAAAAAAAAAAAACATATAAAACAAGAGAGACACAGATATACATGGTTCACCCAATTTGGGTTACATCCAACCTGAATAGCCATTCCTTCCTTTATATTATTCAGCAAGATGAAGAGACACAACCTACAGTATATTTGCCGTAATATCCTCTACTCTCTCTCTCAGCCCCCCTTTATGTTTGTTACTCATAATACACATACAATAAAAGACCATAATACAATACCCTCATACCAAATGATGGGTTTCCTTCTAGGGAAAAAAACCCTACATTAGACGTAAATTATACCATCAGATCATCTTCCTAATGAGCGACCTAGATTGACTATGAAATTACAATATTTTACAAGGAAATTTTACATCTATATTTAGCTTCGGGGGCACTACTCCCGAAACCCCCACCAGTGGGGAGGGGCTCCAAAAGGTCGTTGTCGCCCCCCCATGGACCCCTCTAGCATTGATTAAACGATGGGAAGCATTGATGCCCCGTTAAAAAAAGGGGTCCAACACATCGATAAATCTAGATATGGAAGGTAATCAAGCTCCACACTCAACAATCTCCCACTTGGAGACTAATTGTAGCAACTCCATTGCTTCTTCATTTACTGGAAAATTACTCCACTTTGGACCTGAATGTTTCTCATATTCATCATCATACTTAAAGACCAATTTAAACTGAGCATAATCTCAGTTTCTCCCTAGTTACAACTTTTCTTAGAATATTTGTAGGTTTTTGGCTACTGTGTATATTTTCTAGTTTCAACTGTATATCTTCCAACAATGACCATATGAAATGGTACTTTAGTTGTATGTGTTTAGTACTTGAATGAAATTTTGACTTCTTTTCAAGATGAATGGCACACTCGTTGTCACTGTATAACCTTCCCATCTCCTGCTTCTTACCCAATTCATCCATAAACCTTTGCAACCAAATCATTTATTTACTAGCCTCTGTAGTGGCAACATACTCTGCCTCTGTTGTTGAAAGTGAAACAAAAATTTGCATTTTTGAAACCCAACTAGCAGTTGTTCCACCTACAGTAAATACATACCCTGTAGTGCTCCTCCTATTATCTCTATCACCTGCCATATCCGCATCAACATATCCTTGTAGAGAAATGTTTGAACCACCAAAGCATAATGATTGATTTGTGGTACCTCTCAAATATATGAGTATCCATTTCACTGTCATCCAATGTTCTTTTCCTGGATTGTTCATGTACCTCCTTACAACTCCCACCACATGTGCAATATCAGGCCTTGTGCAGACCATTGCATATATTAAGATTCCAACTGCTGATGCATATGGAACTTTAGATATATAATCCATTTCTTCTTGTGTCTTAGATCATATCTTCTTACTAATTTTTAAATGGATAGCCAAAGGTATACTAACTAGTTTTTCATTCTGCATATTAAATCTTTCCAGCACCTTTTCTATGTACTCATTCTAAGACAATGTTAATTTGCAATTTTTCCTGTCTCTAGTTATTCTCGTACCAAGGATTTGTTTTGCAGCTCCCAAATCCTTCATTGCAAATGAATTTTCCAATTTTATTTTGAGTACATTTATTTCCTGCATGTTAGACCTTGCAACAAGTATGTCATCTACATACAATAACAATATAATATATATGCCATAATTTTGTTTTTTCAGATAAGCACAATGATCAGAGTGACATCTAGTATAACCTTGTTCAGACATAAACCTGTCAAGTTTTAGGTACCACTACCTTGAAGCCTGTTTTAAGCCATACAAACTCTTCTTTGGCATGCACACTAATTTTTCCTTCCCTTTTACCTCATATCCTTGTGGTTGGTGCATATAGATCTCTTCCTCCAAATCTCCATGGAGAAATGTTGTCTTTACATCTAACTGTTCAAGATGCAAATATTCTGCTGCTACAGGAATTAAAATAGTTCTTATTGAAGTCATATTAAAAACAAGAGAAAATATTTCATCAAATTCAATACCTTTGTTCTGTGAAAACCCCTTAACAAAAAGTCTATCTTTGTACCTCTATTTTCCTCCATCTTCTTCCTTTAGCTTGTAAACCCATTTATTCTGCAATGTTGTTTTACCTGCAGGAAACTGGACTAAGTTATAAGTCTAGCTATGTGTTAAGGATTCCATCTCTTATTTCATGGCTAACTCCCACTTCTTACTGGCTTCAACCTACATTGCTTCTTCATAACATTCGGGTTCACCAGAATGAGTCAACAATAAATAATATAATGAAGGAGAGTATCGTTCAAGGGGTCTACTTATCTTGGTAGATCTTCTGACACCAATTTCATGTGTTTGAGGTGTGTGTTGCTGTTGTGGTGGTTGTTGTTGTTGTGGTTGTTGATTATTATTATTTTCAGGCACCTTTACTTTTTCTGTGATCTCATCAAGAACTGCATATTCTTTGTTTTCTTTTTCCTGTTTCTTTTCCTGCAACTGTTTCCTATAGAAAAACCCTTTCATTGAATATTCCATCTCTGCTCCTAATTATTTTTTAATTTTCATAATCATATAATAGATAACCAAAATCATTAACACCATATCCAATAAAGGTACATTTCTTTGATTTTTCCTCGAGTTTTGTTCTATTTTCTTTATTAATATGGGCAAAGGCCTCACAACCAAAAGGCTTTAAAAATGAGTAGTTTACCTTTTTACATGTCCATGCCTCCTCTGGAATACCACCGTCCATGTAAGTTGAAGGTCCTCTGTTTATTAGATAAACATCAGTATCTACAACATCTTCCTAAAATTTTAAAGGAAATCATGCATGCAATCTCATGCACCATGCATGCTCCATGATTGTTCTTTTCATCCTTTCTGACATACCATTTTCTTGTGGTGTTCTTGGAACTGTCTTCTCTCTGTGAATTCCATGCTATGAAAAATACCTATCAAACTCTTTGTTGCAATATTCACCTCCATTTTTTGATCTCAGACACTTGAAATTCTTTCATGTCTCAATATCAAGCAAATATTTCCATTTCTTGAAAGTATAAAATACATCAGATTTATTCTGAATACAATAAATCCAAGTTTTAACAGTTGCATCATCCATAAAAGTAACATAATAATGAGAGCCACCAAGATATGATACCTGATAAGGTCCCCATACATCTATATTCACAAGCTCTAATTTCTCGCTCTTGTTTTATTTCCTATCTCTAAGAAATATGACTCTCTTCTGTTTTCCATAAATACAATTCTCATAGAAATCCAAATCAATATTCTTCAAACCTAGAAAATGTTTTCTTGATTGAAGATTCTTCATCCCCTTCTCACTCATGTGTTGCATCTGCTCCTTTGGAAGTAAAATCATTAACAGAGTTAGAAATACCATTGCATAAATATAATGTACCAACGTTTTCTCCTTTTTCTATTATCAGGGCTCCTTTAGTGACCCTGCAGGTTTTATCTGTAAAATTTGTGACACAACCTTCACTGCCTAACTTCCCTATTGAAATCAATTTTTTCTTCAAATATAGAACATGCCTTACATCATTTAATAACCATTGGTTTCCATTCTGCTGTTTTATAAGAACTTCACCCATTCCAACGATTTTATAGGGTTTATCATTATCGAGACGAACCTATCCAAAATCTCATTGAACATAGTGTTGTGTAAGTAAATCCCCTCTGCAGATAGAGGCGATCCCTCTAGCCCTAGGGTGGGTCTAGCAGCAAGAGGACATGCTAATGTGTTGGTTCCTAGTTAACAAATGGAAGGAATTGGGATATATTTTCCTACCTGTGATCCAACGCGATCATTGTAGCTGTAGTGGAGGTCTCTTGATCCTTGTCCTAACACGTCAAGATATTTAACCAATGGCATTTAGGTGCCTACACAAATATCAAAGGAAAAAAGCAGCATACATGATAATAATTGCATTCATAACTAGCTAATCAGTCAAGGAATATTAAATGTATTGTGTAACTATTGGAATAGGGTCCCCTAAAGCTGCGAATTTTGTAAAATTTTGTATATTTTTGGTATTAATTAGTCTAGTGCAGGGGTTTTATGGTGCATCAAAGCCCTGAATGCATTGTAATGGGCTAAGGGTAGACCTAGAGTCTACAAACCAAGGTTTGCATACCATAGGAAAGCGTAGGCTAAGTTGTTATAAATAGATGAACAGTTTTTAGTCTTAAGGTAGGCAAGAATTAAGTTTGATGCTAAGTGTGAATTGTTAGATCTGTCTTGGGTCATTTAGGTAAGGACTCCTACTGGTTGTGTGCACGGAGATCACCAGTCCGCATGTGTGCAGACCCTACTGGCTGTGTGCGCAGGCAGGGTTTGGATTGTAACTTGGTTTAATGATAATATATGCAGATATAGTTAAAGTATCTCTTTGTTATCAGATATGATGTGTTACTGTTGATGCAAACTTTTGGGATCTATTGGAGCTACGAATACATTTTTGTTATCTATTTACGCTATGAATCTGTCTGTGTTATGGTATGAAATGTATCTATAATATGTTATTGATGCATTTATGATATTATGTACTGATAGGTGATATGCACGTGGATGCAAAGGTAATAGCTCTGTTATGATTAGTTGTGGATTATACTATTAAAAAACCTACGAATAGACCTACTCTATGCAAACCTGATAGGTTGCAAACTCAGATCTACTTGACTTACCTACTCTCTCTCTAGGTGCGGAAACCTGGTTCCAACACCCTCCCATACTACTTTGGGTGAGACTTTGGCCTGCACAAGTAGGTCACTACCGAAAGGACAAGTAGTATAGGGGTTTTTTGGCAAACCTTAACCTCTGAACCTAGGTCAGTACCCCTTGAGCCAATAAATGGTTCTGTTGACAGGACCGGGAGAATTTTGAGAGAGATCGGGTAATGCCAAGGGAACATTGGAGACATGAGAGGAGAGAAATTGAAGAGTGGTTTGAAAAATAGGTTCATGAATTTGTGGTAAAAGAGAATCAAATCACAAAGTTGACAGTGGAGAAGTGGAAAAATAAGTACATATTCACCGAAATCTACGAAATTTTCTTTGTAAGAACTGTGAATGAGCTTCAGGAGTGGCTGGCAAGACTTGTAGATTTCCATACGTGTTGGAAGGATGAGCGAGTCACGCGTTGGACTCTGTTAACACTACAGTAAATTATTAAATTGTGGGATTTTTGTTTTTAGTCAAAGAATAGTAGAGGTAACCACAAACCTTCCTCAAACTCTAGGATCTAGCCTTCCTAGGGATCATAGAGGGCTCTCCCTTTCAAGTTTTAACTTTGTTTTAGTTTTGAATATTAGGCTAGTTATTAAAGTGCATATTTGGTTTTCTTTTGCTAGATTTGGTGGGAAAATCTCACTTGGAGGGTAGATAGAGGGAAATCTACTTGTCCATTGGGCTATGGAGTCTAAGTTAAGCTAACAGAAGTGGGATCAAAGCCTAAAAGGTCAAATGTCTGCAGGGCAAGGTAGATAACCCTTAGAGATCTTGAGAAAATTGGTTTTTGAGATGGTATGATCGGGATAAAGGGCACTTAAGGATCCTTTGATCTAGAAAAGGGAAGTAGAAGATAGAGGTTAAAAGGGAGAGGGAGAAATTAAGGGTTCCCTATGATGGAAATCAAAAGAAAGAAAAGAAATGACAACTAGTTAAAAAAAACGTGCTATTAACATGTACTGTAGTAATATTCCTAGTTATACATTAAGATTTAGAATTAAAACACAGATGTGTGTATGAAACGAAAGAAGATAAAAATGAAAAGTTTAAGAGAGTACTTCACTCTAGATAGCTTATCACAGGGATCCTGAAGTATGACGCCAAAAATATGATTCAATATCCTACTCAAAATTGAAGTCCAAAGCCTTCAAGTCAACAAAATATCTATAGTAATCTCCAAAAAATTTATTCCACACAAAAATACTTCCAAGAGTGAAGTATTTATATAAAATGTCTTACAAAATATCCTAGATGAATTCTAGGAATAAAATTAAGAAAATTGAATCTCTCACAACAATAATAGTGATAGCTTGCTCAACAAATTAGCAAGCTATCCTATTTTATTCAAAATAAATAGAAACAGTTTTAAGATAAGAAGAAGTTGGCTACTTATGTGTCCTCTTTGCTGGCTTTTTAGATATTTTCATAATCTATTTTCCTTCACTGATACTCTTTCTCACTTATACTCTTTCACTTCTGATACTCTTTACCTTCAATAAAACCGCCTTCTTGCTGTAAAAATATGTTTTGACAGTAAAAATCAGCAAACATATTTTCTTCTTCATGTGTTTGCCTTTTCTTTCTTCATAGAAAATCAGTCAATGCTTGCGACTCCTCATTTTTAGGAATTATAATATTCTTGATTTTCCTAAAATTCTCATCAACCTCACTGTACCTGGAAAATCTAGGTTTGATGATAAACAAATGTTTGATTTTGTACTGCAAATAAAACAAATCTTCAAAGATTTTTAACAACACTTTTCCTATGGGAATACCTTGGTCTGTTGGCTTGTTCACCTGCTCTTTGGCATGTTCTCTTATCTTTTTTCATAATCATTCTGAGGCATTAAATTTTCATTAATCACCATGATATCAGGAAGTCCCTTTTGCCTCAAATTGGTGAATTCAACCATGAATCTGTTTACAGCAGTGTTCATTCCTTTCTTCAAGTTGTCTTATCATTTATTTTCAATTCTCTGTTATTATTTATTCTTCCTATTTAGGAAATTGATTAACCAGCCACTGCTCGTTTATCAATTTTTCTGTGTCTTTTGGACCATGTCGATCTAAATAATAGTAACCTCTCTCACTAAAATTACTTGAATAGATGGCCAAACATCATGAATGGCTTCAACTAAATTATTCCATACATAATTTTTAATATATGATATTTGATGCTTGAGAGTTAATTCTTTCTAGAGCCTCTTTACCTCTTCACTCAATCTGTGAGCATTATGTTCATGTATTTTAGCATCTATCTTAGCTGCTTTACTTTTTTTCTCAAGATTTTCAATTATCTTGGTCAATATATTGATTTCATTGGTCTTCAAGGACATCTCCTCCGTTGCCTTTACTACTTGACTGCTCTCATTTGTAGGTGGCAACACTGTTGTAGAAGATTTAGTTACTGAAGTAGTTGAAGAAGTCACTGGCACTGCAGTGGCCAGTGGCTCTTTTGGTGCCAATTTTTCTCCTAAAGTAGATGGTACTGCTGCTATGATGACTCGGATAATAGTGGGAATGGCTGGTTCCTTAACTGTCTCTTTTTCTTGGACAACTTGGTCCGTTTGTACTTCCATTTCCCATATTTGAGTCGTTAGTTGAAGCTTTAAGCTCATCATTTTCATCTTTCTTTCTTTGATCCTATAAAAATTCCTTCGTTTGAGGGGATGCCTTCTGAGGAAGCTTGAGTTGTTTCTCATATCCAAGTCCTTTCCTCACTCGAATGTGAGGAAGAAGCTCACATTGTTGCCTCTCCATAATTTGTGCCTCTTCATTATTCAACTGTTCTTGATTTTGATTTGGCTCATTGATGATTACAGTGGCTACATTGGTCTCTGTCTACGCATTGTTGGTATTCAAAGGCTGTGTATCTTCAACATCTATTGTTAGTTTACCTTTAGCTATTGTATCTAGGTTTGACCTCTTATTCTAAATGATTTAAAACTTTGTCTCTGTGGTAGTCTCTGCAGTATAAGCTCCTTCTTCCTCGATGTCTCTCGCTGTTTGGAAATTTCCAAAGGGTGACTAGTATTCCTTTGGTTTACTACCTCTGTTAAAGTATTCTCAACCCACTCAATTTGATTAGCAAATTTATCTATATCTAGCTTTGACTCATGAATAAAGGGTGTCAATTTATTTTGTAACCTTAGTTTACTTAAGATCCCTTGTGGATCATAATTCCATGGGAAGCTTTCTTCTAATTTGAATTCTAGTAATTGACTTGTTGTTTCCTTTTCTGCTTCTCTTTGATTACATATGAAAGGCCCAAATTGGGTTTTGAGTTTAAATTGGGTCTTTTTCTTGGCTGCCATAAAATTGATTGAATCTAAATTCAGGATCTACCTAATGTACTCTAAGGCAAAGATCCTCATAGATGGATTCTTTGGTAACTTGTAAGGTAACAAGTTAGAACCAAAAACTTTTATTTAAGTGAATTTCTCATACAAATACCAATCCACTACTTTGCTTTTCTCTGATAGTTGCAAAATTCTCTTCATTTCCTCACTGATTCTGGGCTGCTCTATTTTTGTCAAGATGTTGGTCAATGGATGTATAAACAACTCAGAAAACTCTGAATAACTGAATTTTGTTCCTTCTTTTCTGAGTATAGATGTCCATAAGACAATTTATGGAGGTTTTCCTTCTATATCCAATTTCTGAAGTGAAATTGGAAAGCTCTCTGATTGGAAATGTAGAAATAAGTGGAAAAGATAGGAGGTATATTTGAATACCCCTTCCAGCTGCAAATTAGAAAATTGATAGTGAATGTTATCAACTATAAAACCATCATAGTCAAATATAATTGAGGGTGAATGTCCTGGAGAAAATGTAGAGAAAAATCCCAATATTGAATCATGAGTATGTTCATCGATGAAATGCCCAAGTATGAAGTAAAGCATGGAGATAACATGCCTTGAACCTTCAGGGAACTTGGCAGTTGAATATGGAGGGTTTAATTTTGGAATTTCAACATGCAGAGGCATGAAAGTTTGGAAAATCATAAACCTTTTAGGAAAGTCTAAGTTAATGTGTAACTTAGTGAGGGCTTCAATAGATAATGGTACTGCTTGAGGGTCTCGTTGAAGCTGCAACATTTGGTTTATAGACTTTGCTGTAATGGTAAATAGGACCTCTTTGTTTGCATTGACAATAGATTTTTTCTCAAGAACGTAATACTAATGACATAGTCTGATAATTTCTTGACAGGGGTGAGTCAGGGGGACTACATATTTGGGCAAATTGGATTCCCAAATGTGAACATATTCTTGATCATCTAGGGATTTTTTAAAACACCAGTTGTGTATATCTAACAAATTGAAATTAACTATAGGATCAACTATTTTGTAGTCAATGTCTGCTAAAGGAATATGCTCAATATCAACAACTGGGGGTTGTAATGGGTTCACTACAATGGAAGTATTTGGAGTCATGGCAAGAGTATCTTTAGGAGTTTTTGAACCTTCAAATTTGTTTCCACTCTATTTTTTAGGCATTTTTATTGGCTTCTGCAAGTTTAAACTATTTGCAGAGGAAATTTTAATATAACGTCAGCTCGCTTAGGCAAATTCAGTAAGATATAATGCTTCTTTGGCATTTATTCTCAATTAGGTCTCTCAAATGAAGTTCTAATGCTAAAAAATGGTCTAAAACTGAAAACATGGGTTTTATGAGTCTTTTGGCTGCAAATTGAGTTAAAACTATGATGAAAAAGGTTTTTCAGGATATATAGGGCACCTGCAGAGGATCTTTGGCCTTTTAAATCTTAAAATTGATCAAAAACTGTAAGTAATTGATAAATTTCCTTGAAAATGGTGTGCAACAGATTCTAGGTTTCCTGGAAAATTTTTGCCATGGTTTTGCTTGTTTCTGGGACTTTTGGGCAATTCAATTTGGTTAATTTAGGACAATATCGAAACAAGGGCAGAGAGGAGCAGGATCAATTGATTTCAATGTTTTAGATTCTTTGCTTGGCGGTGTTAACCAAGCCCTTTTTCACTTAGGGTGTGTGTGTGAAGTGTGTAAATTTTAATTTTTAAACCCAGAATTTTGTAGAGAAAAAGAAAAAGTGTGTTGCATAGTTGTAAATAACCTGCAAATGACAGTATATAAGCCTGCAAAACAGAAAATAGACAGCTAATAATGAAATAATCTAAACCCAAGGAGGCGGGTCTCTCAACAACTAGTATATAGGTGAGTGAAAAAACTAATTAAAACACACTAAAAAAACCAATAGATCTAAGGTCAGAAGGGACAGGGATCTAAAGGAAAAAATCTGCTGGGAAGTGGTGCAGAAACAACAAAAGATCAGAGGAAAATTGTTGTAAGAAGAGGTGGCGAAAGGCTATCTCCAGGAGGGAAGTGGAGTGCACCCTAAAGGAAAACCAAAACAAAGCTAAATGAGGATATTTGGATCGATAACAAGCCGATATGAAGCTGATCTAAAGGTGAGGTATCAGATTTGAAAAAATGGTTGAAGACTTTGAAATTTTAGACAACCTGCAACAGCAAAAACTCTTCCACAAAAAGTGGAGGAAACTGAAGCATAAGATGGCTAGGTTAGCACTTATTTGAGTAAAAAAGAACAATTATAGGTCCAAAACGGCGAAGACGGAGGTCAGACAACCCTGAACAGAGGCTCAGACAAACCCAAAAAACTTTTAGAAAAATTCCCGCAAAAAGTCCAAGTCGCAGTTTTTGACCTGTTTTCAACAGAGGTCACACTTTTTGGGCTGTATTGTGCATCCTGAGGGTCTACGTCACATTTTTTGGGCTGAAAAGTGCAACCTGCACTTATGGCACTCTCGCCGGCATATTTCAGAAAAATTTGTCATCTCAGCTGCGGCTGATGTCTGTCACCTGCGCAATGGGTCTGAAAACACGCGGAAGTTAGAATTTCTATTGTTTTAGGGTTTTATAGGTTAAAAAAAACATCAATAAAAGCAAAAAAAAGGGGATGAAGAGAAATCTTAGGGGTTTGAAGTTTCTGGATATGCAAGGATCAGAAAAACGACAGCGGTCATAATCGTAAACCCGTGTGGAGTCGCTAGTTGTTAGTATGAATCTTAAAACCAAGTGTACAAAAAAATACCACTTTATCTGCGTATAACAAACAGCCCTAACAACAGAAATGACTGCTAATATATTCATATCTGTAGTTAGGTGATCAAGATAAATGCTGCAAAAATCTAGATCTATGCATTAGAAGACATTAAACAGTAGAAAAAAAAAGATTTACTCCATGCATCCAATATACAAGATAAGAATATATCAAATGAATTTTTTACTAATGGCACCTGGGAGGAAAACACAAGAGGGTGTTCCCGGTTATCCTCAATGGGATGGGTTCTTGTAAGTCCTCAACACTTCAAATTTAGAATTCCTCTCTCTTGATGGTGTAGAAAACCCAGACAAAAATGGAAAAATATGGCTTTTTTGTGGATCAATAGTCAGACCAAGAGTTGAGATCCAGAGTGATCTTTAGGCAACAAAAGGTGACAAATGAATGGGAAAACCCTTCTATTTATAACAAAATATTGAGTTAGTCTAGATATTGGTGCATAATTAAAATATTATTAACCAAATCAAGGTCCAACTTTTATGGAATATTTTATTATATTTGTTGGAGGGAAAAGGAATTTGACTTGAGTCAAATCCCCTTATTTGTAAATAATAAATAAATAAATGATTTATTTATCATTTTAAGGATGTGGTTAAGTAATAATAAATAAATAAATGATTTATTTATCATTTTAGGGATATGGTTGAGTAATATTCAAATAAATAATGATTTATTTAATTATTTAAGGGAGATTTAGTCATATTTAACAAAGAATATTATTTAAGTAATTTTTAAATAATTATTCTTAGAAAATAATAAGATAAATAATGATTTATCTAATTAATTTCTTTGTTTTGGGTTAAATATAACTAGGAATATTAATTAAACTATTGTTTAACTAATTATTTCTTGAGGAAAGTCAAACAAATATGGATTTATTTAATGTTTCCCCATGGGGTTTCCTGTTTAGACCATAAACAACTTAATAAAGGTGGTTTTAGTAAGTTATTTTCATAGTGAATGCAATTATACTTGGGGTAAAATTGGTCTTACATGGTATACTTGGGTTTATCTAATACCAATGGGTTAGATGACCAAAAAATGGTGTAATAGATTGCCCCCCAGCGTGCGAGCGTTAGGAGCTAATTGTATGACCGAACTACGTTGTAAGAACTCAATCACTAGACATCGAAGGGGATGTCAAAGAGAGAGGATTATAAGGTAGACCACAGTGTTGAAAGAACTAGACCCTGAGGAGGCAAGACTTATAGGTGTGACAATTATCTTTGATGAGTGAGTACCTGCTATAGGCGGCAGGGGAGGCATACCTATGCACACTGAGGCAATAGTACAAACAATAAGGCATCCAAAAAACCACAGGATGAAATATTAAAGCATATGCTTGCATAAACATGAGCTAGATGAATAACATGAAAATGAATCCCACATACATATTGTGCCTGGGATAACAGCCAGGACTTTGTATAATAATATTTGAGTACATGAGATATGAATACAACCCAGATGCCCCTGTAAATAGGAAAGGGCTCTGAAAATCTGGCTCATATATGCAATCAAGAAGGTGTTGCAAGCAACTGAGGTCGGTATCATCAAATCTATGGAGCTGCATCGAAGGCTGAAGTGAAGCAGTCATCCAGGTATGTGGGGGGCTACCTATAGGATCACCCCCTCATGAGGGTTGAGACATCTCACACACACTTAGGAATCACCAATATTAGCTATGGCATCACTGAACCATCAAGTATACGGATCTCGATCATGCTAAAGGGAGCTAGAGCTGAGAACCAATCAAGTCAAAGGGAGATAAGGAGTCCCTTTGCTTGATCCGGGGCACCGAACAAGAGTGGAAGCTGGAAGCAAGGTACACTGCCCTCTAGACCTGTCTTCTAGAATGAATGAGTTGATGTCGACAGAATGAGGTTCGCCATAGGTGAGGCAATAAGGGATCCTCAACTAAGGCACGAGAGAAAATAGTAGAGCGACTGACAAACTGACACCAATGATGATGATGAAATGGGGGGTACTGAGTAGCGAACATATGACTTCCCTTGTTAGAGCATAAAGGGCATGAATGACCTGGTAGCGACTGACACATCATCACGAGGGATAGGGGACAGTGGGACTGAAGGCCATAATGTGCGACATGAGAGAGGGACCAAGCAATGAAAGGTGGAGGACTATAGCGAGATGCAAAAGGATTCGGGATAGACTCCATGAAAGTAATGATGACTCAACTCGGATGCTCTAAACAATGGTGACTGGATGGTGCTGCCACACATGTAAAGGGTCCAATGGGGACCATAAAAGCATGAGTACAATATGGTAACTCATGACGAAAGTCGACACGAGCATGGAAAAGTATGGAGGAAACGTGGTGCCCCTAGTACGAGTGTTGCAAGTGAAGAAATTCGATTTTGAGGAAGGGTGAAGTAGCACTTCTTGGGAAAGTGTGTCCTGGTGAGGTATCAAATCATTAAAAACTAAAAGATACCCATTTGAGGGCTTTCCAACGGTACACATAGTTCATCAAACTGAGCTATGGTTTGGCTGCAGCAGGCGAAAGAAAAGTCAGGGGTTTTATTTTAATAAGGCGTTTTCCCTCCCAATTCACTCATTCGCATGTGAAGCTATGGTGAATGTAGTGAGGAGAGAAGGCCCTAAATATTGTGGTGATGGTAGCAGAAAAACCGGCTGTTGGAATTGAGAACAGTCAGTTGCAGGTAAGAGGCCTAATCCTACTCTTTCATTTCAGTGGATTGAAAGTTCAGTTTAGGTACCCAGAGCTCATGAACAGGCCAGGTCGCATTTTTTTCCTCTCTGCGACCTGGGTAATAGCTCCTGGGTAGAAAATTGTGACATATCCCAGGGAATGACCTGAATAGTGCGACCTATCAAAGAAAGGGGTTTTCAGTGCTATTTTGGCTAAGATCTGGGATTTTTATGGTTGAGGGGCATAGGTTCCCCCAAGCATGTTGTGGACATGCCAAAATGTATTTAGAAAGAGGGAAATCTAAACACATTTTAATGATGTGGCGCGCCATTTGTTTTTGGTATGGTTATGCAGTTTTAGAAGGAAAATAGACGATTACCAATCTCTTTTGGTACTACATATATGAATCAAATGGACTTTAAGTTTATGGGTTGGCATACATGGTGTTACTAGCCCAAAGAGAGGATTTTGAGATAATGAACTGATGTTATGCTAGAAAACCCATATTTTGGTCAACCACAATGTCTATGAGACTAGGTTGTTGATGTAATATGAAGGAATTATGAGGGGTATAATCCCTAAAGTGATCTGAAGTGATATGGGACTCCAGAGGTGATTCTAAATGTGGAAGAATAATGGGACTAGAGTCGTCACGACTAGATTCACTAGGAGAGTTGTGGATAATTTCTTCTCCCGGTCTCTCAAATATGGGTGCCCCCTTTCCAAAACATTGGGTGTCAATATAATGGCCACAAGATGCATGTGGTTCGAATGCATGAGTTTGATGTAAGGTGGGATAGATAAATTCATGGGTGGTGGTTACTTCCATAATTTCGTCATTGTAAATAGAAGATGGGGTGACTGATGGAAGAAAGACCACCTACCATGGCGAAGCTACCTTACTCATCATCATGAGAAGAGAGGTTAAAATGTGCATCGTCACAAGGGGCGACAGAAAAGTGAGCAGATAGAGGATATGCTGATGTTGAACTCAGGGTGGTCACTGAGGGGAGGTCAGGAGAAAAATCATGGGGACTCTTGAAGGGGGCTTCCATTGAGCCTCTCATGCATGATGATAGATATCAGATGGAGGACCAAGGCCCCATTATCTTGACATCATAAGGGGAAAGTCAATGGGAGCATCTGTGTCCTCTGGTGTTGCCGAAGCAAGATGCGAAAATAAGGGAGTGGTTGACTCATTGTGCTCAACCTCGAATTGGCATAACACTTATAAAGAGGAACGATACTCTTCAAGGCGAGGAAAAAGATGAGTATAGTGGCCATGGAAATCACACAAAGCACAAGGGTGATTTTTTCACAATGGTTTGAGTTTCGGGATTGAATCGAGTATAGTGACATATACCTCTGGGATATTAGATTCCAGAAACGTCTTATTGAACATGGACTTGAGGTGAGGCAAATCCGGACAAGTATGGGTGGCGTGGCCTACAACATCACACAAATCACACTGGATGGTATGCTTTGGAGGCCGAGAAGGGGCAGGGTTTGTCCGGGTAGCCTTTTCCTTTGATGCCTCCTTACGATATTTTCCCTTCTTACCCGAAGCGGTCGCAACGAGAGGTGGTTCCTGTTGAGGTGAAAGAGGCACTGGTGCAGCGGGAGAATTCATAGGGACCGGTTGAACCAGGGTCAAAGCAAGATAAGGTTTGGGTTGACCAGGCGAGGTAGCAGCTGGAGGATCGAGGTACCAAACATGAATCCCAAGGGTCAGGTTAGGAAGAGAGAGGGTGGCCATAATAGGTACTGTGTACACTCCTAGTGGGGGAGCTAGGAATGGTATCTGACCAGAGAGCTAATGACTAGGCAGGACGGCTCCATGATGGTTGAGGCCTGGAGGAACCGTTCAAGGAGGGTAAAGGGGGTCATGAGTACCAACTGAACGTGAAGGGCCAGGAGAAGAAGGTTCAGAAGGCTGATCGAAAGACATCATGAGGATCTGGTAATCGAGAGAACTATATGGAAGAGGTTGAGTGGCCACCTGACCTTCAGGTGGTTGGGTAGCCAAAAATCCTTGCTAAGGGAAAGGATCAGTAAACATAATCGGTTGACTAAGTGCAAGACTGGGAGGAACGGCAGGGACGACTTGATGTCTTCTCAATGTCACTTGAGACTCCCATAGCTATCACATCTATGTTAGAAGAGGAAAATCATGCATATAATGACCATAAACACCACAACAAGAACAGGGCTTATTCGTACGAATAGGCCTATCTTGCTTGGGCTGAGTGCGTTGTTGCTAGTTTGTAGTGTTAGGACCATTACCTTGATTAGGTCCAGGATTACCAGGGGCAACTTGATTTTGAGTGCCTTTCCTCTTCCTTTTGGAGGGAGTAGGATTATTCACGCCCTACTGTGCATATACTTGCCTCTGAGGGGGTGGTGGCTACTGTTGCTGGGGTTGAGAAGGCAAGGGAGGAGGTGTTAATGCTGGAGGAGCTAGAGCAGCGGGCTATGGATACATGTAATAAGGAGGTTGGGTAACATTGTGGTAAACAGGAGGTTGGGAAAAAAGAGGAGGCATGCTATATCCTATATATGTGCTACCGGGAGGGCGAAAAGTGCAAGAGGTGCTGCCCCCCCCCCCGAGGAAAGCCATAGCCCATGGGGGGTTGAGCATACAGATTAGAGAGAGCTCTAACAATACCGTCGGTGGTGTGAGATACCCCCGGTGCTTTGGCACCACCAAGTCTGGGAAGATCAGGTAAAACAGTATAAACATAACCCGACTGAGCGTAGATCAGGTCATATTTTAACGCAATTTGGAGGGCAGCTTCTTCAATTTGAGGAAAGTGCGATGTGACATATTTTCCGATAGGTGGCCAAAGAGATCTAAGGAACCAGTCCATGTAGACACGGTATTCAAAGGTAGGAGCTCAACATAGGCTCTTTCATCTCTATCGTTCCTGAACATGGTCAGATAGGCAAGTTGCAGAAGATTTACAGAAAGAGGTCAAGAGTTCGGTACCAGTTTCGTAATGAAGGGGAAGCTGGAAATAAGACAAAAAAACCTGGGAAAGAGTCGCAAAGGTGGTATGGGAGGAAGGGGTCTGATCAACATACCACTTAGAAGCTTCACCTTTAAGCGTTCGTTGGAACAACCGAAGATGGACATAGTCATCGGGTAATTGAGTTAGACGAACACCACATGTGGAAAGATCGAATATGATTTGAAGGATCTTCTCCAGTAAGGCCTTGAAACTTGTGGATGTCTGGAGGGAGCTTTGTTGTCATAGGAGGCCAACTAGAATCATGGTGTATAGGCTCATTTATCAACTGGTCGAAGTTGGGGAGGCTGAGGCCTGCCATGAAAGGGAGTAAGGGTGTAGCCGGGGTAGTGTCCGTTGTGGTCCCACTAGTGGTATTCCCAGCATGAGGGTCAAGATTACCACTAGCGTTAGGTCCTGCACCAGACATGGTGAAGGTGACAGGGGGAGAACCAAAGGCAGAACGAGAAGGAGAACCCAAAGGACTAGAAGAAGAGTCGGAGTGCGCACTAAGTTGAGGACTAACTCGAATCCTATGAGGAGGAGTAAGTCTCCCTAATGGAAACTAAGGATGAAGGCTAAGAAATCTATGCGACAAATGCCTTGGCGGTGCAATGGTGATGACACAAACATGACACAAAGGAAAAAGAGACTGAAAAGGGCAAGGAGGTGCAAGATCAATTGATTACAATGTCGAAACAAGGGCAAAGAGGAGAAGGATCAATTGATTTCAATGTTTTAGAGTCTTTGCTTGGCGGTGTTAACCAAGCCCTTTTTCGCTCAGGGTGTGTGTGTGAAGTGTGTAAATTTTAATTTTTAAACCCAAAAGTTTGTAGAAAAAAAGAAAAATTGTGTTGTATAGCTGTAAATAACCTGCAAATGACAGTATATAAGCCCGCACAACAGAAAATAGACAACTATAATGTAATAATCTAAACCTAAGTAGGTGGGTATCTCAACAACTAGTCTATAGGTGAGTGAAAAAACTAATTAAAACACACTAAAATAGCCAATAGGTCTAAGATTAGAAGGGATAGGGATCTAAAGGAAAAAATTTGCTAGAAAGTGGTGCAGAAACAACAACAGATTAGAGGAAAATTGTTGTAAAAAGAGGTGGCGAAAGTCTATCTCCAGGAGGGAAGCGGAGTGCACCCTAAAGGAAAACCAAAACAAAGCTAAATGAGGAGATTTGGATGGATAACAAGTCGATCTGAAGTGAATCTGAAGGTGAGGTATCAGATTTGAAAAAATGGCTAAAGACTCTGAAATTTCAGACAACCTACAACAACAAAAACTCTTCCACAAAAAGTGGAGGGTACTAAAGCCCTAGAGGGCTAGGTTCCCACTTAGTTGAGTAAAACAAAACAAGCACAGGTCCAAAATGGGTGGATACATAGGTCATACAACCCTAAACAGAGGCTCGGAAAAACCCATAAAAATTTCAGAAAAAATCTCGCAAAAAGTCCAGGTCGCAGTTTTTGACCTGTTTTTAGCAAAGGTCACTCTTTTTGGGCTGTAATGTGTGTCCTCAGGGTCTAGGTCATAGTTTTTGGGCTGAAAAGTGCAACGTGCACTTCCGGCATTTTCGGCGACAGATTTCAGAAAAATTTGTCGTCTCAGCTGCGGCTGATGTCTGTCACCTGCGCAATGGGTCCAAAAACACGTGGAAGTTAGAATTTTTATCGTTTTAGGGTTTTATAGGTTAAAAACAACATCAAGAAAAGAAAAAACAAGGGGCTGAAGAGAAATGCTAGGGTTTGAAGCAGTTGGATATGCAAGGATCAGAAAAACCACAACGGTCGTAATCGTAAACTCGTGTGGAGTCCCCAGTTGTTAGTATGAATATTAATTCCAAGCGTACGAAAAAATACCACTTTAGTTGCGCATAAAAAACAACCCTAATAGCAAAAATGACTGCTAATATCTTCAAATCTGCAGTTAGGGGATCAAGATAAATGCTACAAAAATCTAGATCTATGCATTAGAAGACATTAAATAGTATAAAAAACAATATTTACTCCATGCATCCAATAGACAATACAAGAGTATATCAAATGAATTTTTTATTAATGACACCTGTGAGGAAAACACAAGAGGGTGGTCCCGGTTCTCCTCAATGGGATGGGTTCTTGTAAGTCCTCAGCACTTCAGATTCAGAATTCCCCTCTCTTGAAGGTGTATAAAACCCAGACAAAAATGGAAAAAAATGGCTATGATGGTGGATCAATAGTCAGACCAAGATTTGAGATCCAGAGTGATATTTAGGCAACAAAAGATGACAAATGAATGGGAAAACCCTTCTATTTATAACAAAATATTTAGTTAGTCTAGATATTGGTGCATAATTAAAATATTATTAACCAAATCAAGATCCAAATTTTATGGAATATTTTATTATATTTGTTGGAGGGAAAAGGAATTTGACTTGAGTCAAGTCCCCTTATTTGTAAATAATAAATAAATAAATGATTTATTTATCATTTTAAGGATGAGGTTAAGAAATAATAAATAAATAAATGATTTATTTATCATTTTAGGGATATGGTTGAGTAATAATAAAATAAATAATGATTTATTTAATTATTTAAGGGAGATTTAGTCATATTTAACAAAGAATATTATTTAAGTAATGTTTAAATAATTATTCTTAGAAAATAATAAGATAAATAATGATTTATCTAATTAATTTTCTTGTTTTAGGTTAAATATAACCAAGAATATTAATTAAACTGTTTTTTAACTAATTATTCCTTGAGTAAAATCAAACAAATATGAATTTATTTAATGTTTCCCCATGGGGTTTCCTGTTTAGACCATAAACAACTTAATAAAGGTGGTTTTACTAAGTTATTTTCATAGTGAATGAAATTATACTTGGGGTAAAATTGGTCTTACATGGTGTACTTGGGTCTATCTAATACCAATGGGTTAGATAACCAAAAAATGGTGTAACACTAACTATAAGAGGCCACGTGGAGGGGAGGATTCAACGCGAAACTGACCATTTCACATGGGTTTTTCAATGTAGCGGTCGGGCATCTAATTTACGAAATATCGCTCCTCAACCGTTTGATTTGAGAAATGAATGCGAAGGTCTGAGATCGATTTGAGAGCTATGTCAGGATAGAAAGGTGGGACTGGGTTTAATAATGTGCAGCGGAAGGGTTAGAAAACTTTATAATATGGCTAAGGTTTAAATGTTTAGAAAATGTATGCAATGGTTTGTTTATATACAGTGGCAGGATAAATGGTTTAAACGTTATAATAATGTTTAATAAAATATACAAAGGCGCATTTAAACAAGGTTTTTTCAACCTTATACATTGATATATATAAATGGTGGGTTAGGAATATTTTATTTTAAAACATTTGGAGAATGTTTAAAATATGAGGGCGTGTTTAATTATATTATATACTTTTTTAAATATTTGGATAGTTTAAAAAACTATAGGGGCGGGATAAAATAAATAAGGATAATCTTTTTAGACCAAAGGGTTATATAACTTGGGTTTTTCATTTATGCACATGGGATAATAAACTTTGGTCAAAAGATCATAATAGTGGGTTTTTTGGGGGTTATTTAGTATAAGGGAATTAATAACTAGGAAAGGGTATTTCTTAGGGATTTAATAAAATATATTAAAATTTAATATGAGAGGGGAGTGAAATGTAAAACAAAGTACACATTATCTCCAAATATAAAATAATAAAGCATTTTCTCATATTTATTTCTCTTTGAATAATACTTAGGATAAATGTGATTTTATGAGTTTTATGAATGTTTATGAAGCGATGGAGTTAATTATTCCAGGGCTACAATTTTACTAAGTAAGAATGTGTTTTTACTTAGGAAAAAGGGGTTTTAGTACATGAATGAAGGTAAATGATTGTTACACCATTTTTTGGTAATCTAACCTACTATCATTAGATGGACCCAAGTACACCACGTAAGACCAATTTTACCCTAAGTAAAATTGCTTTCACTATGTAAAAATAACTTAATAAAACACATTTATTAGGTTGTTTATGGTCTAAACAGGAAACCCCAAAAGGAAATATTAAACAAACCTATATTTGTTTGATTTTCTTGGTCATGTTTAACCCAAAACAAAGAAATTAATTAGATAAATCTTTATTTATCTTATTATTTTCTAGGAATAATTATTTAAATCATATTTAAATAATATTACTTGTTAAATATGACTAAATCACCCATAAATAATTAAATAAATCATTATTTATTTGAGTATCCCTTCAACCACTTCCTTAAAATGATAAATAAATCATTTATTTATTTATTATTCACAAATAAAGGGATTTGACCCAAGTCAAATACCTTTTCCCTCCAACAAATATAATAAAATATTCCATAAAAGGTGGATCTAGATTTGATTAATGTTATTTTAATCATGCACCAAGATCTAGAATGACCCAATATTTTGTTATAAATAGAGGGTTTTTCCTATCATTCTTCACCTTTTGTTGCCTATTAGATCACTCTGGATCTATACACTTGATCACATTTCTACATTATTTGCTGTGTGAGCTCCCTTTGAGTTCTATCTTTGTTTGGGTTTTCTACACCAACAAGAGAGAGAGATTCTAGATCTGAAGTGCTGAGGACTTCCAAGAACCCATCCCATTGAGGAGAATTGGATACGCCTTCTTGTTTTCCTCCCAGGTGCCCTTAATACAAAAATTATTTCAAAAAACATTGTTCTTGTCTTGTCTATTGGATGTATGGAGCAAACTCTTAATTTTACTGCTTAATGTCTTTCTATGCATAGATCTGGTTTTTTTCAGCACTTGTCTTGATCAACTAACTGCAGATTTGAAGATATTGATAGCCACACTTGATGTTAGGGCTATAAGTTATGCGTAGCTAAAGTGGTCTTTTTTCGTACACTTCGACAAAAGATTCATACTAACAATTGGCGACTCCACACGGGTTTTAAATTACGACCGCTGTCGTTTTTCATATTCCTGCATATCTAGCTGCTTCAGACCCTAGGGTTTCTTTTCAGCTTTTTTTTTCCCTATTTTTATGTTGTTTTTCTCACATAAAGCCCTAAAACATTAAAATTTCTAACTTCTGCGTGTTTCTGGCCCTATTGCGCAAGTGACAGACATCAGCCGCAACTGAGACGACAAATTTTCTGCAAATTTGCCGCCGGGACAACCGAAGTTGGAGGTCGCACTTTTCAGCCCAAAAACTATGACCTGGACTCTAGGTCACACTTTTCAACCCTTTTTCTGCGACCTGAATAGGAAAAAAGGTCAGAACCTGCGACCTATACTTTTTCCTATTTTTTTTCTGCAATTCTTCTGGGTTTTGCTAAAGCTTCTGTCAGGGTTTTCCAGCCTCTGTCTCCGCCCGTTTGGACCTGTTTCTAATCTGTTTTGCTCATCTAAGTGGGAACCTAACCCCCTAGGGCTTCAGTACCCTCCACTTTTGGTGGAAGAGTTTTAGCTGTTTCAGGTGTCTGATTTTTCAGAGTTTCAGCCTTCCCTTTTTCAGATCTGATCCCTCTTTCTCAGATCCCTTTAAATCAGCTCCCCTTCCTTTCAAACCACCTCTTGTAGTTTTGTTTGGACCTCCCTTTAGGATCTCCTCCCTATCCTTTCTGCTTTTTGTTGATTTCCTCCTTTTTTCCAGCCACCTTGCCTCTGCCTCTTGGCTATGGTCTGCACCTCTTTTCAGCAACTTTCTCCTTGAGATCCCTGTCCCTTTGGACCCTAGATCTCTTCGCCTCTTTTTAGTGCATTTTGACTAGATGTTTTACCTCTTTTAGATTAGTTTTGAGAGACCCGCCTTGTTGGGTTGAATCGATGCACTAGTAGCTGTTAGTTTTCTGTTATTTCAGCATTATATATTGTTCTCTGCATATTTATTTTCAGTTACACAACACGCTTTTTCTCTTGCTCTCAAAATGAAAAGGGTTTAAAAATTAAAATTAACGCACACCGCACACTCACCCTAAGCGAAGAAGAGCCTGGTTTACACCGCCAGGCAAAGACTTTAAAATAAATTGACACTGCAACTATCTGCCCTTGTTTTGACATTGTAATCACTTGATTTTGCACCTCCTTGCCCTTGTGGTCATTCTTCTTCCCCTTGTGCTGTGTTTGTTGTCATCATTGCGCCCCCAAGGCGCACCTCCCAGAGACTTCTTGGCCTTCACCCTTAGTTTCCAGTCGGTCGACCTGCTCCGTCCCGCTGTCGTCAAGCCAGTCCCCCTCCGAGTCCACATTCTGACTCCTCTTCTGATTCATTGGGTTCTCCTTTTACTTTTGGTTCTCCCCCTGTCACCTTCACTATGTTTGGTCCAGGGCCTAATGTTAGCGGTAATCTCGGCCCTAATGTCGGCACTACTACTAGTGGAACTGCCACAGGAACTACCCCGGCTGCACCCTTGCTGTCGTACATCGCAGGCCTCAGCCTCCCTGATTTCAATCAGTTGATCAATGACCCTATCCGCCAGGATGTTGGTTTGCCTGCTATTCCAACCAAGCTCCCCTCCGACATCCCTAAGTTCGAAGGCCTTACTGGAGAAGATCCAACCAACCATGTCCAATCTTTCCACATGTGGTGTTCCTCCAATTCCATTACCGACGATTCCATCCGTCTTCGGTTGTTCCAACGCACGCTTACCGGCGAAGCTTCTAAATGGTGTGTTGACCAAGCCACCTCCTCCCATACCACCTTTGTGACCATTTCCCAAGCATTTTTATCTTATTTCCAGCTCCCTCTCCGATACGATACTGGTATGGAGCTCTCGACCTCCTTCAAGCAAACCTCTTCGACCCGCCTTTCTACCCATGTCCAGGAATGGCGAAGAAGACGGAGCTTATGTCGAGCCCCCGCCTTCGAAGATCGGGTTTATATGGACTGGTTCGTTCGCACTCTCTTAGCTCCTATCGGCAAAGATGTCGCCTCCCATTTCCCTCAAACCGAAGAAGCCGCCCTCCAAATAGCCTTGAAATATGACCTAATATATGCTCAATCTGGTTATGTTTATACCGTCCTTCCTGACCTTCCCAGGCCTAGAGGCGCTAACGCCCCAGGGGCATTTCATTACGCCGACGGTATCGTTGGAGCCCTTTCTCATCCGTCTGCTCAACCTCCTATGGGCTATGGTCTCCCTCAGGGAGAGGCCAACACCTCTAGCACTTTTCCCCCTCCAGGTAGCCTGTATCCAGGATACGGCATGCCTCATCCTTTTGCCCAACCTCCTGCTTACCTCAATGTTTCCCAACCTAACCATTACCCTTATCCATAGCCTGGTGCGCCAGCTCCTCCAGCATATGCGGTTCCTCCTCCCTTGCCTCCTCCAACCTCGCAACAGCACCTACAACCCCCTCCAGGGAAAGTATTTGCACAGCAGGGTGTGACTAATCCCCCTTCTTCTCAAAGAAGGCGGAGAGGCAATCCAAACCAATCTGTCCCTGATACTCGTGGACCCAATCCTCAAGGTATTGACCCTAACACTGCTAACCAGCAACAGGGCACTCAGCCCAAGCTGGACAGGCCTCTTCGTACAAATATGCCTGGTTCGTGTTGCTGTGTTTATGGTAATTACACCCATGATTGTCCCCTCTTACCATAGATGCGGCAGATGTGGGAGTCTCAAGCCACATTGCGAGGACAACATGCCTCCCCTCATGCTCCCCCTAATGTGGCCACTACTCAACCAGCTGTGTTTACTGATCCTTTCCCTCAGCAAGGATTCGTGGCTACCCAACCACCTGATGGACAGGTCGCCACCCCACCTTCCATTTCTGGTTCCTCCGATTACCAGATCCTCATGATGAACTTTGATCCTTCCCCAACCGTCAACCTTCACCTTCAAACTCGGTCTCGCCAGTACCCCAAGCCTCCCGCTCAGTCTGCCCCCGAGTCCCCTTCTTCAGGTTCTACAGAGCCTCTTTCGACCTCCAATGGCCCCTTACACATCCCTCAACCCAAAGTTGATGTTCATACCAAGCTTCCTAAGGGACCATTACGTCAAAATGCTCCTTCTAGTTGAGCTGCTCATTTTTATAGCATAGTAGATGATTTGGCGTAATCTCCTGCTGCCATTTCCACATTGCAACTCCTCCAGTCGTGCCCTTCCCAAAAGAAGGCTCTGCTATCTGCCATGGGCGCTGTAGATCTTGCTGATGACCAAATGATTTTTTTCGACGCCCATCAATCAGAACATCCTCCTCTTCCTGCTTCCATCGCCTTCCAAATCCCAGTCAAAATCCGGAATGCCAACGTTTCTCAGTGTATAATTGATGAGGGGCCATCCACCTGTGTGATGTCCGCTTCAGTTTGGAAGCAAATTGGAACTCCTGACTTGGCCCCTTCCATGATCACCCTTCGAGTGTGGGACGACCATGCCTCCCAGCCCATTGGCCTTTTTCGTAATTGTCCTATCACCCTTGCTGGTAAGACTGTTTGCGTCGACATCGAAGTCATCGACACCCCTCTAGACTACAACATTCTATTGGGGTGAAGCTACACCTATGCCATGTCTGCTGTCCCATCCGCTGTTTTTTGCAAGATGTCTTTTCCTCACAATGGAAATATAGTCACCATCAACCAGTTGAATTATCATGAGCCAAAGTCTCAGACCTCCCCTGAGATGACCATCTCTTCTATAGCCAATAAGCAAACCATCGATTCTTTGACCAGTGTCTCTCCCGGCGTCTACAAAGACTCCTCTTTGATTGGAACCTTTCTTGGTCTTCCTCCTCCTCCTGTCTCTAACCCCAGCTCATCGAATGTTTGCATGATGCAATCGTCTCAGGCTGCTCTCAAGCAACCTGCTTCGGCTAGTCAGCAACCGCGCTCTCCGCAACCTGCTCGTAGCCCTTCACCTGCAGCTGGTATTCATGAACCTCTTTACCCTCCTGGAATGGTTCCTCCAAGCCTTAGCCCTTTAGGAGCCGTCCCACCTGGCCATTACCCCTCTGGTCAGATACCGTTCCTAGCTCCCCCACAAGGAGTATACATTGTACCTGTCATGGCCACCCTCTCTCTTCCTAACCTGACCCTTGGGATTCCCATATGGTACCTTGATCCTCCAGCCCCAACCTTGCTTGGTCAATCCAAACCTTATATTGCTTTGACCCTCGTTCAACCGGTCCCCATGACTTCTCCCGCTGCAACAGTGCCTCAGTCACCTCAACAGGAACCACCTCCTGTTGCGATCGCTTCGAGTAAGAAGGGCAAAGCTCGCAAGGGGGCATCAAAGGACAAGGCTGCCCCAACAAACCCTGCCCCTCCTCGGCCTCCAAAGCATACCATCCAGTGTGCTTTGTGTGATGTTTTCGGCCACGCCACCCATACCTATCCTGAATTGCTTCATATCAAGCCCATGGTTAATGTCGCGTTCCCTGAGTCCACGGTCCCGGAAGCCTCTATTCCTTCCGTGACCGCAATCAAGAACCAAAATACTATTCACACCAACCACCCCTGTGCTTTTTGTGATCTCCATGGCCATTACACCCATCTTTGTCCCTGCCTCGAGGACTTCCGCACCTCTCTAGCCGCGGTCCACCAATTCGAGGCCAAGCGCAATGAGTCCACCTCTCCCCTATTTGCGCGTTTTTCTTCAGCAAAACTACCAGACATGACTGCTCCCATTGACATTCCCCCTCCTGATGTTGAGATGATGGAGCCTTCGTCCAGCATTTTCTACCTATCATCATCCATGAGACCCTCAGGGAATGTTCCATCTGAATCCTCCCCTGTTGTTTCTCTTGACCTTCCTTCAGCGATCACCTTGGGCTCCACATCAGTAGATCCTCTATCTACTTACTCTTCTGTCACCCCTTGTGATGATGCGCATGTGAACCTCTCTTCTCATGATGATGATTCAGGTCGCTTCGCCACGTCAGGTGGTCTTTCTTCCACCAGTCACCCCATCTTCTATCACAATGACGACATTATGGAAAAAATCCCCACCCTTGACTTTATCTATTCCCCCTTACATCGAACCCATGCATTCACACCACATACACCTTGTGGCCATTACATTGAAACCTAATGTTTGGTTAAGGGGGCACCCACATTTGAGAGACCAAGAGAAGAAATTCTCCACAACTCTCCTAGTGTATCTGGTCGTGCCGACTTTAGTACCATTATTCTTCCACATTTAGAAGAACCTCTAGAGTCCCCTATCACTTCAGATAACTCTAGGGATGATACCCCTTATCGTTCCTTCATCTTCCATCAGCAACCCAATCTCTTAGACATTGTTGTTGACCAACCTATGGCTTTTCTAGGAGAGCATCAATTCATTATCTCCAAATCCTCTCTTTGGGATAGTGACACCAGGTATGCCCACCCGAAAACTTAAAGTCCATTTTATTCATATATGCAATCCTAAAAGAGATTGGTAATCCTCCATTTCCTTTCTCAAACTGCATAACCATAACGAAAACAAATGGCACACCACATCATTAAAATGTGTTTAGATTCCCCTTTTTCTAAATACATTTTGGCATTACCACACCATGCTTGGGGGCACCTATGCCCCTCAACCATAACCCTCCTCAAACTCGAATTTCTTCACTTGCAACACATATTAGAGGCACCATTTGGCCTCCATATTTATCCATGCTCGTGTTGATGTTCGTCGTGAGTTACCATCTCGTACTCATGTTTTCATGGTCCCCCATTGGACCTTTACTATGTGGCAGCACCATCGAGTCGCCCTTGTTTAGAGCATCCAAGTTGAGTCATCATCACATTCATGGAGTCTATCCTGAGTCCCTTTGTACCCCACTATAGTCCTCCATCCTTCATTGCTTGGTCTCTCTCTTGTGTCGCACATTATGGCCTTCAGTCCCACTGTCCCATATCCCTTATGATACTCTGTCAGTCGCTGCCATGTCATTCATGCTTTTTATGCTCTAGCAAGGGAAGTCATCCATTTGCTACTCAGTCCCCTCCATTCCATCATCATCATCGGTACTAGTCTGTCAGTCACTCTACTATTTTCCCTCATGCCTTAGTTGAGGATCTCTCATTGCCTCACCTACGGCGGACCTCCTTCTGTTGACATCAGCCCCTTCATTCCAGAAGACAGGTCTAGAGGGCAGTGTACCTTGGTTCCAGCTTCCACTCTTGTTCGGTACCTCGGATCAGGCAAATGGATCTCTCATTTCCCTTTGAGTTGATTGTTTCTCCACTCCAGCTCCTTTCAACATGATCGAGATCCATATGCTTGATGGTCCAGTGATGCAGCCGCAGCTATTGGTGATGCCCGGGTGTGTGTGAGATGTCTCAGCCCTCATGAGGGGGTGGCCCTACAAGTAGCCCCCCACATGCCCGGATGGCCTCTTCATTGCAGCCTTCGATGCAGCTCCATATATTTGATGATGTTTGCCTTAGCCGCTTGCAGCGCCTCTTTGATTTGCATGTATCAGTCAGATTTTGTGAGCCCTTCCCCGCTTGTAAGGGGCATTTCGGTTGTATTTATATCTCATCTACTCAGATATTATTGTATACATCCTGGCTGTTATCCCGGGCACAGCATGTATATGGGATCCCTCATTGTATTTCTATCTGGCTCATGTTTATGCCGCTGTACTTTATGGTTCGGTCCCTTGTTTACTGGACACACTATTCTTTTGTACTTTGTCTCAGCGGGCATAGGTATGCCTCCCCCGCCACCTTTAGCATAGGTACCCTCT
This sequence comes from Pinus albicaulis, assembly GCA_034641835.2. Lineage (NCBI taxonomy): Eukaryota > Viridiplantae > Streptophyta > Pinopsida > Pinales > Pinaceae > Pinus > Pinus albicaulis. The sequence continues at coordinate 290,746,607 of CM076569.1, forward strand.
CATAAAAAGAGACTTGTTGCACCTGTAAGTCTTGTCTCATCAGGGTCTAGTTCTTCAGCACATTAGTCTACCTCACATTTCTCTCTCTGACTTCCCTTTTGATGTCTGGTGATTGAGTTCTTACAACGTACTTCGGTCATACGATTTTCTCCTAACACTCGCACACTGGGGGGCAATCTGTTACACCATTTTTTGGTCATCTAACCTGTTACTATTAGATGGACCTAAGTACACCATGTAAGACCAATTTTACCCTAAGAAAAATTGCTTTCACTATGAAAAATAACTTAGTAAACCACCTTTATTAAGTTGTTTATGGTCTAAATAAAGTAAAGATGTTAATATACCTATATTTGTTTGGTTTCCTTAGGTTATATTTAACCCAAAACAAAAAAATTAATTAGATAAATCATTATTTATCTTATTATTTTCTAAGAATAATTGTTTAAATCTTATTTAAATAATATTATTTGTTAAATATGACTAAATCACCCTTAAATAATTAAATAAATGATTATTTATTTGATTATTACTCAACCACATCCTTAAAATGATAAATAAATCATTTATTTATTTATTATTTACAAATAAAGGGATTTGACCCAAGTCAAATTCCTTTTCCCTCCAACAAATATAATAAAATATTCCATAAAAGTTGGATCTTGATTTGGTTAATAATATTTTAATTATGCACCAATATCTAGACTAACTCAATATTTGTTATAAATAGAAGGGTTTTCCCTTTCATTCATCACCTTTTGTTGCCTAAAGATCACTCTAGATCTATACTTTTGGTCTGACTTTGATCCACCATCATTGTCATATTTCTACATCCTTTTTCTTGTGAGCTCCATTTGAGTTCTATCTTTGTTTGGGTTTTCTACACCAACAAGAGAGAGAGATTCTAGATCTGAAGTGCTGAGGACTTCCAAGAACCCATCCCATTGAGGAGAATTGGATACGCCTTCTTGTTTTCCTCCCAAGTGTCCTTAATACAAAAATTCTTTCAAAAAACATTGTTCTTGTCTTGTCTATTGGATGTATGGAGCAAACTCTTAATTTTACTGCTTAATGTCTTTCTACGCATAGATCTGGTTTTTTGCAGCACTTGTCTTGATCAACTAACTATAGATCTGAAGATATTGGTAGCCACATTTGATGTTAGGGCTATAAGTTATGCGTAGCTAAAGTGGTCTTTTTTCGTATGCTTCGACAAAAGATTCATACTAACAATGATGATAAATGAGGATTTAACATAAGAATTCAATATTTTCAACTAACCAGTCATAGAGCCTTGGGACTAGTCCCAAAAAAAATCAGAGAAATGCTCTGAGCCTGTTTGACTGATAGCTTAGAATACTGAACACTCATGGGGGAGGGGAAATTAGTGATTCTTCCTGATGATGTATTATTTACATGATTTCTCCACTTCTTTGTACCTACCCAATCTTGTATTTCTAACATTTTTTCTTCATTTTGTAGGTGCATTTAGGCTTGCAACCTTAAAAAAAATTCTTTCAAAGCATAAAACTAATCTAAATCTACCTTATTTCATCCGAGGGCTTAGATTAAAATGTAGAGCTCCGCATTATTCTCTACCTATCTACTGATTTGTCAAGTTTAAACTGTTTGAAAAATCTTTATTCACTATCTAAAACATGAAATTGAAACATGGACAATTAAGATTAAACTATTTAATTGATCATGGAATATGGCATTTATCGACACTTTGCACATAATTATTATTTTGCAGTAAAAAGTAAAAGTAGTGGAATTTGGACTTGCTCACTTTCAGGTTTTATTTCTTTTCTTTTGGGGTATATATTTTTCTAAGTCCTTGATTTTTCTTTTAGGACTTTTACCCTCTTTTTGATTTTTTATTATTTTTCGTTTTTTCAAAATATGGGAAAACAACTTGTAGAATGCAAGGTATGTACATATTTACAAAAATTATCAAAGTAAATTCAAAATTTTATGAACCCTATTATTATAGGACCCTAATAGTGGCTCCACATGGGGATGACATTTCCTGGTGAAATATCAAGAACTCTAGGACTTAGTAGCCTTTGAAATTTGACTTTAATGATCCTGTAAATGTCTTATGATATCTACAAATTATTCATATTTATGACATTTACTTTTCAAATCTTAGGGCCTTCTCTTCGGGCTTCAAATTTGCTAAGGGAAAATCCAATCCAATCTAAACTTTGCAATGTATATGTACAATGATCAAAGTGAACAAAAACTAACTATTGGTTAACTCAAATCAGTAGTAGTGCTTCAATATTTTGCCATTAACTAGTCCTTCTTGAAAATCTATTCCATCCAATTCTTTGAGAAAGAAATCATTATTACCTCTATATCCATAAATTACATAAGGCCCTTTCCATAGAAAATCAAAATTTCCATGTTTTCCTTTGTCTTCTCTTCTGGAATCCCATTTTAACACTTTATCTCCTATGTAAAAATCATCCTCTTTTGTCTTTTTATCATATATTTTATTGATCTTATCCTGAATGACTTGAGATTTGGAAAAAAATTCTTCTCTTATTTGTTGCATGTGAATAGTTTGATTTATCCTTCTTTGGATGTCATTTGTTTCAACCTGTAATTCCTGGATAATTTTCATCACTGGTGCACCTAGCGAGGAAGGAAAAACAACATCCATTCCATAAACTAGTTGGTAAGGTGAAGTACCAATGGATTTCTTAGTAGTAAGTCTATCTGCCCATAAGGCATTGAGTAAATTTTCATGTCAGGTCTTTTTATTGTCTTCAAGTAATTTTTTGATGATATTTACTAGGCTTTTGTTTGAGGATTCAGCTAGGCCATTACCTTGGGGGTAATATGTAGTAGAGTGGCCTAGGATAATATGGTATTTGTGGCAAAATTCAATCATTTTCTTAGATTTGAATGTTGTTGCATTATCAGTAATTATCTTTAAAGGGCACCCAAATCTTGAAAGGATGTTGTTTTCTAGGAATGAGATAATGACAGTATCAGTGGATTGTCTGGAAGGTATGGCTTCAATCCACTTGGTAAAATAATCAGTGGCTGTCAAAATCCACTTATGTTGACCTAAAGAGGGAGGGTGAATTTCACCAATGAATTTGAAACCCCATTGTTGAAATGGCACTTCAGATGAAATAGGCTTTAAAGGGAGGGGTAATAATTTCTTCTTACCCTCGAAAATTTGGCACTTATGACATGAAGTAACATATTTCTTGACATCAAAAAACAAGGTAGGCCGGTAAAAACCAGCTCTCAGGATCTTGTCAGCGGTATATTTCTAGTATAAATGTTTTCCGCAGTCACCTGCATGAAAATATTCAAGTATATTGTCGGCTTCTTCCTTTAGTAAACAATTTAGTAAAATCCCACTATGATCTCTCCAAAAAAGTACATTATCTAAGATAAAAAAATCTTACTGCTTAAGTTTTAAAAATCTAGCTTTAGTTCTTGACAATCTAGGAGGATCTTGTAAGTTTTGGAGTACAAATATGATATCTGTATACCAAGGTGAGTGTGAAAAGGCTTCACTAATCAATGGAGTCGCCATCTCTTCCTGATCATCTACTTGAGCAATGAAATGTATATCTAGGGAATTCGAATTAGATTCAACCATAAGTCTGGCTAATCCTTGACCTTTAATGAGCTTGGTGGGTTTTATCTTTATGTCATATTCTAATATAGTGGCAATCCACTTACCTCTTTTTCCATCAGAACCATCTTGAGAAAGAATGTCTTTAACTACAAAATTTGGGACATAGGCAATAATGTGTGAGTAGAGAATATAAACTCTGAAGTCTTTAATGGCTTTAACCAAGGCGAAGGCTTGTTTTTCCATAATGTTGTAATTAAAAGAGGTATCTCTAAGGGCTTTACTGAAAAAATCTATGGGTTGTTCAAATCCTTGATCATTTTTGTTGCAATAAAACTGCAGCAATGGTGTGTTCTGAAGAAAATGAAAAAATGATGAAATCTTTCTTAAAATCAGGACTTATTAGGACTGGAGTTTTAGTTAAGGCTTGTTTAAAAGAGTCAAATGATTGTTTAGCCTCAACAGTCCATCTAATAACTTAATCTTTCTTGAGCATGTTATTCAATTCTCTAATTATCTCAACTAAATTAGATACAAATCTTCTTAAAAAAATTATCTTACCTAAAAACGCTTGTAATTCTTTGATGTTTCTTGGTGGGTTGATGTTCAGAATTTCTTCTATCCTACTAGGATCTATCCTAATTCCTTCTTTTGAGATTATATGTCCAAGTAACTTACCTTCTTCTAATCCCAATAGACTTTTCTTAAGATTTAAAGAGATGCCATATTTCCTCCACTTAATAAAAACTTGTCTCAAATGATCCGAGTGTTCATTATCTGTTTTGGAAAACATAGTAATGTCATCTAAGTAAATAACTAAGAACTCATGTATTTCCTTCGAAAAGGCTATATCCATATCCCTTTGAAAGTTTTCTCCTACATTTATTAGACAAAAGGGCATTTTACATACATAAAAATGCCCCAAGGAGTGGTAAATGCTATTTTAGCTTGGTCTTCTTCTTGAAATAGGATCTGGTTGTATCCTGAAAAACCATCTAACAATGAAATTCTTGAAGAACCTACTACCCTTTGTAATATATGGTCCATTTTGGGTAAAGGGTAATTATCCTTTAAAGATACTTTGTTAAGATTTCTAAAGTCGACACATAATCTAATTTCTCATGTTTCTTTCTTGTAGGAACTAGGTTTCAAACCCAGTTAGAATATCTGATTGGTGCAATGATCTGGGCATAATACATTCTCTTAACTTCTTTTTCAATCAAAGGTAATAAAACAGGGTTATTCCTTCTCAAATTTTGTTTGAATGGCTTTTGATCTTGTTTTATTGAAATTTTGTGTTGGATTATGTTTGTATCATAAGATTTTAAATCTTCATAACTCCAAGAAAAAACATCTTGATATTCCTTTAAAAGTTCAATATATTTATCCTTTTCTTGTTGAGGTAAAATTTTCGACAGTTTGATTATCTTTGGTTTTGACTCTGTACCAATGTTACATTCTTCTATGTCAGATATTACTCGCTCCATTTTTTGTTTTCTAGCTACATCATTAGAGTCAAAAATATCCTCTAAGGGAGTTAAACCTTTAGGTAAAAAATTATCTTTGAGATTCACTAGATCTGATTCATCTTCAATAATTTCATCAATCTCTACTTTCTCTAAACTATCTATGTCAGCTTGAATAAATCTAGTGGGTTTATCAAACTTTATTTTATTTACATCTAATTCATTTAAATCTATTTCACAATCCAAATCATGACTTATTGTAGAATATGTATCTATAATACAATTTTGAAATTCTCCTTCATTGTTCATAAAATTGTAAATATGTTCATCCTGAGAAAACATCTGCCAATACTTGAGATTATCTGGGATTATTGGCCTATGTTTGACTTCAGTGGTATATCTGTGATTAGGTTGGAATGGTAAATTTCATGTACTAGCAAAATTTGCAAGACAATGAGCATGTATATTCTACTTTCTAGGTATAACAACAAACTTACATTCCAATAAATCATTAGTTAAATCTATGACAGTGTCTCTATATCTTCTCAGTCTAGGATTGTAGAGATAATAAACTCCATTCAATTGTTTTATGATCAAATCTCAATCTCCCATGATTAAAATTATTTTTCCTCCCAAGTTTCTAATGATTTGGAGTCCTAGGATAAGGGCTTCATACTCGGCCATATTGTTTGTACATTGGATATTTATATTAAAAGCATGACCTTCCGAATTATTGGTCTCCATATTTGTTATCCAGACTCCTGCTCCTTCTCCTAACTTGTTAACTGAACCATCAAAGTCTAAATTCCATTGAGATTCATCAAAAATGTTTTCATTGTTTGGTTCTCTCTTTTTATCTACTAGTTCAATTTGAATTTCATTTGTTACAGAGTTATAAAGGATGAAAGAATCAAGGTCAGTTGGTGTAGAGTAAATAGGATAATTTATAGAACTTTCAGCACTATTGACCATGTAATTCATTAATATTTCCCTATATAACCTTTTACGCTGACCAAACACTGAGATAGTAGCATAAGAGATGTTCAATTGCAGAGATCCCTGCAAATTTGCTCCCCATGAGCGAGAAAGTAGCATACCATATTTTGGTGGGATATCAACTACTACAATGTCCATTAATATACTTTTACCAGGGTATTGAACTAGTGTCACACACAAATCCTTAAATAAACCTAAGAATTTAACTTTACTGGAATCAAAAGAAAACAAATCTTTGTATGGCCTTGTAATTTCTAGATTCACAGTTTCCATGATGGCTTCTGGCATTAAGTTATGGGAAGCTCCTGAATCTAGCATTGTGTTATGTATAATTTGATCATGAATGGTTAAACTGTTATAGAATAGAGGAACTGCACCATCAGCATGTTTTCCATTTACATCTAGGCCAAAAATCAACTCTGGTTGATCATCATTTAGAATTATGGAGTCTTCTCCATCATTCATATTTAATGTTCTAGTTATGGTTGATTTGTACAAGTCATTCTTTACCAATTTAGTCAAAGGAATTGGTATTTTCAGTTTTGTAATTTCTGATTATATGTTGAATGCAGGTTGAGCTTTACTGATTTGAATCAATTCTTCTTTGGTAACTGTAGTTTGTGTTGGTTTGTCTTGCTTTTCTATAGTTATTTTTTCATTTTCATTTGTTTTAGGATTCTATGTTTGCGTTTCTTGTGTTTTATAGCTTCTAACTTTCTTTTCAGGAATTGTTTTTGAAGCAATAGATTTTCTTTCTGTCTTCGAATTTTCAGGAGAGGATTTTGAAGCAACAGTTTGAGGGTTTCTTGTTTTAGGATTAGAAACAGGATTTTTGGGATCTAAATTTGTTGTTTTCATAGAATTAGATGCTTTAGCAGCAGTAGATTTTTGAGGATCTTTTGCAGCTTCAGCAACTTTATCAGTAATGTCAACAATTTTAGGCCCTGATGCTTTCTTAGGACTAGAAATGTTTTGGGAGGAATATGAGTTTTGCTTATTTTCCCTTGGGAGAATTTGCAAAACTTTTGTTTTAGGGGCTTCTACTGTTTTCTGATTTTGATTTTGAGAAGGCTTCTTAGTAGAAGACTCATTATTTTTCTTGTTTCTAAGGTTATACTGGCTGTGTATTTCATTTATTGCATAGTCATAACCTTGCGTATAATCAAAGGATTCACTAGAATTTAATTTAAGCTATTGAAGTTCAAACAATTCCTGATCTTCCTGAGTTAGGAAAATAGTATTGTTTTCATCAATTCCCATTATATTAATAGTATCCTCCTCATCATCATTATTATTCTGAGAACTTTTAGCATATTTCTCTTGGAATTGTGGCCTAATGGTGTGGTCCAGGGATGTTTCTTTTGCTTTTCCAGATTTTATATTTTTTCTAAAGTTAGGATTTATGATCTATTGCTGGTTATCCCACTGAGGTATTTTCTCCATATTATCTAATCTATCAATCACTCTTTCTAAATTTTTAGCTATAAAATCCATTTTTGTGTCTGAATTTGCATTTTATTATTTAATAATGACTCTTCTTTTATTTCTAAGTCTAGCTTTTCTAGCTAGAATGTTCACTTCTACACTAACTGCATTAGTTTTTATTTTTTCTAATGTATCTGCATCACTTTCCCTTAATTGGTAGGCCATATCCGTATCAAATCCAACAGGGAATTTTAGAAGAATGGAATAAGGAGTAGGTTTCATATATGCAGGGATAGAATTATAGACACTATTCTACCTGGTGCAGTAATCTTGAACTGACTCATTTGGAGCTCTTTTTAAATTTTCAAATTCAGAAAAAATTTGGAGCGGGTTATTTTTCTTTTTCCATTTATGTAAAAACAAAGAAAAAAAGACAACGAAATCAGTTACACTACTAGTAGCTAAATCTTTAAACCACTTCTTAACTGCTCCTCTTAAATTTTGAGCAAACAATCTCATTTGAACATCTGAATCATCAATTTCATAAATTTCAAAGAATTCTGGCATCTTAGTAATGTGTTGTTGAGAAGAATATTGAGTAGTTCCATCAAACAGTGGTATTTTGTTTTGATAGTCTTGTGGCATATCATGGAGTTGCTGTGGTAGGACAAGGGGAGAATATCCAGCAGCCATAGCTTGAAGCTTAGCTTGACTAGGAGGTAAGGTTGAACTACTTGGAGTTGTGCTGGAAATGATATTAGATGAACTATAGATAGTATTTGAAGTGCTAGGAAATAAGGATGATGTTTTTAAGAAATCAAAAGGTGAACTAATGGATATTGTGGATGAAGTGATTGGTAGAAATAATATTCTGGGTTGCAGAGGTAATTTAGGGATAAATGGATTTGTAGATGACCTAGTAGTAGAATTTATGAATGAGGTAATAGCATAAAGAGATGAATATCTAGCTAGAATTATTATGGTATGTAATTGGGAAGCTGAAGATCTGTTTGCATAAGTCAATAAATGAACTAATTCAATAGCTTCATCTATATCCTTTAGAATAGTAACATTTATTTCCTCAACTTTGGTCTGATATTCAGCTTTCTTAGATCTATAATTTACTGAAATAGATTTATGTTTTTCATTCAAAAATGAAATAAAAGCAGGATCTAAAACAACAGTTTTTAAATCATTTTTAGATTTACTTTTAAATAAAGAATGCTCAAATTTCATATCAAAATCAATGTCTTGAAGACTTTACAATTCACTGGGTAATGAAATGACACTTATCAATGAGATTCAGCCTCTAAATTTTCTGTTTGTTTTTTCTTTTTTCCAATTTGATCTGGGTTATCTACTATGACAGCAGACTTAGGATCCGAGTTAGACCTGGTATAGTAGGTTTTCCTAGAAGCCATAATTACTATTTTTCAATACCCACAACCTATAAAAATGATCTTAAAGTAAAAGGATGATTTAAATGATTCATTTAAGAATAATTTTATGACTGAGGACTGGTTATTTCCCTAGTATGGTCACCAGTAACGTTATCACTCCAATAAATTATCAAGTTGTGGGATTTTGGATTTTAGTCAAAGAATACTAGAGGTAACCACAAACCTACTTCAAACTCTAGGATCTAGCCTTCCTAGGGTTCAGAGAGAGCTCTCTCTTTCAATTTTTAACTTTGTTTTAGTTTTTAATATTAGGCTAGTTATTAAAGTGCAGATTTGGTTTTTTTTTTTTTTGGATTTGGTGGGAAAATCTCACTTGGAGGGTAGATAGAGGGAAATCTACTTGTCCATTGGACTAAAAGTATAATTTAAGCTAACGGAACTGGGATCAGAGGCTAAATGATCAAATTTCTGCAGGGCAAGGTAGATAACCCTTGGAGATAATGGGAAAATTGGTTTTTGAGATGGTATGATCGGGATAAAGAACACTTAAGGATACTTTGATCTGGAAAAGGGAATTACAAGATATAGGTCAAATGAGAGAGGGAGAAATTAAGAATTCCCTACACCAGAAATCAGAAGAAAACAAAGAAATGATAACTAGTTAAAAACAGGGTGCTATTAACATGTCTTGTAGTAATACTCCTAGTTATACATTCAGATTTTAGAATTAAAACACATATGTATGCATGAAACAAAAGAAGATAACAATGAAAAGTTTAAGAGAGTACTTCACTCCATATAGCTTATCACAGGGATCTTGAAGTATGATGCCAAATAGTTGATCCAGTCTGCTATTCAAAATTGAAATCCAAAGCCTTCAAGTCAACAAAATATCTATAGTAATCTCCAGCAATTTTATTCGACACCAAAATACTTCAAACAGTGAAGAATTTCTATAAAATTTCTTACAAAATATCCTAGATGACTTCTAGGAATAAACTTAGAAAAATTAAATATCTTACAACAATAATAGTGACAACTTGCTTAACAAACTAGAAATCTATCCTATTTTATTCAAAATAAATAGAAACAGTTTTAAGATAAGAAGAAGTTGGCTACTTCTGTGTCATCTTTGCTGGCTTTTTAGATATTTTCAGAATCTAACTTGCCTTCATTGACACTCTTTCTCGCTGATACTCTTTATCACTTATACTCTTTCACTTATGATACACTTTACCTTCAGTGAAATTGCCTTCTTGATGTAAAAATCTGTTTTGACAGTAAAAGTCAGCAAATAGATTTTCTTCTTCATTTGTTTGCCTTTTCTTTCTTCATAGAAAATCAGTCAATGCTTGCCACTCCTCATTTTTAGGAATTATAATATTCCCGAGTTTCCTAAAATTCTCATCAGCCTCAGTGTATCTGTAAAATGTGGGTTTGATGATAAATAAATGTTTGATTTCATACTGCAAATAAAACAAACCTTCAAAGCTTTTTAACAATAATTTTCTTGTGGGAATACCTTGGCTTGTTGGATTTTTCACCTGCTCTTTGGCATGTTCTCTTATCTTTTTGTCATAATCATTCTGAGGCATTAAATTTTCATTAATCACCATGATATCAGGAAGTCCCTTTCGCCTCAAATTGGTGAATTTAACCATGAATCTAATGACAACAGTGTTCATTCCTTCACATTTCTCTTCAACCTACCTCATCAAATTTATTTTGGTGGTTACTTTCCTAATTTCTAGGATAGTAGTTGTCCTATCATTTATTTTCAATTCTTCAAGTTGCTGCCTATTCTCGCTGTTTAGGAAATTTATTAACCTAACAGTCTGTTCTGGTTTATCTGCCAATTCTTCTTGTGTCTTTTGGATCTCTGCCTGAGCTATTAATAGTAAATCTCTCTGATAAAAAATTACTTGGATAGATGGCCAAGCATCGTGAATGGCTTCAATTACATTATTCCATAGGTAATTTTTAATATATGATATTTTATCCTTGAGAGTTAATTCTTTCTGGAGCTTCTTTACCTCTTCACTCAATCTGTGAGCATTCTGTTCATGTATTTTGGCATCTATTTGAGTTGCTTTTCTTGTTTTCTTAAGTTGTGGGATTTTAGCTTTTAGTCAAAGAATACTAGAGGTAACCACAAACCTACTTCAAACTCTATGATCTAGCCTTCCTAGGGTTCAGAGAGGGCTCTCTCTTTCAAGTTTTAACTTTGCTTTAGTTTTTAATATTAGGCTAGTTATTAAAGTGTAGATTTGGTTTTTTTTGTTGGATTTGGTGGGAAAATCTCACTTGGAGGGTAGATAGAGGGAAATATACTTGTCCATTGGACTATGGAGTCTAATTTAAGATAAAAAAAAATGGGATCAAAGCCTAAAAGGTCAAATTTCTGTAGGGCAAGGTAGATAACGCTTGGAGATCTAGGGAAAATTGGTTTTTGAGATGGTATGATTGGGATAAAGGGCACTTAAGGATACTTTGAACTAGAAAAGGGAAGTAGAAGATAGAGGTCAAATGGGAGAGGGATAAATTAATAATTACCTACACCGGAAATAAAGAAAACAAATAAATGATAACTAGTTAAAAACAGGGTGCTATTAACATGTCATGTAGTAATACTCCTAATTATACATTCAGATTTTAGAATTAAAACACATATGTATGCATGAAACAAAAGAAGATAACAATGACAAGTGTAAGAGAGTACTTCACTCTAGATAGCTTATCACGGGGATATTGAAGTATGATGCCAAATAGTTGATCCAGACTGATACTCAAAATTGAAATCCAAAGCCTTCAAGTCAACAAAATATCTGTAGTAATCTCCAGCAATTTTATTCGACACAAAAATACTTCAAAGAGTGAAGTATTTCTATAAAATGTCTTAAAAATTATCCTAGATGACTTCTAGGAATAAACTTAGGAAAATTAAATATCTTACAACAATAATAGTGACAACTTGCTTAACAAACTAGCAATCTATCCTATTTTATTCAAAATAAATAGAAACAGTTTTAAGATAAGAAGCAGTTGGCTACTTATGTGTCCTCTCTGTTGGCTTTTTAGATATTTTCAGAATCTGACTTGCCTTCATTGACAATCTTTCTCATTGATACTCTTTACCACTTATACTCTTTCACTTCTGATACACTTTACCTTCAGTAAAACTGCCTTCTTGATGTAAAAATCTGTTTTGACAGTAAAAATCAGCAAATAGATTTTCTTCTTCATTTGTTTTCCTTTTCTTTCTTCATAGAAAATCAGTCAATGCTTACCACTCCTCATTTTTAGGAATTCTAATATTCTTGAGTTTCCTAAAATTCTCATCAACCTCAGTGTATTTGGCAAATGTGGGTTTGATGATAAACAAATGTTTGATTTCATATTGCAAATAAAACAAACCTTAAAAGCTTTTTAACAATAATTTTATTGTGGGAATACCTTGGACTGTTGGCTTTTTCACCTACTCTTTGGCATGTTCTCTTATATTTTTGTCATAATCATTCCGAGGCATTAACTTTTCATTAATCACCATGATGTCAGGAAGTCCATTTTGCCTCAAATTGGTGAATTTAACCATGAATCTAGAGAAAGCAGTGTTCATTCCTTCACATTTCTCTTCAACCTACCTCATCAAATTTCTTTGGTGGTTACTTTCCTAATTTCTAGGATAGTAGTTTTCCTATCATTTATTTTCAATTCTTCAAGTTGCTGCCTGTTCTTGCTGTTTAGGAAATTGATTAACCTAACACTCTGTTCTGGTTTATCTGCTAGTTCTTCTTGTGTCTTTTGGATCTCTGCCTGAGCTGCTAATAGTAACTCTCTTTGCTCAAAAATTACTTGAATAGATGGCAAAACATCATGAATGGCTTCAATTACATTATTCCATAGGTAATTTGTAATATATGATATTTGATCCTAAAGAGTTAATTCTTTCTGGATCTTCTTTACCTCTTCACTCAATCTGTGAGCATTCTATTCATGTATTTTAGCATATATTTGAGTTGCTTTGCGTGTTTTCTCAAGATTTTCAATTATCTTGGTCAATCTGTTAATTTCATTTGTCTTCAGGGACATCTCCTCCATTTCCTTTACTAGTTGAATGCTCTCATCTATAGGTGGCAACACTGTTGTAGAAGATTCAATTACTGAAGTAGTCAAAGAAGTCACTGGCACTATAGTGGCCAGTGGCTCTTTTGGTGCCAATTTTTCTCCTAAGGTAGATGGTACTACTATTGTGTTGACTGGGATAACAGTGGGAATGAATGTTTCCTTAAGTGTTTCATTTTCTTGGACAACTTTTTCTATTTGTACTTCCATTTCCTTGATTTGAGCTGTTAGTTGAAGTATCAAGCTCATCATTTCATCTTTCTCCTTTTGATCTTGTAAAACTTCCTTTGTTTTAGGATGCTCTCCTTGAGGAAGCTTGAGATGTTTCCTCAATATCTAAGTCATTCTCATCAGCTGAATGTGAGGAAGAAGCCTCCATACTTTGTTGCCTCTCCATTATCTGTGCATCTTCATTATTCAATTGTTCTTGATTTTGATTTGGCTCACTGAGATTATAGTGGCTACATTGGTCTATGTCTATGAATTGTTGGTATTCAAAGGCTATGTATCTTCAACATCTATTGTTATATCCACTTTTGGCCTCTTATTGTAAATTATTTTAAACTTTGTCTCTGTGGTAGTCTCTGTAGTATAAGCTCCTTCTTCTCTGATTCTTTTAGTGGATGTCTCTAGCTGTTTGGAAATTTCCAAAGGGTGACTGGTATTCCTTTTGTTTACTACCTCTGTTAAAGTTTTCTCAACCCACTCAATTTGATTAGAAAATTTCTCTATATCTGGCTTTGACTCATTGATAAAGGGTGTCAATTTACATTTTACCCTTAGTTTACTTAAGATCCCTTGTGGATCATAATTCCATGGGAAGCTTTCTTCTAATTTGAATTCCTGTAATTGACTTGCTGCTTCCTTTTCTGCTTCTCTTTGATTACATATGAAAGGCCCAATTTGGTTTTTGAGTTTAAATTGGGTCTTTTTCCTGGTTGCCATAAAATTGATTGAATCTGAATTCAGGATCTGCCTAATGTACTCTAAGGAAAAGTTCCTCATAGATGGATGCTTTGGTAACTTGTAAGGTAACAAGTTAGAACCAAAAACTCTTATTTCAGTGAATTTCTCATACAAATACCAAGCACCTACTTTTCTTTGCTTTGATAGCTGCAAAATTCTCTTCATTTCCTCACTGATTCTGGGCTACTCTGTTTTTGTCAACGTGTTGGTCAATGGATGTACAAAAAACTCAACAAACTCTGAATAACTAAATTTGTGCCTTATTTTCTGAGTATAGATGTCTAGAAGACAACTGATAGAGGTTTTCCTTCTATATCCAATTTCTGAAGTGAAATTCGAAAGCTCTCTGATTGGAAAAATAGAAACAAGTGGAAAAGATAGGAGGTATGTCTAAACACCCCTTGTAGCTGCAAATTAGACAATTGATAGTGAATGCTATCAGCTATAAAACTAGCATTGCCAAATATAACTGAGGGTGACTGTCCTATAGAAGATGTAGACATAAATCCCAATATTGAATTATCAGTATGTTCATCGGTGAAATACCCAAGTATGAAGGAAAGCATGGAGATAACATGCCTTGAACCTTCAGGGAACTTGGCAATTGAATATGGAGGGTTTAATTTTGGAATTTCAACATGCATAGGCATGGAGGTTTGGAAAATCATAAACCTTTTAGGAAAGTCTAAGTTAATGTATAACTTAGTGAAGGCTTCAATAGATAATGTTACTACTTGAGGGTCTATTTGAAGCTGCAACATTTGGTTTATAGACTATGCTGTAATGGTAAATAGGACCTCTTTGTTTGCATTGAAAATGGCTATTTATTCAGGAATGTAATACTGATGACATAGTCTGATAATTTCTTGATAGGGATGAGTTAGGGGGACTACATATTTGGGCAAATTGGATTCCCAAATGTGAACATCTTCTTGATCATCTAGGGATTTTTCAAAACACCAGTTGTGTATATATAACAAATTGAACTCAACTATAGGATCAACTATTTTGTAGTCAACGTCTACTAAAGGAATATGCTCAATATCAACAAATAGGGGCTGTAATGGGTTGACTACAATGGCAGTATTTGGAGTCATGGCAGGAGTAGCTTTAGGAGTTTTTGAACCTTCAGATTTATTTCCACTCTGTTGTTTAGAAATTTTTATTGGCTTCTGCAATTTTAAACTGTTTGCAGAGGAAATTTTACTATAACAGCAGCTGGATTAGGCAAATTCAGCAAGATAGAATGCTTCTTTGGCTTTTATGCTCAATTAGGTCTCTCAAATGATGATGCTAAAAACTAGTCTAAAACATAAAACAGGGGTTTTCTGAGTCTTTTCACTGCAAATTAGGCTAAAAATATGGTGAAAAAGGTTTTTCAGAAGATACAGCGCACCTGCAGAGTATTTCTGGCCTTTTAAAGCTTGAAATTGATCAAAAACTATAAGTAACCGATAAATTTCCTTGAAAATGGTGCGCAACGAATTCTAGGTTTCTTGGAAAAAAATTTCTAACGTTTTTCCTATTTCTGGGACTTTTGGGAAATCCAATTTGATTAATTTAGGACACTTTTCTCTCTTTTAAAAGGTTTTTGAATTGAGTTGCAAGTTAAATTCTTAGAAAAATACCTGTTTTTACGCAGGTATCGGTTTTAACAAGGTATACTTCAGTCTTTTGGTCGAATTGATTCCTTCAAAGGTTGAACTGGAGCAATATAGCTCCTCTACAGTATTTTACAGGTTTATTGGGCAAAGGTTTGCAGGCATTTGGTGTAAATATGGCAGAAAATGGCTATCGGAGGCTTTGCGCAATTTTATACAGTCGGGAGGGAAAAACAAAAGTTAAACATGACATATGAATGGAAAAATGCATATACAAAGGTTTAATTAAACATTTGATCGTATTAACCCTCGACATTAATTACAGTTCGCATCAAACCGAAAGTAGTTTTGAATTTACACAGGCACATAAAACCGGTGGTTTATCGCAATATTTTTAGTGGTAAGTGGTTTTAGTGAAAACCCACGTGATCCAACCATAAGAGGCCGCGTGGAGGGGAGGTTTCAACGCAAAACTATCCATTCCGCATGGGGTTTTCAATGTAGCGGTCGGGCATGTAATCTATGTGATATCACTCCATAATCGTTATATTTGAGAAATGAATGCGAAGGGCTGAGATTGGTTTGAGAGTTGCGTCGGGATAGAAAGGTGTGACTGGGTTTAATAACATGCAGTGGAAGGGTTGGAAAAATTTATAATATGGCTAAGGTTTAAATGTTTAAAAAATTTATGCAATGGTTTGTTTATATACAGTGGTGGGATAAATCGTTTAAACATTATAATAATGTTTAATAAAATATACAAAGGCGTGTTTAAATAAGGTTTTTTCAACCTTATCCATTGATATATATAAATGGCGGGTTAGGATTTTTTATTTTAAAACATTTGGAAAATTTTTAAAATATGAGGGCGCGTTTAATTATATTATATAGTTTCTTAACTATTTGGATAGTTTAAAAAACTATAGGGGCAGGATGAAACAAATAAAGATAATATTTTTACACCAAAGGGTTTTATATCTTGGGTTTTTCATTTATGCACATGAGATAATAAACTTTTGTTAAAAGCTTATAATAGTGGGTTTTTTTGGGGGTTATTTAGTATAAGGGAATTAATAACTAGGAAAGGGTATTTCTTAGGGATTTAATAAAATATGTTAAAAGTTAATATGAGAGGGGAGTGAAATGTAAAACAAAGTACACATTATCTCCAAATATAAAATAATCAAGCATTTGCTCATCTTTATATTTCTTTGAATAATACTTAGGATAAATGTGACTTTATGAGTTTTTATGAATGTTCATGAAGGGATGGAGTTAATTATTCTAGGGTTACAATTTTACTAAGTAAGAGTGTGTTTTTACTTAGGAAAAAGGGGTTTTAGTACATGAATTAAGGTAAATGATGATAAATGAGGATTTAACATAAGAATTCAATATTTTCAACTAACCAGTCATAGAGCCTTGGGTCCGGTCCCAACAAAAGTTACAGAAATTCTCTGAGCCTGTTTGACTGATAGCTTAGAATACTGAAAAATCATGGGGGAGGGGAAATTACTAATTCTGCCTAATGACGTATTATTTACATGATTTCTTCACTGCTTTCTACCTACCCAATCTTATAATTCTAACATTATTTCTTCATTTTGTAGGTGCATTTAGGCTTGAAACCTTAAAAAAATTTATTTCAAAGCATAAAACTAATCTAAATCTACCTTATTTCATCTGAGGGCTCAGATTAAACTATTCATCTCCTCATTATTCTCTACCTATCTACTGATTTTTTGAGTTTAAACTGTTTGAAAAATCTTTATTCACTATCCAAAACATGAAATTGAAACATGAACAGTTAAGATTAAACTATTTAACTGATCATGGATTATGGCATTTATCAACACTCTGCATGTAATTATTACTTTGCAGTAAAAAGTAAAAGTAGTGGCATTTGGACTTGCTCACTTTTAGGTTTTATTTCTTTTCTTTTGGGGTATATATTTTTCTAAGTCCTTTGATTTTTCTTTTAGGACTTTTACCCTCTTTTTGATTTTTTATTATTTTTCATTTTTTCAAAATATGGGAAAAAAACTTTTAGAATGCAAGGTATGTACATATTTACAAGACTTATCAAAGCAAATTCAAAATTTTATGAACCCTATTATTATAGAACCCTAATAGACTCGAGAGTTGATCTGGCAGTTAGAAAGGACTGATAATACCATCACTCGTACGGTAGATCACTGGGTGGATAGTGTGCTGGGAGGATTTGTGATGGAATTTATAGTCGATCAATTCGTGTCCTATTCTGAGGCAGAGCGAAGGTTCTTCAAGGGTTTCCGGGGTAAGTTTATGAAAATGTTTCCATTACTAATTAAAATATTATTGTGTGAAAAGGGAATTCTTTGCAGCCATATAGAGTGAATGAGCTCTGATCAAAGCGAGGGTACAAACTAAAGTGGCAAGTACTACAGAGTCAATCAAGAAGGGGACATATCCATTTATATCCCATTAAGAGAACCAATTGTGCATGAAGGAAATAGCCCTCCTACGAAACCACTTTCGAATCCACATAAAGGTAAGAACTCGTCCACACCTCCTCCTCCACTATCACCCCCAGAAGTAGATATGGTTGCGCACATGAAGTTACCCACCTTCAAGGGTGTAGGAGACAAAGATATGGACCAATTCTGGTTTGTCGCAGAGTTAGTATAGACTACACAAAATGAGGCCAACGATGTTGTAAATAGGGCACAGCTATCCCTCGCCTTCGAAGGAAGAGCCCTAGATTGGTAAATGGGATATGCAGCTCAACATGCAAATGCGACCATTCAAGAGGTTAAAAATGCCTTAAAGCAGCAATTTTGGAAGCCTAAGTCCTACTCTCATATAGTGAATGACCTAAAATATTTCAAGCAAGGGCCCTCTGAGTCTGTATGGGAGGCTGAACAATGGCTAAAGAAGGTGATCAGAGAAGGGGAATTTCTATATGATGACAGACAGCAAAAGGAATTGTTCATCGCTATGTTACTACCACACCTGCACATACCTATGGGTTAGCAAGCCATTGAATTGTAGGAAAAGGATTTGTATATTTCTATGAAGTTAGAAGTCGTGCCAAGAGATGATACCCAGTTGGGAGTACAACAAATCCAAGTTCAGCTAGAGGCGATGCACATTTAAATATAGAACCTGTGAAAGGACCAAGGAAAAGAAGCTAGACTAGACATATAGTGCATACAATGAAGGGTATTTGGCCATACCAAGGATCAATGCCATTGCTGACAGACTACCTACAAGCCGGGGGACCCAATCCATTGTTCCCTCGGGAGGCTATGGGACCAAGTGGACCAACATTTTGGTGTGATGATTGTCACATAGCTGGCCTACATGATACTAACCACTGCCCCCATATAGGTGTGTATGTTCTAGAACTGAAGCAACAATGGTGTTTGTTTTCTTGCTCAGTAGGACATGATGAATAGAATTGCCAAAATTATGATTTAATGATAGACCGAGGAAACCTATATAGGGTACAATCAGACCCTTATTCACCAACATCCCCCTCGGGCATAGGTGGCTCCCCAGCTAGGGGCAGGGGATGGGGCAGAGGTGGAAGCACAGGTTAGGAAAGAGGACAACTGATCTATTATAATGGTGGAGAAGTAGGGCACTTTGCAAGGGACTGTATAAACCCTGTGCAACAATATTGCAATTATTATAGACAACTGGAACATGTGATCAAAGACTACCCAATTCTGATAGAAAAAATTCAAGAAAAAAACAAGAGACACCTACGTCAAAAGTGCAGAGAGTTCAGGCTGAACCGCATGACGAAGGACCGAGCATTAATGTCATAATACGCAGCAGCATGGCCAGTGGAGGAACTAAGGAGAAGGCTTCGGCCAAGTCGCTTATCCGAAAAGCAGCGGTCAAGCAAGAAGACTTGGACTTACGGAAGGATAAGGAAACCTTTGTCACAGCTTGCAATGACTTTAAAAAGGATGAGGCGTCTACTACCAAGACTCCAACGCACCTAAAAAAGGATGACAAAGTTAAACCATTTCTAAAAGAATGTACGAGGCTACTGCGCAACGAAAGGTCCATAGAAAATATTCAAGCATTAATACACAATTACGCAAAAAGAACTAATCCACCCCTGGATGTTAAGGATGTGCACAAACTGTAAAAGCGAAAGAAACACACTGGGAGGGAAATGTGGCTAACAATGTAGATTGGTCATTATGAAATTGATTAGGTTGTTTTGGACCTAGGACTAGATGCAAACGTATTGCCCAAGCAAACTTGGTAGCGAATGGGAGAACCTAAGTTGGAATGCTCCACTATCTAGATGCGTCTGGACAACCAGTAGAAGATCATACCATCGGGGAGACTATCAAAAATTGTGGTAGATATCACAGGAGTTAAGGTCTGGGCCGAATTTGAACTAATTCATATTGTAGAAGATGCAGACCGCTATCCTACACTCCTATGATTGGATTGGGCCATAGATATGGGAGGTATCATCAACCTAAATAAAAGAAGCATGGTGTTTGAAAATGAAGGTACGCGAGTGATAGTACCATTAGACCCTGCAGAAGGAGAACGGTATACGGAGCTGGTGCGCGAAGAAGAGGATGTGGATCAGATCTATCAGTTAACTGCACAAGACAAACATTGGTTCAATCCTACAGTTGATGGTGTGCTTTGATGGGAAAAAGATAGTGAATGTTTCTCTGACTCCGACGGGGAAACGGAAAATTGGCATACTCGGTTACATGATGTATCTGTGTTGCAATGTCTTAGAATCACAAAGAAATTCTGATGCATCTCCTGAGAGGTAAGATAATTGCCCTAATTTGATGGTTATGGTAGTATTAACGATTTTTTGTGACCATTTGAAGCTGAGGTTTAGAGAAAGCGAAGGTTATGGGCCCTTAATCTAGCCATGCTTGCAAAACCTACGAGGTGGTGCGACACACATAAGGGGGCATTCCAGGATTGGGAAGAGTGTCAGGATAAGATGATCCTACGATTTGAACCTCTGGTTCACTTACGCATAAATACATTCCTTGGCCCAGGGGACCCATGCGAGAATTTTTTTTTCTTGGATGGAGAAATGGTGTGACCGAACTACAGAAGAATGGGTTCACCTATTTATTCATTCCTTGGGACAAATTCCCACTGCATGGTACTTAGATGCAGAGCTACATTAGTGCACCCACCACTGGGAAACATTGAAGGATGAGTTTGTAGGGACATTTGGGTTAGTAGGTAGAACAGAGGCACTTAACGAAGCTCTGCAGAAGATAGATACCTTAGATTTTGATGAATCGCGCCCTTACGCAGCATTTGGGGCACCAACATGGGAAACACAGATGCATGATATTTTCAACTGTCGCAATTTATCAATAGAAGAGTGCAATAAAGATCCATGAATTGTCTCTATCCCAGATTCAGAGGGAGAGCGCACAGTTTCTGTACCCCCACTACAAATTGTCGATTTTACTAAGCCTCTAAAGCTACAAGAAGTCAACATTGGCATGGAAGAGCAACCTAAGTTGGCTAAAATTGGGGAATACTAGGCTGATGATACAGTAGGAAAGGTTGCAGGACTCCTCACGAAATACCAGGACTTATTTTCCAAAAAGTTCTCGAAACTCAAGGGGATTACAGGGGACCTAGGGGTCATGCGCATCACTTTAAAACCAGATGTGTGCCCTATGAAGCAACGTCCTTATCGGCTGAACCCTTAGTATAAGAACAAGTTTAAGGAAGAAATCAATAAAATTCTCACCATAGTTATCGTCGAACCGGTCGAATAGTCAGACTGGGTAAGTCTGATGGTGGTTCAGCAGAAAAAGAAAAAGGGAGAGATACGAATCTGTGTTGACTTGCGCAAATTGAATGATTTATGCATGCATGATCCCTTTCCTAAACTATTCTCCATTGAAATCCTTGACAGCGTAGGTGGGTAGGAATCATACTCATTTACAGATGGGTTCACAGGCTACTGTCATATCAGGATCGCACCATAGGATTGCAACAAAACTATGTTTGCCACTAAAAGGGGATCCTTTCAATATACTGTCATGCCATTTGGGCTCAAGAATTCCCTTTCCATCTTTTCGCGGGTGGTGGACACAGTGTTCAAAGAGTTCATCCAGAAGTTTTTGGAGTTATATTTTGATGATTGGACTGTCTTCGGCTTGTTGAAGAAGGATTTTTCAAACCTGCGCATGATGTTGGATGCCTATAGGAAGCACCAGATTTCCCTGAATATCAACAAGTGCATATTCTGCATACCCTTTGGAATCTTGTTCGGGCACGTAGTTTGTCGGCAAGGATTGATGGTTGATCCTACCAAAGTCACATTTATTATAAACCTGATAGTTCGTACAACTGAGAAACAACTACGTTCGATCCTCAGACATACAGGCTACTTCAAGAAGTTCATTCAAGGGTACGCATTGATCACAACGCCTATGGAAAAATTGCCTAAGAAGGATGTTTCATTTTTTTGGGATGACGAGTGTCAGAAAAGATTCGAGCTACTCAAGGAGAAGATTGCCTCTGTGCCAATTCTCATCTTTCTTGATTGGGAAAAGGTATTCCATGTTCACATAGATGCATCAGGGATCACCCTGGGAGCGGTCCTTACGCATCCTGCAGACGGAGACATTGATCATCCTATTGCGTTCGCTAGTATAAAACTCTCTGGTGCAGAGCACAACTACTCCACTATAGAGTGGGAGGGATTGGCTATGGTCTACGCATTACAAAAATATCAGAATTATTTCTTAGGAGGGCACTTCAAAATGGTTACAGATCACTCGGCTTTGAAGTACCCGGTGAATTTGCCTCTGTTTTTGGGGGCGGGAAGTCTGTTGATGGCTACTACTATTTCAGGAGTACGACTTTGAGATCATTTTCAAGCCAGGTAAGTTGAATGTAGTGTTAGCCATCTATAAATTTTGGTGATATCAAAAGATGACTAAAAGATGATTTTTGATTTCTAGAAACAGTATTTGAGAAACACTGTGAGTTCTAGAAAACTCACTGCCTTCATCAATCAGAGAGTGACTATTTTTCACTAAAATTTCCTGTCTTCTGCCTTCTCGAAGTTTACCCTGCTGCAAAGAAAAATCCATTTTTTTGGCTCACTGGCCTTATTCATCCCTCCACTAACACCCTTATTTATCCCTTTTTCCCCTCTGAAAAACTCCTAAAAATCCTCCCTCATTTCACCATTTTCTTCTCAAAAATCCTTAAAACAATGTAAAAATCCTTTTTCATTGTTTTAGCGTAAACCTATCAGATCCTCTAAAAACCTTGCAAAGCTTTGTTTTTATGATAAATGTTGACACCTAATCCTATGGATGGGTGTGCACATTTATTTTTGTATATTATTTGTTATTAGGAAATAAGGAAGGCCAAGAGTCATTGGGAGCTGAATCCCAATAGCCTCACCTCCCATCTATACAAGCATGTACATTCTTCAGCTAATATACATTGCAGTTTTGAGGAGTTACCTCCTGGTTTGACATGGTATCAAAGCCAGCTCCACATTTGGCATTTACCTTTTTGTGGTGTAGCTACCCTTTGTCGATTAATGTTTTAATGTTTTTTATTTTGCTCATTAAGCGCTATTTGTTATTCTGCATTTTTTTTCCCCTAATAACGACATTTGCGACTCCGACTCCTGCGAGTGGGGCTCTGCTCAATCCTGGAGTGCCGAGGCTGCCGATCTGACCCGATCCTGCAGCGTCTTCTGCAGATTCAAATTCAAATTTTTTTTACGTAACGCCCTTTTGGGCCTCCTCATTCTCCTTTCCTCACTTTGCTGTTGGAATCCTCTCAAGGTTCATGCAAAAACCTTGTGAAGGACATTGGTCTGCTGCAAAAAGAGTACTAAGGTACTTGAACTTAGGCACTCCAATGGAACAAAACTTGAAGCTCACATCAGTTGAAGGGAAGGAATTTGAGGATGCAACTAAGTATAGACAGCTTGTAGGAAGTCTTATCTATCTGACCACCACCAGACCTGACATCTCATTTTCTGTTGGAATCCTCTCAAGGTTCATGCAAAAACCTTGTGAAGGACATTGATACTGCTGAGCAAAAAGAGTACTGAGTAATGGCATGAGGTCATTGATTTATGTGGCCCTATGCCTATTGCTTCTGCAAATGGAAACAAATACATGATGACCATTTATTGATGACTACACCAGGATGTGTTGGATTTACTTACTGAAGAATAAGTCTGATGCTTTTCAAACTTTCAAGAATTTTCATGTATGGATTGAAAATGATGCACAACACATATTGGCTCTCTACGTACTGATAATGGAAAAGAATACACTTCAAACGAATTTGAAAATTATCTTCGTCAACATGGAATCAAACATCAAACCACTGTGCCATATAATCCACAACAGAACGGTGTAGCTGAAAGAATGAACACAACCATCTTAAATATGGTCCGCTCCATGTTATTTTTCAAGAATGTAAAATTGATGTTTTGGGCTGATGCAGTTCTATGTGCTGTTTACATAAAGAATAGGTGTCCTTCAAGTTCAATTAGAAACAAACTCCTTTTGAAATGTGGCATGGCCACATTCCTTCGGTAAAGCATTTCAGGGTCTTTGGGTCCACCTGTTATGCCTTGATACCCAAGGGTCAAAGGAAAAAACTTGGTGCTAGAAGTAGAAAATGTATCTTCTTGGGGTACTCCAATACCTCCAAAGGATATCGTCTCTATGATGAAGCAAATAAGAAGTTTGTGATAGCAAGAGATGTCATATTTCTTGAATCATCCAAGAGTGACAAGGTTGTTGAGCGGCAACTTGATCGCCTGGATAGATTCACATATGCAAAGTCTTTCAAAGAATTTGATAATGTTATTCCACACCTTGAAGGGGGGATTCCGATATTGAATCAAACTGTGGAATCATTTCCTGAACCACACTCTCCCCCACATGAAGAAAC
This sequence comes from Pinus albicaulis, assembly GCA_034641835.2. NCBI lineage: Eukaryota > Viridiplantae > Streptophyta > Pinopsida > Pinales > Pinaceae > Pinus > Pinus albicaulis. The sequence continues at coordinate 290,771,124 of CM076569.1, forward strand.
AACCACGGATGACACATTGGATGATGTGACTGACAGAATTGGGAGATTGAATCTTGAATCAATCCCAACTCAGTCAAGTGACCAGCCAGGGCCATCTCAGAAAGGTCCCCCCAAATGGCTGACAAAGACACTGGAGGATGTTCATCCCGATGAGGTTGGAAAAACAGGAACAAGAAGTTCCACTCAAGAAATCGAAGGTGATGTAGATAATTTTGATTCCCCTGTTGATATGGATATTGCTTATAACTGTGAATTGAGTTTGTCTACATATCATGAACCAACTTCCTTCAAAGAAGCTGCTTCTCATGATGAATGGAAAGAAGCGATGCAGAAGGAGTATGATGCCTTGATAAAGAATGGCACTTGGAAGCTGGTTGATCCGCCTTTGGGAGCGAAACCAATTGGCTGCAAGTGGGTCTACAAGAACAAGTACAAAGCAGACGACTCACTTGACAAGCACAAGGCCAGGCTTGTGGCAAAAAGATTCGCACAGAAGGAAGGAATTGATTATGAAGAAACGTTTGCTCCCACAGCAAAATGGACCACCATCCGGACTCTCTTTGCCTTAGCAGCTCATAGTGGATGGAAAGTTCATCAGATGGATGTAAAAACAGCGTTCTTGAATGGAGATCTGAAGGAGAAAGTTTATATGTCCCAGCCAGAAGGATTTGTGATAAAGGGTCAAGAACACAAAGTTTGCAAACTTGTGAAATCCTTGTATGGCCTCAAGCAAGCACCACGAGCCTGGTATGAGAAGTTGATCGAGCATCTTCTGAAACTTGATTTCAAACACTTTGATCTTGATGATGCAACTTTGTTTGTTAAGAAAGTTGGAAAAACAGTTGTATATCTTGTGGTATATGTAGATGATCTTTTGATATCAGGAAACAATGAGAGCTATATTGCATCCATGAAGAAAGAGTTGAAGAAAGGTTTTGAAATGACTGATTTGGGTCATGTTCATTACTATTTGGGTATTGAAGTAATTCAACATCCTAAATTCATCTTTCTTTCTCAGAAGAAATACATTGGAGATCTCTTGAACAAATTTGGCATGGATGATTGTAAACCCTTAGGCACTCCAATGGAACAAAACTTGAAGCTCACATCAGTTGAAGGGAAAGAATTTGAGGATGCAACTAAGTATAGACAGCTTGTAGGAAGTCTTATCTATCTGACCACCACCAGACCTGACATCTCATTTGCTGTTGGAGTCCTCTCAAGGTTCATGCAAAAACCTTGTGAAGGACATTGGTCTGCTGCAAAAAGAGTACTAAGGTACTTGAAGGGGACTCAAGACTTTGGACTCAAATATACACAGGTAGGCGACTTCAACTTGATCGGATACTCTGATTCAGACTTTGATGGCGACAAAGAAACAAGGGTGTCTACTACAGGTTACACCATGAGTCTTGGATCAGGAGCTGTCTCATGGAGATCACGCAAATAGTCAGTTCCAGCAGATTCCACGACCGAGGCAGAATATGTGGCAGCAGCTGAAGCAACAAAAGAAATTGTGTGCTCCGGAAAATCCTGAAAGATTTGCAGATGAAACAAATGTATTCCACACCACTCATGATCGAAAACACTTCTGCAATAAAGTTGGCCAAGAACCCAAAGTTCCATGATCGAACAAAGCACATCAATACAAAGTACCATCTAATTCGACATCATGTTCAGGCCAAAACCATCCATCTACATCATTGTTCCACAAATGAGCAAACTTCTGACATCTTCACCAAAGCACTTGGAAGAGAAAAGTTTGAAAAGTTCAGATCGATGCTTGGACTCACCAACATCCCTTCGGATTAAAGGGGGGAATGTTGACACCTAATCCTATGGATGGGTGTGCACATTTCTTTTTGTATATTATTTGTTATTAGGAAATAAGGAAGGCCAAGAGTCATTGGGAGCTGAATCCCAATAGCCTCACCTCCCAACTATATAAGCATGTACATTCTTCAGCTAATATACATTGCAGTTTTGAGGAGTTACCTCCTGGTTTGACAATAAAAACCTAGTTTTTGTGAAAAGGTCCTTTAAGCCTCTTTTTTCGGCTTAAACCCAGCCCCCTCACCCATATGACTCTAAAACCATGACCCTCTACCTATTCCTAACCCCTTCCTCCATGTAACTACACCTTCGTCCTTTCATTTTATTTAAACCTCCAACCTTATAAAAAACCCACCCAAACCTTAGAAAAACAATTAAAACATCGGCCTGCTTCTCTTCCAACTACTCAGTTTATCATGCAATCTCCACCGTTGATCAAAGCCTCTCAACCCAATCCAACGGCCATCACATCTCCTCCCTTCATCTAGCATATAACCCAACCCCATGCTACATGAAAAAATTTGGGACATCATCACTCTCAGGCCCTACTCTCCATTTAACCCCTCATCAAATAAAAGCCCACCACCTGTCCTGGGCTCCACTCCACAGATATGCACCCTAGCCCCAAAAGCCCTCTGCATCGTCGATCTCACCTCCTGAGATTTGATGGTCTGAAACTCATATCACGCAAAATTCTGCGTTGAATTTTAACACTCCTAACCCTTGTGAAATAAGTGGTTTCTGCCTAGAAACACGACAGTTAATATATGGTATCTTGCAGCCTAGGGCCAATACCAATTACCGCCCAATGTCCGCGCGATAAATGACTGCGGTTTTCCCAAAACCGCCTTCCTCCTCTCGCACCAAAATTCAATTTTCTTCGTCCTTCCACCTGGTTCCGCATAAGAGTTTTCCCTCCGCACTCCCTCCTCCTCTGCAGATCACCCCCAACATCTCAGAAACCCAAAAAATGTAGTTTAATCCAATCCCGCAGGTTTTCAATTAATGTTTGTTTGTGTGTTTGCAGGTTTTAATGGACTTAATGTTTAGAGGGGCATTCAAATGATGAAATAACCTCTGGATGGCGTTATGAGAGGAAAATACATATAAATAATTCCACAGGTTTACATAAAGCACTGAAACCTCGATGAATCATGATCATCGAAGGGTTATAAACCCTTATTACATGAATAAACCCTCCCTACACACAAAAGAAGGATACAGTTAGAAGGAAGCAATGAAGAAATGAAGGACAGAAAGATCAAATGGAAAATTACAGAGCAAGAGATAAAAAAAAAGATTAGCCCTTAAAGATAGTGATTAAAGATGAAAATTCAAAATCTTAAGAGCAAGGATGAATAAACAAGCAGCCATAAAAGTGGAATGATGGATAAAGACAGTAAGGAAAATTATAAAAGACAAATCAAAGGTCCAAAGGTATAATTATTGAGTTTTATGGTTAAAACGATGATAGATCACCCAAATATATCTTTGAATAACTCATGAAAGAAGAAATTACTTCTCCAAACACAGATTTTCCACCTATAGCTTGTTTTCTTTCAATAAAGACATCAGGCAGTTACTACACAGTCAGAGATAGTTTAAAGTAGCTCAATAGTAATTGCAAAGTTATTACAAAGCCTCTAAAGTAAAAAATTTCAACTAAAATAACTCAGAAGTTATTATTTCAGAGTAACTCTTCCACGTATTTTTTCCTTGGGCCTTGCATGGTCTCAAAGGTAAAAAATCATTAACTATGTAATAAATAACATTTAGAAACCATAGTTTTGCAGAACATCCTCTTTTTGCATATAAATATTTCTTATGAGCTTCATTTTAAATGTTTGTTATTTGATGGTTATTGGACTGATTTCTGTTGTAAATCTAGTTGAGGAATGCTATATTGAACTCAAGAAATATCTAAGTTGCAGAGATCTATTGTACATGGAGTATTGTAACTGGTTTGATCATCAATAAAACAAGCATGTTCACAGGATCCTTGAGCTATATCAATGGTGAAGTTTTCCTAAATTTTTATTGTTTCTACTTATGTTTTCCATTCTATCCATTTTTTTCTAATAAGGAAACATAATTTTTAGATTAGGATTTGTTGTTTCAGCACCCTATTTCTGTTTGTATTTCTTTATGTTTATGTTTTCTTCTACAAAATATGATTGGAATATTCTTAATTTCCTTCTAGTTACATCTAGCTTGTTGTCTTAGAAATGATTCAATAGAGTGAAACCAAGGAAATTTTGGTGAGCCCATGTTCCTTTGAGTAAGACTTGAGATATTGTTTTTAATACCTTTCTTTAAAGTACACTTACTAAAGTCTAAAGCCAGAGAGGTTTATGGTATGCCCTGCCCTTTGGTCTACCTTTAAATGTTTCTTTGAAGAGTCTTTGAGAGTTTGTCAAAAGAAGATTAGATTATTTATGTTTGATCTTAGGCTGCTCTTATTGTTTTCTTTATCTGAAAGTAGTTCTTGAATTACTGGATTTTTGTCTCAGAGGTTTGCTTATTAAAGTTTGTCAAAATAAGTCTATGGTTTACCCTGTCCTTTGGCTTGCTCCAAATAGTTACCTTAAAAGGCTTTTCTTGTCTTAGTAGAGCTAGAAGATTCTTAACTGACTAATAGCTTTGCTGCCTTCACAACTTATTATTGTTTCATATCAGAACCTAATCTAAAGAATCCACTTGATATAGTTAGCTTGTCCTATGAATGCCCTTGCAGAGTTGATGAACAATTAAATCCTTTTTATGACTCCATAGCCCAATGGATTAATGTTTTATCACAGTCTATTTGTTCAGCTGAAACATTCCCTCAATTAGTCACACCATTGATCCTTCAATCTATTAATTAATCCAACCAAAAACAAACAAGTCCTTAGAAATTCATAACTAGCCTAAAATTTTAAACAAAGAGCACAAATATATATCAATTGAAAACACCTTTATAGAGAGACCCCTCTCTGAATCCAGGAAGGCTAAGTCCTAGGATTCCAAAGTGGTTATGATGTGGCCCCTGCAATGTTTTTTCTTGCCACTCTTGCAAATTATAGGGAGCTAACATAGTGGCGACCCACTGGGGATTACTGAGTAATAAAATTTTTAGATTCACTCAAAACTGAGAAAACCCCATTAGTTTAAGATGAATCAAGTATTGTCTAAGAATGATTTCTGATTGATGATGGTGGACAACAATCATTCATAAAACAAGTAAAAAATATTCCACCTGGTGACTCCATTGATTTTCCATTTGACTCCACTAGGAAATTTACCCTATCATCAAAACATTAAACAATACCCAGTTAAGAATACTTTGTGAGTTAAGTATCTCTTTCACAGTTTGGTTTGTGTCTTAATACTGTTATACCTCTAAAACCTTTCTGACTTGTTGGGTCCAAAATCCTAGCTTCTAGAAGAACCCATACTAGATCCCATCTTGACCCAAATCCTCCTGCAATAATTGACAATCCTGAAAGCATCCTTAGGATGTCTCATAGATTAGAAAATATTATTACCGACAGACCAATCCACAGAGCAAGTTCTTTCCCTGAGAACCTTATAAGTTTGCAAAATACCCAAGTTGACTTATGTCATACAAGAAGCTTATTTAGAACCAAGTCACAAAGTGGTATAGATTAGATAAACCTTGAGCTTATAGACTCACAACAAAGTAGTAGTAGTGATGCACGAGCATCAAGGCCATTTTTCATTTGTAAATATGTAATAAAGGGGGGTGTGACATTTTTATTATTTTATTAATTAATTTGTCATTTTTAATAAAATAGGAGATAAAGTGAGGATTTTGTAAATATTCTTTTATTAATTAAAAGGATATGAGAGAAATAGATTAGGAGCAAAATTAGGGAGTAGGAATTCTATGTATGGGACTTTGTTGAGTCCACACCTAAAATGTAGATTTAGTTGAGGATTAGGTGGAGAGATTTTTGGAGTGAATTAAATGCATTATTTATGTATAAATATGAGTGGTTTTTGTACACTTGAATATTAGGGGAGTGAGAGAGTGAATAGAGAGCAGGGTCTCTACTTGCAAGCCTTCGGGCATTTATAAAGGGCCATTGATTTGAATATCTGGCCATGAACAAAAAGCTCTTGTAATTGGTTGTTTTTTTTTTATATGGGGATTTTGGCTTTTTGAGCATACAAGTATTGTTTGATTGATTTTGTGAGAATCTGCTTACTTTAAATAAGTATATGAAATTTCTAAAATAAGCTCTGAGTTATTTCTGAAAGAAGTTCTGAGATATGTCTTTGCATACATTGAAGGAATCAATATCACCAAATATTGATATCATAATTAATCGAATGAGCATTTATTGAAAAATGCAGGAATAGGCATCGATCTTCCTGAAGGAGTATTAGATTGAATGTAAAATAAGTGGCATATCAACTTTCGAAAGTCGACTTTATTGAAGGCGCAATCATTTAATGAGCATCTGGTTGAACTGTTGTGAAAAGTGCAGAATAAATGTTTGAAATCGTGTTGAGTTATTTGTGGTGTTTAAACTGCAGGTTCAGAGATTGAAGAAAACCAGAGTTTGGGAAAATGAAAGAATTGAAGTTATACAAATCAATGTGTTAATATCGACCTGTGGTTGAATGAGCGCAGAAGTATATGGAGCAGACTTGACAAATGGTAATCGATTGAAGGGTAAATGCTGTGTGAGCTGGATCGTATGGAGTTATTTGAATCAATTTCTATGAAATCGATTCACAGTAATTAAGGTGAAAGACTTCGGCAAAGGCGTTTGGATGCAGTTGATAGTTAATGTTTGAGAAAATTCGTTAAATGTTTAAGTCCTAAGAAATCTGTAAGTCAATTTTCAATTTGCTGAATGAAATCTATTGTTAAGGTATAAGTTGCAGCAATAATCTAGTTTCTGATTGCCAGATTCAATTGGGATCGATTATTATTCTATTCTGAATTTGTGCTGGACGCTAATTAAAACAAGGAATTAATATGCTTTGGTCTTATTGGTGGAGAATAGACTGCATTTAAAGGTAGCGCAGAGAGCTAATAAGAATGTGAGGGATTTGAACGAATGCAGAATGCGTAACGGTAGTGCAGAGAACAAATAAGAAGTCGATTTGAAATTGATGTGAGCATAATCAATCTAACTCTGACTGAATGTTTAAGGTAAGGGCGAAATTGAATTTGCAGTAGTTATATGAAGTCAGGTACAACGTTGGCTTGGCAGAATGAGTGATAGCTTTGAAATTTGTTTGGAAGCTGATGCCAAGACTCCACCAGCGTTGCTTGAAGCTTGTCAATGCTGGGAAAACAAAGGATTCAAGCAGTATTGCATATCTTTGAAGAAAATTGCAGATAAAGCTTTGGATAACGCCTCTCAGAAGGCAGAGGAAGCCTTTGTACAAGTGGTAAGGAATGAAGTTGAGTTTTGGAATATGAGTTATGATGACCATAATTGAAAAGTCATTTTGGAACATTGAAAAGCTTTGTTATCTTGGAATTGGTTTTGATGCAAAAGTATTTGAGTTTATGAAGTTGCGTTTGAAAAGAGCATGGAGGTTGTTGAATTGAGCGCATGACTAAATGAGAAGCCTTGGGGGGGTTTAAAATTATAAAAGCCTAGAAATTAAAGTTGAATGAAACTGCTAGACTTTTTATAAGGGGTTTTAATGCTATTTGAAACCTTCTTTGAGAAGATTGTTGGGTTGTGGTTTATGAACCATATGTTTAAATGCTTCCACTTGTAAAAGTGATAGTTGTGAAATTGCCAGCTATTGAGGTTTTTAATTTGAGAAAATTTTGAGATGCATGTTTATATGCATAGTCTTTTTGAAGATTCTGGGTCATGCAGGGTTGCCCTGCATCATTTTTGGTATCAGAGGAGGAAGGCTCTATTGAAGATGTTTGTTTTTTTAATGAGTACAGTTGAGAACTAAAGGGTGTTTTATTTGAATGTGTTTTAAATTTGATATGCAAGCTACACAATTGCAGTGAGCATGATTGCAGAAGTGAATGGAGGACAAGATCATACAGGATCTTAAAGGTGAGATGATTTTCTGATTTGAAATTTGTGATTGAAGTTTATGGTTGCAGAGAAGATGGCAGTGAACCTGAGATTCAGCTAGAGGCTGGATAGGGAGGACAATTGCAGTGTCCTGAAGAGGAAGTGAGTTGAAGAGATAGCCTAGAGAGAGAGAAGAGGAGAGTGCTCGAGAGGTACCAGAGGCAGTGAACCAGTACTTACCAAAAGACTTAGTGAGGAGAGCTTGGTGAGGTAAGGGGCAACAAGAGAGCTTGCTGTTGCAGAGATTAATGCAACTCATGGTGAGTGAGAAACTCATGGAGGAGATGATCATGGAGGATCAGAGAAGAGGTTCAGAGGAATGCCATAGAGGTGAGATGACTGATGAATTCAAAGGAAGAGAGATTGCAGTAATGAAGGTACAATTGCAGGTACTAGAAGAATGGATGCAAGAGCAGGAAAATCAGAAAGGAGGATGGATCCTTCTACTGAAGGGAAAGAGAGTGATTTGGCAACCATTGCAAATGAAGTTGAGGCAAAGAGTGATTGCCTTATTGAAGGAGGAACTAAGATTTCTTGAGCCAGAGATGGAATTTGAAGATTCCACATGCATATTTGTTCAAAAGGAAGTGCTAGAGGAAGCAGTCAAGACTGAAAAGTCTTGTGGGTTTAAAACTAATGAGTTGTGTATGTTTGCAGGTATAGCACGGGGAGATAAGCAAGCTTTAGAGTTTGTTCATGAAGAGTTGAATATGAAGGCTGTTCAGATCGATGCTCAGATAGCAAGATCTCAGGAGGGAATGAAGACAAAGGAGTCTAATCAGAATATTGGTGCAGAGAGAGAAGGACTAACTGATGACTGGTCAAGAGCTGGTGAAGGTATGGAAAATTGTGTGAAGTTTCCGAGTTCTACTCCTAATGAAATTGTTGAATTGTATAGGAAACTAGATCTTCAGAGAAGAGAATTGGAGAGACAGAGGACTTATGTACAGGATAATTTGCTGAAGAAGCAAGGCAGGAAAGTTTTCATGGATGAAAGTCATGAAGCAGAGGATGGTAAGAAGGAAAGACTAGCTGACAGTCTCATGGTGAATGCAACTTAGCATACTGATGTGCTGACAAGGGAGTTGGAAGAAAACTCAAAGCAGCATACTGAAGTGTTTCCAGGAGAACCTGAGGATAAAGCAAGTAAAGATTTCTAAGTCCTGAAGAAGACTTGGAACTGTAGAGAAAAAACTTGGTGACGGAATCAACAAGTGAGACCATTGGGTCTTGTGATTTTGAAGCTGACAATTTGATTGTGTATACAGGTGATGCAGATGACAGTCCATCACTTGGAATTGTCTTGGAAGAAGAAGAACTGTTGCAGAAAGGAAATGATAAAATCATGTCTCATATGCAGAGGCTTGTTACCATGGGTGACAAAAAAGAGTTGGCTTTTCTGTATAGCCAAGAGAAGACTGGTGGACAAAATTTTGGAACTGCTACAATGATAGAGGATGAGGCAACAGTGTTTCAAGAACTTGATTTGATTGCCAGAATCAATCAAGATGATACTGGACAATTACTGAAGATTTTCGAAACGGAAGACGAAGGTTATGATGGAACTAATTTACAACATGTTGTTGAGAAGAAATGGCTAGAATGTTTGCTGGAGATAGAAGAAGAAGTTGCAGGTGATGAGAAAAAGAATGTTGCAGAGGGACAGGAAGTTTGGGAGGCAGTAACATGTGGGGTAATATCTACAGGAGTAAAACCAATAATCAGGGAGATGACAGCTGAGACAACATTGACAGCAACAACATTTATGGTGGCAGCTGAAGCAACATCTATGGGGGAACTGAAGCCTTATGTTTTTTATTCTAACAATTGTTTTGTGAATACAGGTTTTATTGCAGATGCTGGAGAAAATATATTAGACAGAGAAATTGAACTGATGAGGCGGATGATGATGAAAGTATCCTGGAAAAGGCCAGCAGCAGTAAAACAAAGGAGAAGTAGCAAAAGAAAGACAATAGAAGATTGTGAAAGCCTATTCAGTGGGGCAATGCAGCATAAAGTGTGGAGACCTGGAGAAGAACAACAGATAGAAGCAACGACAAGTGGAAAGTTACAGCACAAGATATGGGATCCAGGCATACACAGATCTGAACACATGATCAGGCGATCATGTTTAATTTCAACCTTGAGAGTCTGATGCAGGAGCATCAAGGCCATTTTTCATTTGTAAATATGTAATAAAGGGGGGTGTGACATTTTTATTATTTTATTAATTAATTTAGGAGATAAAGTGAGGATTTTGTAAATATTCTTTTATTAATTAAAAGGATATGAGAGAAATAGATTAGGAGAAAAATTAGAAAGTAGGTATTCTATGTATGGGACTTTGTTGAGTCCACACCTAAAATGTATATTTAGTTGAGGATTAGGTGGAGAGATTTTTGGAGTGAATTAAATGCATTATTTATGTATAAATATGAGTGGGTTTTGTGAGGAAAATATACTTGAATAGTAGGGGAGTGAGAGAGTGAGTAGAGAGTAGGGTCTCTACTTGCAAGCCTTCGGGCATTTATAAAGGGCCATTGATTTGAATATCTGGCCATGAAAAAAAAGCTCTTGTAATTGGTTGTTTTTTTTATATATGGGGATTTTGGCTTTTTGAGCATTCAAGTATTGTTTGATTGATTTTGTGAGAATCTGCTTGCTTTAAATAAGTATATGAAATTTTTGAAATAAGTTCTGAGTTATTTCTGAAAGAAGTTATGAGATATGTCTTTGCATACATTGAAGGAATCGATATCACCAAATATCGATATCATAATTAATCGAATGAGCATTTATTGAAAAACGCAGGAATAGGCATATATATTCCTGAAGGAGTACTAGATTGAATGTCAAATAAGTGGCATATCGACTTTGGAAAGTCGACTTTATTGAAGGTGCAATCGTTTAATGAGCATCTGGTTGAACTGTTGTGAAAAGTGCAGAATAAATGTTTGAAATCGTGTTGAGTTATTTGTGGTGTTTAAACTACAGGTTCAGAGATTGAAGAAAACCGGAGTTTGGGAAAACGAAAGAATTGAAGTTATACAAATCGATGTGTTAATATCGACCTGTGGTTGAATGAGCACAGAAGTATATGGAGCAGACTTGACAAATGGTAATCGATTGAAGGGTAAATGTTGTGCGAGCTGGATCGTATGGAGTTATTTGAATCAATTTCTATGAAATTGATTCACAGTAATTAAGGTGAAAGACTTCGGCAAAGGCGTTTGGATGCAGTTGATAGTTAATGTTTGAGAAAATCCGTTAAAGGTTTAAGTCCTAAGAAATCTGTAATTCAATTGTCAATTTGCTGAATGAAATCTATTGTTAAGGTATAAGTTGCAGCAATAATCCAGTTTATGATTGCCATATTCAATTGGGATTGATTTTTATTCTATTCTGAATTTGTGCTGGATGCTAATTAAAACAGGGAATTAATATGCTTTGGTCTTATTGGTGGAGAATAGACTGCATTTAAAGGTAGCGCAGAGAGCTAATAAGAATGTGAGGGATTTGAACGAATGCATAATGTGTAACGGTAGCGCAGAGAAAAAATAAGAAGTCTATTTGAAATTGATGTGAGCAGAATCAATCTAACTCTGACCGAATGTTTAAGGTAAGGGCGAAATTGAATTTGCAGTAGTTATATGAATTCAGGTACAACGTTGGCTTGGCGGAATGAGTGATAGATTTGAAATTTGTTTGGAAGCTGATGCCAAGACTCCACCAGCATTGCTTGAAGCCTGTCAACGCTGGGAAAACAAAGGATTCAAGCAGTATTGCGTATCTTTGCAGAAAATTGCAGATAAAGCTTTGGATAACGCCTCTCAGAAGGCAGAGGAAGCCTTTGTACAAGTGGTAAGGAATGAAGTTGAGTTTTGGAATATGAGTTATGATGACCATAATTGAAAAGTTATTTTGGAACATTGAAAAGCTTTGTTATCTTGGAATTGGTTTTGATGCGAAAGTATTTGAGTTTATGAAGTTGAGTTTGAAAAGAGCATGGAGGTTGTTGAATTGAGCACATGACTAAATGAGAAGCCTTGGGGGGGTTTAAAATTATAAAAGCCTAGAAATTAAAGTTGAATGAAACTGCTGGACTTTTTATAAGGGGTTTTAATGCTATTTGAAATCTTCTTTGAGAAGATTTTTGGGTTGTGGTTTATGAACCATATGTTTAAATGCTTCCTCTTGTAAAAGTGATAGTTATGAAATTTCCAGCTATTGAGGTTTTTAATTTGAGAAAATGTTGAGATGCATGTTTATATGCATAGTATTTTTGAAGATTCTGTGTCATGCAGGGTTGCCCTTCATCAAGTAGGGAAGCCTCCCCTTCCACTCCTCCTTATTTCCATTTTCTCCATAACTTTGGCTTCTCTCATCCTAAATCTGCTCAACATCACCTAGATGGTCCAAGTACTTTAGCTACACCCACCCATACACCCATTGTTCAAACCACTTCACTTCATCACCTTCCTCCACTTGTTAATCCCCCATTGTTTCCACAAGCTCATACCATGGCGACATGGTATGCTCCCTTAGTCCTTCCTTTACCTCTAGTTTCTCTACCACAGCACTATCAGTCCAAGATTCCATTATATGATGCTAGTAGTTCTACTAAAGCTCAACAACATCTGGATAGAATGAATGGCTACTTTGGTAGACAAGAAATAGATGATGAAACTGTGAAACTTAGAATGTTTTCTCAAAGCTTAGGGGGAGAAGCAAGAAAATGGTTCAAAGGATTAACCCCTAACAGTATTAATGATCTTTCTTATTTTCATCAACTTTTCCTAAACAAATGGGAATTCAACATAAATCCTCCTCAAATCCTATCAAAATATAATGAACTTAAAATAAACGCTAGAGAGAGTGTCCAAGATTATTGCACTAGATTCAATAGTGTTTATAATGCACTCCCTCCACAAATGAAACCCCCACAAGGCTTAGCCTTAATGAAGTTTCCTGAAGGATTTGACCCAGACATGTGTTACCAATTAAGGGAGAGAGAACCCCTCACATTAGAAGATATGCAGAAAGGAGCAATAAGTGTAGAAGCTAACCTAAATTCTAGAAGGGCTAGATTGAAAGTAGAGAAAAAGGTTACCTACAAATATGAAGCTAGACCCTCCACATCAGATTCAAAAATTGATACTATGGTTAGAACCATGGAGATGAGGATGGAGAGGATAAACATGAATGGGAGAGCTTAACTAAAGAAAATCAAACAGCTCCTCAAAATAAAAATCAAAATCAGAACCAAAGCTTTAGGAGGAATCCCCCTCAAATTAGAAAAAGAGTCCATGATCAGCAAGTCAGACCTCCTTTTCAACGAAACTATGCTGGTGAAGATGAGGGAGTGATTGAAGAAATAGAGGGAAAACACATAAAATTATTGGGAGTAAATATTCAGGACATTGTTTTCCTAAATGAAGAAGAACAAGGCATATTTGCACCTTATGATGAAGAAAGCCCAGAATCTGAAGATTACAAACAAGGCCCTAAAAATGCTATAATGGAAGTAAACAGACAATACGACCTTAGGAGAAAAAAGAATCAAGACACTCCCAAAAACAAAACCTTTGAAATTTCTGCTAGAAACAATTCTAAAAACAATTCTAAAAAGATAGCAGAAAACAACAAACCAGTGACTAAAATTTCTGATAAAAACAAAGGAAAAAACAGTCAAATTAAGGACAAACTTAGTGTGAACAAAGTGGCACTTGAAACTCAGCTAATGCTCCTAGTAAAATCATTTTAACTATTGTTCATAATAAAAAATAGCAAGCTGAATTTGTTGAGAAAACAGTGACTAAGAAGGATGATTTAAACATTTCGAAAGCTCATATACCTTTTAGCATAGAGAGTGAAATTTCCAAAATCAAGATCCGTGTCCCTCTCAATGAATTAGTCACTCAAGATATATATAAAACCCAAATTTTGAGAGCTTTAAACATAGGATAACAAAATAATTCTTTCAATGTGACTGATGATAAGCCTAAGCTTATGTTTGGACCAGAAGTAGAAGGAAAATTTCAGGAGGGAGGTGTTCCCCCTTTTTATGTCAGTATAAACATCCATGCTAATATTTTGCACAATGCCATGCTTGAATGAGGAGCCTCCCACAACCTTATGCCTAAAGTAGTGATGGAGAGACTAGGCCTTGAGATAACTAGACCTTACAAAGATTTATTTTTCAACTTAGTACAAATACCATCCAAGAGCTTAGTGATGGAAATTATAGTGGCTGATATACCTCCTAAATATGGCATGCTCCTTTCAATATCATGGGGTGCTAAACTCCAAGGTACCCTGCAAATGGATATGAGTTATGCAACCATCCATGTTTTTAGTCAACCAAGAAGAATATATAGGGAAACACATATGAAATACATGGTTAGTAGTCAAGAAAAACTAGAAAAATCCCCTCTTTATTCTATTCACACAAAACTTGACTCATTCATTCTTTACACTGATGAAAATCTTAATGAGAAAGGAGAAGGAGATGATAAACTAGCAATAGGAAAAGAGGGAAGAAAGGAGAAAAAGATAAAACAGTTTGCTAACTCAGAACATCACAGAAAACATAATGAAGATCATGGACAAAAAACCAACCATCAACATAGGACTAATCATGACAAATAAGATAAAACTCATCATAGTGAAATCCTTGAGGAAGAAAGTGAAAATGAACATAGTGTTGATCCTAAAAAACAACATAATGACAGCCAAAATAAATAGGTCAAAGAGGACAGAAACGACTTTAATAAAAAATCTGAATATGAACCTCTTTGGAGTAGGAGTTTTGATGGGTCTTGTAGTAAAACTGGTTTAGGAGCAGGCATATGGGTGCATAACACAAAAAATAATCATGCTAAGGGCCATTCATATAAACTAAATTTTCAATGCACAAATAACATAGCTGAATACGAGACTCTCCTCATAGGATTGAAATTATTGAAAAAACTAGGAGCCAAGAGGATAACAGTTCATGGAGACTTAGAACTGATTATTAAACAAGTGAATGGATAATATACTGCCAAGCATCCAAGATTACAAGCATATAGAGATGATGCTACTGACCTTTTGAAAATATTCACAAAATATGAGCTTAAATTTGTCCCTAGAAACCAAAACATTTTTGCAAATAGTTTAGCATTTTCTGCTAGTACATGTCAAAATCCTTATGAAAGAAAACAATACATAGTCCAAGTTAAATATAGACCAGCAATCCCTGATAATATCAAATATTTGCAAGTATTTGAAGGAGATAAACAGATAGATGAATTCCTATAGTCTAGAAATGGGTTTGAAATGACCAATTTAGACTCAGAGTCTGAAGAAGACTGTCCTACTGAGGAAAAATCTTGTGAAGAAGAAAATCCTAACATTTTTGAGATAAAACATTACTGATATAAATCTGTTAACTAAAGAACATCCACATAAAACAGAGATGAGCACTAATTTAGAACAAGAAGATTTTGAATTGCTGCAATCTAACTCTGATAACTTTCCAAAGGGACTGGTACCTCTAGAAGAATTGTTTTACTTTAATAATGGTTCCAAGAAGACTAAAATGGAACTCACTGAAACTGAAATAGAAGAGCACAATATAGGCAGTGAACTCAAACACAAAATGATTAAATTATCCAAATCACTGCCAGCTCATATAAAATTGAAATATCTTGAGCTTCTTAGAGAATTTTTTGATGATTTTTCTTGGAGTTATGAGGACTTAAAATCATATGATATAGAGATAATTCTACATAAGATACCCCTCAAATAATACCAGAAATATTTTAGACAAAAATTGCGTAGAATATGTTAGCGCTCGAATCTACCTTAGGCTAAAATAAGGTAAAACTCAAGGCTACATCAAACCACGCTCAGCCTCGTAGCTAGCCCTACGAGGACAGGAGAGGGCTCTCTTCGGGTCTATCTCAGCAAAAGGTCTTCAAAGGGGCTGAGATGACTTAAAATTGGAACTGATTTTAGGCTAGTAAATAGATAGGAAAGTTTGATTTTGATTTTTTTGGGTTTTTGTTAAAAAAAGTGGGAAAAATAATTTTGGGCTCGGGGATGAGGCCAGATCTTTTGCAGAATTCGAGTTGGGGCAAGGTAGGTAGTAGTTTTGATGCTTTTGATCATGTGTATGGATGGATCAGAATGACAAGGAGCTGAAGAGGGCGAGGGAGAACATGAATCCTCTCCAAACAGGCGAAAACATGTAAAACTAAACAAATTGAAAGGCAGAGCACTGAAATCAATGGATTCTACCTCATTTACTCATTTATTTAGTTTCAGAAGCATAAGAAGGGAATGGCATACATAAAACATGAAATAACTTACAATAAAATGAGAGAAAACACCATCAAGAACTGAAAGCCACAAGAATCCCAACAGGTGCTGCAAAACCTCTGATCTTTCCTTAGCCAAAATGTGAAAAATATGTACAATAGTGTGCCAAAATTTTCCCAAGAGTCCAACCTATATAATGTCTCAGAAACTACATCATATAGACCATCCTAACCCCTTCCCATGCCTCTATGGGTCGAATTCCTCCTTCTAGGAGTAGTTTCAACTAATTCTAAACAAGGAGCTGGAATCTAGGCAGCCAAACAACTTGCCTCTAAAAGGAAGGAAACTGATTCTTTGACTTGATTTTCACTTTTTTGGGACTGAATCATCTAGAATAGGTAAAAGTGAATCAAAGTTACATTCCAACCACAAAATTACATCAAGATAAGTCAAAAATTACATCCACAATCAAAACTGGTCCAACTGGCCGGAATCCTGAGCTGGAAGGTGAAAAATTGGGCAAATTTCTCTATGCGCCACGCGCCTGAGCTCTATGCATCGTGCACCTTTCAGCCTATTTTTGGGGCACTTCCCGGCATCAAAATCAATCTCATGATATCTTGATGGAAAGCCCTGGATGTCTGATATCCAGCCCAAGTGGAATTTCTCAATTTGGAGCTCATTGGCCCCTCCAAAACTTCATTCTCCCACAAGTACTTCCTGCTACTGAAAAAGGTGGCAGAAAGGTGATTTTCATGGTGTTTTTGGCCATTTTGATCATCCAGAACTTGGTGAAATTCTTTGGCCATATTGGAGCATGCATAACTTACCATGAAAAATCCAGAAATATAAAGTTTTCCTCCAGCAAGTTTCCCAATCATAAGCGCGCGCGTCGACGCGCTACGTGTTGGGCTGAAAAACCTGTTTTGAGACCAAAATTTTCCAAAATGAAAAAAACTTCTTCAAATTTGCTCAAATTCAGAGAAAAGACTCTCCATCATGTATCATGCCCAGCCAATGAAGCCTCGGCCAAAATCCAGAGTGGATCAGGCCTCTTCCGCCGTTTTAGTGCTCCGCTCAACCTCCTCTTCAGAATCTTCATTTTTGCTTTGCAGACGTGCATGCGGGCCCAATAATGACCTTTCATGTGACGAAGCATGTCTTTGTCTCTATTGGCCTTTGCCAACAACTTCTCCAGATGAATGTTAACATGTATGAGTTCGGTCACTCACTCAACTGGTGTCATGTCACCAGGTCTCTTCCGGGCCAATTGTCGATCTTCACGGATTCGATGTAGCTCCAAAAGTGTGTGCTAATCCTCTAGCTATTTGTTACACTGATCTAGATATTTTATCACCAACTGAGCTCTCTGCAACTCAACATTCAGCATGTCAATCTCGGCCTTCTGCTCCTGGACGATCTCTTTCAGTTTCGAGCTAGGAGAGCTCGCATCAACATCAATCAATGTGAATTACGTATCTTGGCCTCCTGAGGGGCCCTCGTCATGCATAGGCCTTTTGCCTCTGTCCTAAATCTATACCTGTGCTGAAGAATAAGGCAAGACCCCTTCCACCCTAGGTGGAGATAATACTCGCACTGCTAATGAAGTCAACGAGACCCCTTCCACCCCGGGTTGAGATAGTACTCGTCGTGTAGCTGCAAATAAGGCTCTGTGGCCTCGCTGATATGTCACATACACTAGAGCACTGATATGCTCGGTCTCAGGAATTTCAAGCTGGTGTGAAGGCTCTCCCTCATCATGAACTACCTCAGGAGGCGGCTGTGGCGCTGCGAAGAAGTCACTGGAGATGAAATCCTCCCAAGTAATGCCCTGTTGTGTCAACTGATGTACCACCATGATTTTGATCAGCGCGTAATGATATATGTTGCTATGCTGTTGTGCTGGGGTATTCTTCTATACAAGAAAAGTCATCCGCTCTATGTTGCGATACATGAAGTATGGAATGCTCATCATACGTACCGTCGTGAAATGCATCAACAAACGGACATGGTATGCATAGAGGCGCGAGAATCTGCCCTCGCAACTGAAATATCGAATGATGAGTTTCATCAATGGTGCAAACTCATCCTTCAGAAATCTGAATGGAAATACCCTGCTCAGCTGCCTCATAAACCCAGGTTTGATGTATGGCTCATAGTAGGATTTCTCTAGCTGCTGTCGTTTGTTCCATTCCTCTCCTATATTTGGTATCTCGGTGGCCTGAGCAATGGTCTCTGGTGACAGAATGAAATCTACTCCGGCAAGGTTTACACAACCATCATGTAAATGTAGAACAAATAGGCGAGCTAGCTCATGATGATGCTAAGTTCGGGAAATCATCTCATAGTATTGGAAACATGACTGATGCTGAAAACAATCCATTGCAAGCGGGAAAGCTTGCAATTGAGCCAAAGAAGTAGGCTCCTCCCTGACATGTCTACCACTTTTGCCACTTTTTTGTGAGACCTCCGTGGCACATTAACCTCTGTTGTGGAATAACTGTCATACTCCTGCTCATAAACTGAATCCGTCTCTGACATGGTGCTGAAATCAAGATGTTTGCAAAATATATGCTGATATAGGTGTAGTGAAAACAAGAGTTTCAGTGTATACCCAAATCCCAAATGTGTCACTTGTGTATCAAGGCGCTATAGGAAAACCATAATGATAAAGGCACTGTCAAATGAATTTGAATGGAAAACAGTCACTGTTTTGACTACAAGGGGATTTGACAAATGAGTAGAAAAGAGTGTAATGTGGAGGAAATAACTATTAGGAACAAAAGTGACAATAGCCCTTGCAGTGTTTGACAATGTCAATGGAGGATGTGGACAAGTGAAAATGGGACTATGTTATAACATGAATGATAAACAGTGTGACAATGACAATGGCAATAACAATGACAGCAGTGATGTAATGGAAAAGAGAGAGCGTGAGGCTAAGGTAAATAATGAGCAGGGACACCACTGACAGTAGATGGCATGAGTATATATATCAACAACACAAGTTTGGAAACCCCCACAAAATCACTAACATTTGTTTCAAAACCCTAGGGAGTGATTTAGCAATGAACAAAGGGTTTATATCTCACCACACTAAACACTTGTTTTTTCATTTTCAAAACACCATAATCATGTCCAAAATTCACTAAGTAAGCGTGAAGAACCTACTTGCAAGCAAATCGAGGCAATTTGGCATGAATCTGGGCGAAGGAGCAAAAATTTTTGGCCCTGAAATTCTATGCGCCGCGCGCATGCCCAGTGCGTCGTCCGCTGTGTGTGCGTCGCGCGCATGCAAATTTGCACAGGCTTGTGAAGCCCAGTGCGTCGCGCGCGGTATGTGAGTTGCGCGCCTCTTGTATGCGCCGCGCGCACTTCCACTCCAACTCCACGACTCTGAAACACTCCAAACTTGACTCCAACACTCCAACTCGAATTTGCTTTGGAAATTTATAAAAAAGGATTTGTCTTCAATGCTTTATATAGGTTGGAAAATATCTCACAAGAATCAGATTTGCTTTTAATTTTCTCCATAACCCACTTTGCAATGTTTGGCAATCTTGGCACTTTGTCATTTAATGCAATTCTGTCTTTGGCTTTTCACTGTTTTTTCTGAGTCTTGGACTGATGAAACTTGGTTGTTTTTGCAGGGATTTTGGCATTTTGGCTTCGGAAAAGACCAGAGGCTGCTTTGAACTTTCTATAGTGGAACAAATACATAATTATTACAAAAAATAAATTTGACAGTTTCTAGTTCCAAGACAGAGTTTTGGACTAGAAATGCCTTCAAATGTTTTTAAGAATAAAAATATGAAATGGGAACCTTTTCCAAACCAACCTCATGGCCTGCGGGCTTTTATCACATGTATCAAAGACTGAAAAACCCTAGACTCTAGGACTAAAGACTCTTTTTGACGAAAATAATCATTTATGACCATGAATGACGTGACCTGAACTTCAGTGATTTTTGAGGAATTTTAATTAGCCCTGCAGGTACAAGCATGAGGAAACACAAGACGACCATACCCTCTTGTCAGTCAATGGGATACCCCTGGCGAAATGCAACAAAGTAGAATGAGCGAGACACCTAAAAATGATATGCAAAAAGTGAGATGATCTCTGACGGAGGGCTGTAAGGACCAACTCTAACAGAATAAACCCTATGAAATTACCCCTGGTCGAGAAAGAAATCAAGAAAATGTATGATGCTGGAATCATAGTCCTAGTCAGATACTCAGAGTGGGTATCAAATCTTGTAGCTATGAGGATGAAAACAGGAGAAATAAGGCTTTGTATAGACTTTAGGAATTTAAACAAAGCCTCTTTAAAGGATAATTACCCCTTGCCCAAAATGGATCATATCTTACAGAGGGTAGTAGGTTCTAAGAGAATTTATTTGCTAGATGGCTTTTCAGGATACAACCAAGTATTGGTACACACTGATGATCAACTTAAAACAACTTTCATTACACCTTGGGGTACTTTCATGTATGTGAAAATGCCTTTTGGTTTAATGAATGCTGGTGCCACATTCCAAAGAGCCATGGATATTGCTTTCTTAGAAGAGATAGGCTTCTTCATTGTGATATATTTAGATGACCTCATTTTCTATTCCAAAACATATGAAGAACACCTTGCTCACTTAAGAATAGTCTTTGAAAGGTGTATAAATTATGTTCTATCCTTAAACCCAAAGAAAACTCTATTTGGCTTCCAAGAAGGCAAACTTCTAGGCCATATCATATCTGAAGAGGGAATAAAGATAGACCCAAAAAGGATTGAAGGAATATTGCAAATCAATCATCCTAGAAACATTAAAGAACTGCAATATTTTATTAGAAATATTAATTTCTTAAGAAGTTTCATACCAAATCTTTCTGAAATCCTTAGAAACATAACAAACATGGTAAATAGGGAAACATGAGTAAAATGGACCATTGAAGCAAAACAATCCTTTGAACTGGTTAAATAAGTGCTCACCCAAACACCATTTCTCATTAGCCCTGATTTTAACAAATATTTCTTCATCTTATCCTTTGCATCAGAACACACAGTTGCTACTGTCCTACTTCAGAAAAACATAAAAGGACAAGAACAACCCATTGCACTTTTCAAAAATCCTTTAAGAGGTGCACCTCTAAAATACAACATAATGGAAAAACATGCTTTTACCTTAGTCAAGGCCTTGAAAGATTTTAGAGTTTATATTTTACACTTACACATCATTGCTTTTGTTCCACACACAGTTGTCAAGGACATTTTAACACAAGATCCTGATGGAAAAAGAAGAAAGTGGATTGCTGTTATATTAGAATATGATTTAGAAATCAGACCCACTAAACTGGTCAAAGGACAAGGACTTGCAAAACTTATGGTTGAATCAAATCTTAAAGCCTTTGATATGAATATGGTTGATGTTTTAGAAGAACAAGAATAATGCACAGCCCCTCCTGTTCAAGAAGTATTGCTGAATTCACCTTGGTATGTTGATATTTTATATGTGATTTTCTATCTTAATGTTCTTCCTAGTTTATCTAAAACAAAGGAAAGATTTTTGAAGTTAAAAGCTGTAAATTACTACATTATGGATAAATGGTTATATTGGAAAAATGATAGTGGTGTATTGCTTAAATTGTTTTCTTGAGAATGATGCATAGAAGATCAAGCATGAATTTCATGAAGGGGAATGTGGAGGACACCTCTATTGGAAATCAACAGTCAATAAAATCCCTAGAGTTGGTTATTATTGGCCCACCCTCTTCCAAGACATCCATAAACTGGTAGTTTCCTGCCACAAGTGTCAAATCTTTGAAGGTAAAAAGAAACTCTTACCCTTACCTTTGCATCCTATCTCTATTGAAGCTCCTTTTAAACATTGGGGCCTAGAATTCATTGGGGAAATCCATCATTCTTCATCTACCCAACATAAATAGATCCTCACAACAACTGATTACTTTACAAAATCGATAGAGGCCATGCCCTCTAGAACTGGCACTAATCTAGTCATTATTAAATTCCTTGAAAACCATATTTTGTCTATATTTGGTTATCCTAGAAATATTATCACTGAAAATGCTGCTGCCTTTAGATCCAAGAGGATGGTAGACTTTTGCCACAAATATCAGATCACATTGGGTCATTCCACATCTTATTACCCTCAAGGTAATGGGTTGGCAGAATCCTCAAACAAAAGTTAGATAAAAATCATCAAGAAGTTGCTGGAAGGAATTCAAAAATCATGGTACAACAATCTAGTACATGCATTATGGGCAGATAGGTTAACATGAAAGAAATCAATTGGAATGTCTCCCTACCAACTAGTTTATGGAGTAGATGCAATTTTTCCAACAAGCCTAGGAGTGCCAGTCATGAAGGTGATCCAAGACATACAGTCTGAAGAAAATGACATGATAAGAAGGATAAATCAGACTATACAGTTGCAACAAACCATAGATGAGGTATACAATAAAACACAATTAGTACAAGAAAACATCAAGAAGCTATTTGATAAAAGGACAAAAGAAAATGATTTCAACATTGGAGAAAAAGTGCTCAAATGGGACACAAGAAGAGAAGACAAGGGAAAGCATGGTAAGTTTGAAAATCTATGGAAAGGTCCCTACATCATCCATTCTACTAGAGGAAACAATGTATTTTTCTTACAAGAGATGAATGGAGCAAAAATTTTTGAAGGTCCTGTCAATGGGAGGATGCTCAAGCGTTATTTCCATTAAGATGCCTAAGTTTAAAACTTTATCCATTGTATATAAAATTGTTTAAAGAAAGATGAGAAAAAATAGATACAAAAATAGAAAAACAAAGAAAAATAGGTCATAAAAAGAAAAGGTACAATCCCATACCAAAAAGAGGGTAGAAAAAGAAAAGGTACATCCCCATACCAAAAAGAGTTTTTGCTAAAAGTGTGCAAGTCCAAATTCCACTGCTTGAGGAGAAAAGCCTTATTCAGTCATACAGCCTAATGATGATTGAGTGAGTTTTAAATTTCTGTTGATAGGTTAGTGAATGAAGATTTTCCAAACTGTCTAGACTTGTCTTGTCAGTAGACTAGATTAGATTAGGAAAATAAATTGGTTCCAAAGCTCAAAAATCTGAACCAAGATAGAAAGAGAGGGATAAAAAAGCAAATTCCAGATTTCAGCACTCAAAATTTTGTGTTAAAAATCTGCAAAATAAATTTTGTATGCATACTTGTACAAAGTATCACTGCTTATAAAAAATCAGACTGTTCAATCCTGATTTGGTAATGTTTTCAAGTTTTTGTTCTAGACTAGAGAATAAAAATCTGTCATACAGCTTAATCTTGACAGATAGTTAGAATATGTAGAGAAATAAATGAGTTCATCAGTTTAATCTGAACTCTAGGATGATATAAGTGTAGAGTTTGTTAGTTTCCTATTTTCAAAAGAAAATGATGTCAAGGGTAGGCTAATTCAAATGCACCCATTGAAGAAACAATGTTAGAACAAGTAATATGGGTAGGTAGAAGTTGAGTTGAAATTGATCATGGTATGATTCAGATGCTGCAAATGACAATTCCAAAACAGTAAATCATCAAGTTAAAGGAGCTTTTTCAAGGTGAAAATCAAGGCATTGGTCTACTTCTTCCAGATATTTTATTTTCTGAGGTTCTTGACACCTCCTAAAGGAGCTTCCCTCCCCAATTGGAGCCACTATTAGCCATCTATAATTTTTGCTAATATCAAAAGATGACTAAAAAATGATTTTGGATTTCTGGAAACAGTATTTGAGAAACACTGTGAGTTCTATAAATCTCACCGCCTTCATCAATCAGAGAGTGACTATTTTTCACTAAACTTTCTTGTCTTCTGCCTTCTCGAATTTTACCCTGCTGCAAAGAAAACTCCATTTTTTGGCTCACTGGCCTTATTCATCCCTCCACTAACACCCTCATTTATCCCTTTTTTCCCCTCTTAAAAATTCCTAAAAATCCTCCCTCATTTCACCATTTTCTTCTCAAACAGCCTTAAAACAATGTAAAAATACTTTTTCATTGTTTTAGCCTAAACCTTTGGATCCTCTAAAAACCTTGCAAAACTCAGTTTTTATGATAAAAACCTACTTTTTGTGAAAATGTCCTTTAAGCCCCCTTTTCGGCTTAAACCCAGCCCCCTCACCCATATGACTCTAAAACCATGACCCTCTGCCTATTCCTAACACCTTCTGCCATGTACCTACACCTCCGCCCTTTCATTTTATTTAAACCTCAAACCTTATAAAAAACCCACCCAAACCTTCGAAAAAAAATTAAAACATGGACCCGCTTCTCTTCCAACTGCTCAGTTTATCATGCAATCTCCAACGTTGATCAAAGGCTCTCAACCCGATCCAACGACCACTGCATCTCCTCCCTTAATCCCACATATAACCCAACACCATGCTACATGACAAAATCTGCCACATCATCACTCCCTCCATTTAACCCCTCGTCAAAAAAATCTCGACACCTGTTCTGGGCTCCACTCCATGGATCTGCACCCTAGCCCCAAAAGCCCTCCACACCGTCAATCTCACCTCTTGAGATTTGACAGTCTAAAACTCATATCAGGTAGAATTATGCTCCGAAGTTTAACACCCCCAACCCACGCGGGAAAATTTGTTTCGCTCTGGACACACTTTAGTTAATCTATGGTATCGCACAGCCCAGGGCCAATACCACGTACCGCCCAATGTCCACGTGATAAACCACCTCGGTTTTCCCAAAACCACCTTCCTCCTCTGGCGCTAAAATTCAATTTTCTTCATCCTTCCACCTAGTTCTGCATACGTATTTTTCCCTCTTCACTCCCTCCTCCTCTGCAGATCACCCCCAACGCCTCAGAAACCCACAAAATGCAGTTTAATCCAATCCCGCAGGTTTTTAATTAAATTTTTTTTGTGTGTTTGCTGGTTTTAATGGCGGCAATGTCTAGAGGGACATTCAAGTGATGAAATAACCTCTGGATGACGATTCGAGAGGTAAACACATATAAAGAAGGCCAAAGGTTTACATAAAGCACTTAACCCTCGATGAATCATGATCATCGATGGGTTATAAACCCTTATTACATGAAGAACCCCTCCCTGCACGAAAAATACATATCCAATCAGAAGGAAGCAGTGAAGAAATGAAGGGCAGAAGGATCAAAGGGAAAATTATAGATCAAGAGATAAAACATAATATTAGCCCTTAAAGACAGTGATTAAAGATGAAAATTCAAAAGCTTAAGACCAAGGATGAATAAACAAACAATCATAAAAGTGGAATGATGGATAAAGACAGTAAGGAAAATTATAAAAGACAAATCAAAGGTTCAAAGGTCTAATTACTAAGTTTTATGGTTAAAACAATGACAGATCACCCAAAGATAGCTTCGAATAACTCAACAAAGAATCAATTACTTCCCAAATATAGATTTGCCACCTATAGCATATTTTCTTTCAATAAAGACATCAAGAAGTTATTACACAGTCAAAGATATTTTAAAGCATCTCAACAGTTATTGCAAAGTTATTAAAAAGCCTCTAAAGTCAAAAATTTCAACTAAAATAACTCAGAAGTTATTATTTAAGAGTAACTCTTCCAGATATTTTTGCCTTGGGCCTTGCATGGTCTCAAAGGTCAAAAATCATTAACTCTGTAATAAATAACATTTAGAAACCCTAGTTTTGCAGCACCTCCTCATTTTGCATATAAATATTTCCTTATGAGCTTCATTTTAAATGTTGGTTACTTGATGGTTATTGGAATGATTTTTGCTGTAAAGCTAGTTGAGGAATCCTAGATTGAACTGAAGAAAGCTCTCAGTTGTAGAGAGCTATTGTACATGTATTATTGTAACTGGTTTGATCATCAATAAAACAAACATGTTCACAGGATCCTTGAGCTATATCAATGGTGAAGTTTTCCTAAATTGTTATTGTTTCTCCTTATGTTTTCCATTCTGTCCATTTTTCTCTGATAAAGAAACAGAAGTTTTAGATTAGGATTTTCTATTTCAGCACCCTATTTCTGCCTATATTTATTTATGTTTATGTTTTATCATGCAAGGTCTGATTGGAAGTTTCTTAATTTCCTTCTAGTTATATCTAGCATGTTGTCTTGGAAATGATTCAATAGAGTGAAACAAAGAAACTTTTGGTGAGCCCATGTTCCTTTGAGTAAGACTTGAGATATTGTTTTTAAGACCTTTCTTTAAAGTACACTTACTAAAGTCTAAAACAAGAGAGATTTATGGTATGCCCTACCCTTTGGTCTGCCTTGAAATGTTTCTTTGAAGAGTCTTTGAGAGTTTGTCAAAAGCAGATTAGATTATTTATGTTTGATCTTAGGCCACTCTTACTGTTATCTTACATGTTTTCTTTATCTAAAAGTAGTTCTTGAATTACTGCATTGTTGTCTCAGAGGTTTGCTTATTAAGGTTTGTACAAAGAAGTATATGGTTTTCCCTATCCTTTGGCTTGCTCCAAACATTTATCTTAAAAGGATTTTCTTGTCCAAGTAGAGCTAGATGATTCTTAACTGACTATAGCTCTGATGCCTTCACAACTTATTATTGTTTCATATCAAAATATAATCTAAAGAATCCATTTGATATAGTTAGCTTGCCCTATTAATACCCTTCCAAATTTGACGAGAAATTAAATCCTTTTATGAATCCATAGCCCAATGGATTAATGTTTTCTCACAGTCAATTTGTTTAGTTGAAACATTCCACCAATCCGTCACACCATTGATCTTTCAATCTATCAATTAATCCAACCAAAAACAAAAAAGTCCTTAGAACTTCATAACTAGCCTAAAATCATAAACAAATAACACAAAGATATATCAATTGAAAACACCGTTATAGAGAGATCCCTCTGTGAATCTAGGAAGGCTAGGTCATAGGATTCCAAAGTCGTTTTGATGTGGCCCTTGTAGTGTTTTTTCTTTCCACTCTTACAAATTATAGGGACCCAACATGCGGGATCAGACCACTTGTCCCGAATCGAGAATGGCGAAGAACCAACCAACCTAGAAGAGGGATTTCCTTACGCACAACTATTTTCTATGAAGGTAGTTGATGTGAACTTCGCTGAGATTATTCAGTTCCTGACTACAGGCATGGCAACTGCGGAATATTCGATAAAACAGAAGAAAGGGTTGGTAACCCGCACAACAGATTTCACCATCTTCACAGGTCATCTATACAATATGGGAGGTGACAAACTATTGCAAAGAAACATTTTGGAGCATGAAAGGCACACTATCTTGGCAAAGACTCACGAGGGTGTAGCAGGAGGTCACTATGCAGGAAAAGCAACGGTGCAAAAGATCTTGCGAGCTAGAATATGGTGGCCTACCTGGCATATTGACTCTCATGACTATTTCAAAGGCTGTGATACATGCTAACGAAGTGGAAGACCCTCATGCAGAGATGAAATTACCCTGCAACTGCAAATGACCCTGTAAGCATTTGAAAAGTGGGTCGTCGATTTCGTAGGGCCTATAAACCCACCGGGAAAGAAGACAAGTGTGCACTACATCATAACTGCCGCTAATTACATAATTAAATGGGCTGAAGCACAAGCTGTGAAGGATTGCACTACATATATCACTGCGCACTTCATTTTTGAGCAGATTCTGACCAGGTTTGTATGTCCGAAGGTCTTCATAAGCGATAGAGGTACGCACTTTGTTAATGAAACAATACAGGCCTTGATGGAAGAATTTCAGATCCACCATGGGAAGAGCACTCCATATCATCTGCAAGAAAATAGAGTGGTAGAAGATTTTAATAAAATCTTGGAGCAAGAACTAAGTAAGGTCTGTAATGCCAATCATAGTGACTAGGACGTTCGCATCCCATCTATTATTTGGGTCTACCGAACCACCTGCAAGAAGTTGATAGGAAAAATGCCATTTAGGATGGTCTATGGCAAGGAGGCCATCATTCCCATGGAATATATTGTTCCTAGCTGAATATGGCAGAACCTGATATCATGGAGGAGCATTTAGCATATCTTGTGACAGTATAGGAAGATCGATTCATTGCTAATTTTCACCAACATGTCCAAAAGGCTCGGGATAAGGCATGGGATGATCAACATATTCGACAAAAAACATTTGCGGAGGGCGAATTGGTCCTGTTGTATGATAATTAGTTTTTGAAACACCTAGGGAAGTTTCGTCAGCACTAGCTCAACCCATATATGGTTAAGGACATTACTGGTGGAGGAGCGGTCCGGTTAGCCATGCTACGTGGTGATATGGTACCAAGATATTTCAATGGAAGTTGGCTCAAACCATACCAGATTAAACGAATATATGCCCGGAGTAGCTTTCTAGGGTGGGGTATGCCCACAAAGGCAGATAAGGGTAGCAAGGACCATTCTATGCACAAAGAGCATTCACAAGATTCGAGGCCTGGAGAGGTGCGCTGGGAGCGCAGGGGTGTGTTCGGAGCGCAGAAGGTGCACTGGAAGTGTAGGGGCATGTTCGGAGCACAGAAGGTGCGCTGGAAGTGTAGGGGTGCTCTAGGAGCTCAGGAGGTATGCTAGGAGTGTAGGGGTGCGCTCGGTGCACAAGAGGTGTGAAAATTAGCCATTGGAACAATAAAATCGGGTAAATGGAAAAGGTTACTGTTGAAAGAAGCAGGAAGCCGACATTTAATGAGGTGATTTCTGAAGATTTTTTACCATTTACTTGATGTTAAGTTCCAAATGAAGTTCACCCAACCGTTGATCGAACCCCGCAGCTATAAAATTAGGAGTATAGATCGGACAAGGGTTCCGTATCTCTTGAATAGTTTGTACTTGGCGTGTATGTCGCTGGTGAGTTTGTGCTGTAAGATTTTATGTGCCTATTGCATCCCGTTCATGTATGAGCATCCTACACTCTCTGATAGTAGCAACCTTGAATTTATTTTCCAGACCAGAATGATGGCCACTAATCCCACTGAACCCTCAGAACCTATGACCTCGATGGAACAAGAAACCAAGGAAGTAGTAGAAATTGAATTAGAAGCTGAAGATTCTATATCTATGCCGAGCCAAGCCAAGAATAAGGGGAAAGAAAAAGTGCAAGGATCAAGGAAGCCCACGAAATGGGTTGGGATGAAGGCCCACACCTCACCCCAAAATTTGAAGTCCACATGGACGATGGTCCAGGAAGGCTCGCCCAAACAAGTAAAGAGACCGTTGTCTTCTCAGGAAACGGCCCAGATAGCTTAACCAATCAATTGGTTAACACCCTTTGTTAAGCCTCGCAGGCCCTCGACACGCACGCCGAAGAATATTGATGGCCTGCACACCTATCTGAAGATGCCACTGACTCCAGGGGAGGTCCCCATCATTGGAAAATCCTTTGGCAAACTCCATGAGGTAAAAATTGATGACCATTACCTTGCCAATTTGGAGGCCTTCCGTGAATTGACACTGGAGCTCTACCTCTAAAGGGTCTTGGAAGACGAGGGGATAAATATTGTCCCCATGTGTCGGGTAAATGGATTGGCGAGTTTCGGGCTCTTAAACCTGCTGAGGATGCCGCATTTCAGCCACTACAATATAACGAATCATCTAGTCTGTCAATTTCTTGCCCTGGTCCATGATGGCTGCCTATGGATCCAGGATCGAATCCCCATCGGTGCCCCTCTTATCGATCGAATTACTGGTCTCCCCATGGAAGGGCCAGACACTATGCTGTGCATTGGCAAGAAGTATGAGGGGAATATCGTTGATAAGGTGCATGAGGACTACCATGTGGAGCGGAATACTCGGGGCTTCATGATCAAAACCATTAATGACCCTGGTACGCAGATGGGTACCTTGTTGTTAGCGTGCAATATGATGCGAAAATTCTAGGCGGTCACCATCCCTACATATGTGATTCAGTTGGCAGGATGGTGTGAAAAAGGGGTCTATTTCAATTGGTCCCAGTACTTGTGCAACATGTTTCTGGAAAATGTCCACGAATACCAGGATCATGGTCATGCATTTTGTTACTCCAGGTTGTTGCTTCTCATCACGTTGGTAATGTGGGAAGCACCTGAGGACTCTGTCCTCACTGAGCTCAACCCAGACATGTGCAAGGTGCCCAGATATGTAAAGTTGTGGGACTCTAAGGATGTGCATCGCATCGAGGAAAATCAAGTCTCCTGGGTGCTATTTCATAATGGGATCGCAACAATTATCAATTCCAGGCCGTGCTTGTCATTAACCATTTGCGATAAGTATAAAATCATCGCCACATTCCAGGTAACTATGCATAATGTACAAATAAGAGGCCACAAGGATTCGGTGTGGGTTTCACTCCCATATATGGTTGCGAATGAAGAGATTGACCGTTTGGTTGTGAAATGGCTTCCACATTGGAAGCTTGGCTTCAAAACAGGTGCGAAAGGCAATGAAGGAATGATATCCACGAAGGTCACTCTGCCTGTCATCACCAAAGAAACCAGAGGACAAGGTAAAAGCATGGGGAAGGGCGCCAAAGTTGCATCGAAAAAGGGTTCGTAGCCAGGTAAGAGTACGGGGAAGGGTGTCGAAGCAACATCGCAGAAGGAGTCAAAATAGGATCTAGGTACAAAAGGTCAAGAGGTGGGAGGTACTAACTCCCCTAGAGGTACGAACAGGACTGGTGACACTACTAAATGGCCATGAAATAAGCAGCTATCTTAGTGACCAAAACACGACGAAGGTGTTACGTTGACTGAAGGGGACCTTAAGTAGATTGTAGATGCAGTCACTTTGGCTATAGAGGATAAATGGTTGGATCTAGAAGAGTAGCAAAAAGCCTCGGTCGACACCCTCCAGGCTGAGCTCTGGGCCCTAGAGTTAAAAATTGACACCTTGCAAAAAATTATGATCCAAGTCTGATCAACCCCAACGACTAGCAGCACAATGATCAATACGCTAGAAATCCACCTCTGCCCACTCCTCGGTGTCACCCTTATACTGAGTCCACACAACTTAGGAGTGCAAGTCTAGGCCTACGTGGAGATGCAGTTAGATCTCACCTGCATACCACATCAACCTTTATAGCTTTTCCACGCGTCCCTATTTGAATAAATTCAGCACCGGGATCGACATGTTTATCAGCAGCTCACTACGGCTGAGCAGATCATTGAGGAGAAGACCACTGAGGCCTTGCAGGCATAGGCTACCTGTACCTTCATCACTGCGTAGTAGACAGAGCTAGAGCACCTCATTAGTAAGCTCTGCGTAGACGTTACCAAAGACATCCCAGCTGTGGCCACCCCCTAGGCCAAAATTGAGGGGTTGGTCACAGCGTTGAAACCCGCAAGGACCAAAATCCAGGTGGTCAAAATGCAAATGGAACAAAATATTGTAGATTTACATGCTAAGTTGCAGCCAGAGACACCTCCAGAGGTATGGGCCCAGCGAGCAGCGCTGGTTACAGCGGCTAAAAATGTGATTACAGGGAAAATTTCTCAGGGTTCCCAATTATTGGAAACATCTATGCAGTTATGGACCAAGGTGCAGCGTGACCCTCTCCTACGTGAAATCAACTAGGACCTATGCTGAAAGGAAGAAGCATTTGAGAAGCTGGAGGCCACTATGCCTACTCTGATTCCTGCTCAACAATTGGCACAACTGCGTACCAGCCACACCCTTCAGGATAATATTGATGAGCTCTGCTAGAAGAATAAGGCTCTCAGCGACCGCCTTAAGCCTTGGGCTGACGAAGCCCTCAAGCTATCTCAGGATGTTGATTTTGTTGTTAAGCAACTAAACCAGAATCTGGAGAGCGTCATTGCTGCAACAAAAGGACCTACTTCGCAGAAGTTGGTGGATATTTCTCAAAACGCTACTGCGCAAAGTGAAGGAGTGCTACCACCACTGGTAAAGGCGAGCAAGCTATTGTAAGTGCAGGTGGAGACCCCATGACCACAGTGACTCAGGATGAGTCACAATATTATGTTGGGGAACCGTTGGAACAGGGTCCCCTAAAGCTGCGAATTTTGTACAATTTTGTATATTTTTGGTATTAATTAGTCTAGCACAGCGGTTTTGGGGTGGGTAAAAGGACTGAATGCATTGTAATGGGTCAAGGGTAGACCTAGAGTTTGAAAACCATGGTTTATGGACCACAGGAAATCGTAGGCTAAGTCGCTATAAATAGATGAACATTTTTGAGTCTTAAGGTAGGCAAGAATTAAGTCTGATGCTAAGTGCGAATTCTTAGATCTGTCTTGGGTCGTTTGGGTAAGGACTCCTGTTGGCTGTGTGCTCAGAGATCCTCGGTCCTACTGTGTGCAAACCCTAATGGATGTGTGCACAGGTGGTGTTTGGATTGTAATTGGGTTTGAATGATAATATATGCAGATATAGTTAAAGTATCTCTATGTTATCTAATATGATGTGTTACTGTTGATGTGAACCTTTGGGATCTGTTGGAGCTATGAATACAGTTGTGTTATCTATTTATGCTGTGAATTTGACTGTCTTATGGTATGAAATGTATCTGTAATATGTTCTTGATGTGTTTATGATATTATTTACTAATAACTGATATGCACGCGGATGTGAAGGTAATAACTAGATCTGTGCGAACCTGATAGGTTGTAAACTCATATCTACTTCACTTACCTACTCTCTCTCTGGGTGTGGAAACATGGTTCCAGCGCCCTCCCATACTACTTTGGTTGATACTTTGGCCTGTGCAAGTAGGTCACTGCTGAAAGGGCCAGTAGTATAGGGTTTTGTTGGCAAACCTTAACCTTCGAACCTGGGTTAGGACCCCTCAAGCCAACAGTAACATATATCACATCAACACAAGATGGGAACCAAAACATTAGTCATGCATATATTAAGAGAAAGAAATAGATTACAACCGGAGCCTTGACGTCACAACATCCTTCAGCGGGTCCAGTCGAAGTGCGTCTCGAGCATTAATTAGGGAATTTGTATGTGGCGAGGAAAAATACTAAGCTCTCTCTCGACAAGGGTCTCTCTCTCTGCTCTATCTCACTGGCTATGGATTGTTCCAACAAAATGTTCAGCAATTCCTCTTCAGCTAGTTGCATCAACGTGAGATAGGTTTATTTATAGAGGGAGAGGAGGAGGTTGGGATCCCTCAAATGGTGGAAGGGAGGCCCTATCCTTTTGTAGGTTCCCCCAAAAGGTGGAAACAAGAGGCCAAAGGAAGGTGTTCATGGTTATGCAGTCGAACAACCTAAACTGACTCGCTCACGAAGTAGTCAGCATGGAAAATTTGCCTCTATATTTTAAAAAAATTCCAAAAACATCTCGACACAGGTAGCTCACTGGGACAAAGCACCAATGGGCACCAGGCTCAATGTTAATTTTCTTTATCATTGCGAGGCCATAACGGTCTACCAACGCCAACCCAAAAGCATGTATTTTTTATGGTCTTTTCATAGAAAAGTCAACATAAGAAATTTTCTCCTGATGGCAAGGGATGCAATGATATTCTTTGCAAGGCATGAAACTTCACATAAGTCATAGAAATGGTCCTCCAATGTGCGGGATGGGTATTGCAGGGACGGTGACAAAATTGTGTAACAGATGCCCCCTAAAGCATGAGGTTCGAGAGAGAGGGAGGGGTGAAATGCTTTATGAGAACGTGTTCGAACCAAACATCGTTGTCGAAAGACCTAAAAGTACAAATACAAGTGATATCTCTAATACATGAACATGTGGCATGGGTGCAGCCATCCATAATAGAGTACGTAAAAACTAAGATCCAAGGTATGGACACAGCCATCCAGCAATAAGGATCAAAAAATAGTCGTAGGTATGGTTGCAACCATCCAATCAAAAGAGTCATGCATATAGTCATTATAAACCAAAATATCCTGTTAGCCCCCTATGAATTTTTTGACGAGAAAATAGGGGGCTAAATTGTTTTTGAGCCTTCAATTAATGCATTTCCTTTGAAAACACATCATCCTTGAAGCCTCCTTGTGCCTCTGTCTTTTGAGAAATCCTCACTGTTGTTCCTAGTTTAAAAGCCTCTCTGTTGTAAAGAAGAATGCCCAAAAGGCCTCCTTTTCCCTTATTTCATTTCCCAATAAACCTCTATTTTCTTCCCTTTTTACTCCTCTCTATTTCCCCCATTAACCCTCTAAATCATTTCCATTCCCCTTTAAACCTTGAAAATACCCCTTGTTTGGCTTAATAACCCCTTTTCCTCTCTATCGTTACCCCCCCTTTTTTTGGCCTTAAAATGCATTGAAAATAGGCCGAAAAACCATATTTTACATATGAGGCTTAGCCCCTTTTGAGCCAACCCCCTTAACCACTTCCCCATATGCCCTGTGCCCGAGACCAAGTGCTTAAGGCCTGGGCACTAATCGCATTGGAGAATAAGAGCGGAACATATTTTTCCTTTGTAAATCATGAAAGTTCTGATGCGATTGTGTTAAGTCTGTCGGCCCTTTGAAGAAATCTCCATCGTTGATCTTTTAAAGATATGATGGCCAGCGCTTGTCTTGCGTGTGCCCATCACCCATATCCTTCCACCCCTCCGATTACATATCAACCGTCGACCTATCTATATATCCGACGACTATCGACTCACTCCAATCGTAATCGGAAAAACTTAGTGCACTGCTTCCCATTTCCCTCGATTGCCAACCCCCGATCCGATCTCCACCATCCATACATTCTGATCCAATGGCCCTTATATCTCCCACTCCATTTCTTTACCCCCATCCATCTCCCCATCAATTTAATCTTCGTTTTTGATCCCTCAATGATCTGATGGTCGACGCTTAATCACACCAAAGCCCATCGGGAAATTCAAATGTGTTACCCTCTGCCTCCCCCAATTGCGATCCTCTGATCCAATTGTGACCATCCATTTGATCGAGATCTGACGGCCCTAATTGAATCGCCCTCTGCCCCAGTCGGGTCCCACATCATTGGCCCCGCTTCCTTGTGTTTTCTTCAATTTTCTTTCATCCACTCTGTTTCTTCCCGTTCCACATGTTTTTCATCAATTTTTCACCATTACACCACCATTCCATAGGCCTCCACAACATTTCTTCCGCCACCCCTGGATTTTATAATCAGTTTATTTCATTATTGCAGGTTTTGCAGAGTGGAAATTTCGCTCTGCCTCCATAATCACAACCACGGTGATTCAAAAACAGAAACTTCATTACAGCAACACCGAATGAAATAGAAAAACAGATTAGAGGGGTTCGGGCCTGTTAATTGAATATTTAACACCTAATCATGTGTTCAAAGGTAGAAGACGTAGTTTGAAGAATAAGCACACTTAAAAAGTTACATCAGTGCATTAATATCAGTAGAGCACCATTTCTCCAAAAGGACACCTTCCTACAGACATCTCCATGCCTCCTTGAGCCCTTAAATGTATTTCACTAACAAATCTTCTTTAAGACTGTCAGATAGAAGATATGGAGGTATGGAGAGGCATGCAGACCCTTCTATCTAGATCACTAATTCCAGAAGGTAGCGCAGAGTTCCAAACAGCCAGAAAGGACATCAAGAACACATCTGAGGTCAATCTCGACCTGAAAAACACTCTCGAAGCAGCCTAAAGAGTACACACAACATGCAGAGTCATTAAGCAGAGTGGGCTCGACCTTATGCCTCTACTCTGTCTTAATGAGTCCAATTAAATGTACATCTACTCATGCTATTATTAATTCTCCTATAAGAAACCCCAAGAACATGTTGTAAAGGGTTTGGTTCTTGTTGTTGTTGTTAGAGAGATTCATTTTGACTGTTAGAACAATCTTGGGAGGGAGTAGTAGAGTAGTTTGTAATGTAGTAGGTTGGGAGGAGAAAGTTTGGACTATGATCAACCATTGAGCTCAGTGTTCGTGACTGGGTTTGCATCAATTAATCAAGCAAATTTCACAGGATCTTGGTCTATTACTACGGGTGATGTTTTTTCTTATCACGTTGCTTTATTACATTTTCATGCTATTCATTGGTCTTCTAGTACACATCAGAAATCTGGCATAGGATATACCCTCACATGGTACCCTATGTTTCTGCTCTCCCTACCTTAGATGTTTTCTATTTAATGTGAAACTAAGAGCAAAATCATGTAATTTAGCCAGTGTAGTAGTTGTTGTTCACTGCTAGCTAATGCATGAATTCGGGTTTGCTGCTCAGTTGTTCTTGTTGAGTTCAAGCTAGAGGATTTGGGATACTAGGGATTTAGTGTAGGCCCTATCCACTGGGGTCCTTGTTCAATAGATTTTCTTTTGTAAGATCCCTTGAGCTGGTGTCAAAGTAGGGGAGGTTAAAATTCCTTCTCCGATCTATAGACTCTAGCTTTGTGTTAAATCTTATCTCTCTTTTTCCCTTGGAGCATGCTAAAGCAGACCTGGAGTTAAATGACCTCTGGTCCAATCTATAAGCTACCCTTTGTGCCTTCATTGAGAGTTGCCTTTGAGCATGTCAATGCATGCCTGGAGTTAAATGACCTCTGGCCTGATCTGCAGACTGCCCTCTGGTTCCTTTCCTTCTTTCACCCTCTTTCCTTATTGTTCCATTCCACCATGTATCTAAAATATCCTTTAGTATATATGGCTTTCCCTCTGGAAGCCTTGCTTAGTTTTTTGCAAGTAATCTCCTTTCATAACTCCATAGCCCAATGGATGGCACGTTTCTAACCTATCCTCTTTTGCCAAAACATCCTGCTTCTTTGCTCCTTTTCCTCCCATTACTTTCTCAGTCTATGATCTCATGACTCAACCCAACAACCAACCACATCATTAAAACCCCCCTTCATGCTTCATACCTAGCCTAATATCTCATTTTGAGCTTCAAAGATATATATCATTCTTTGTTTTATGAAGAGATCCCTCTCCGGATCCAAGAGGGCTAGATCCTAGGATCCCAAAGTGGTTTGATGTTGTATTATCTTTTGGTATTGCCAAATATGCCAAAACACAGGAGGAGGAAATCGTACGCAACTTGGAGGGCACCTCCCATGGGATCTCAAACCATGCATGATTCGATGATGTTCCTCATGCCTACTACAGACACATTGCAGGGGTGTCAAACCGAGTTCACCACTTGCTGAGGTGGCTCATACGGGCCATGATGTGTTATCATGAGCGTCACACCGAGTAGACCCCTAGGTTCTATTTCCACGTATTCTTTGAGAGACATGATGTCTCAGGATGTAACCAAAACATACATAGTTTTTGAACTTATGATGCACACTGATGAAAAAATTCAACATATATATATATATACACATCTATTTTCCTGTATGGATCTTTTCGTGATGATGTTTTTCACGAATTATACAAAATGTCTATCTAATACAATGTTAGCTACTCTATTAGTTAATGCGTTAATTCGTCTAGGAATATGTTGATATGTAATGTAATCAAAATTTCTTTCCAGTAAACGAACACACAAATATAACCTTAAGATATGAGAGTTTCTAATAGAATAATTTCCATTAAGTTGAAGAAAAACAAGCTGTGAGTCTAGGTTAACAATCAATGCATGAATGTCGAGGTTAATTTCCTCGGTTAATAGTTTAATAACAACACTATATTCATCAACATTGTTTGTAGTTCATACTAGATAGATACCTTGGAGGTCTATCAACTCACCAGTAGGATCATAAATCACCTAGGCTACTGAAGACAGGTTCTGGGTACTGTGGGAAGCACCATCCACGAAACCGACATAAGGGACAATAAACATCTTCACAATAAGCAATGATCCAATAAGCAGGAAAATGCTCACAAAGCACACCAAGCTGAAAATTTACAAAAATGAAAAGAACACTTATGTACACATACATGCACAAATGACTCATGCATAGTATTTCTTAAGATACAACCCATTTATGGGCTGATCGAGAGGATGACCTTCATAATCAATAACCTCATAGGCCCCAGTCCATAAAGCATGTTTAACAATGTAGGACCCATGCCACATGGGTTGAAATTTTCCTGCCCCCAACTTATCATGAGCTTAGTTGTATATGAGGATGAGGTCTCCTTCTATGAAGGAACGAGGGGAAACCGACTGGAAAAAATGGGCTTTGACCCACTTTTTTTATGCCTGAATGACTAAAGCAGTAAAGCGGCGAGTTTCATACAACCTTTCTATGTAGAGAAGACTCTCTTCTTTTGGTGAAGTATTTGGGAGAAATTCAACAACTAGCTTGAGCAAAGGTATTTTAGATTCAATCAGAACGGTAGCTTCGAGACCATAAACAAGCTGAAATGGAGTGAATCCGGTCGTATCCTTTACTAAGCTCCGGTATGCCAAAAAACTTAAAATAACATGAGATTCCAGTTTGATTTGTGCATCCCAATCGTACGTTGAAGCATAGTGACGAGAACTTTGTTCACGGGTTCAACCTGTCCATTGGCCTGAGGATAGTACGTAGTTGAGTTGTCATGACGCATACCCAACTTGGAAGTCAACTCTGCCACCATGTAATGCAAAAAATGGGAACCATGATCAGTAACAATGGCTTGAGGAACACAAAACCTAGTAATGATGTGATTGAACATAAATTGAGTTGTTGTCTTACTATCAACCATAAGTGTAGGCATTGCTTCGACCCATTTGGTGAAGTAGCCAATGATTATGATGATATAAGCATGGCCCCCGGCCGAGTTAGGGTTACACGTCATAAAATCGATGCCCCACTTCACAAAGGGACCAATGGTAATGATAGGGTGGAGATGGGAAGGCAGAGCGTGCATCTTGTGCTGATAGATCTGGCAATCATGGCACTTGCAGACAACAATAATGCAGTCTTTGAAGATGGCAGGCCAAAAGTACTGAGCACGAAGAATTTTCTCTGTAGTAGCATAACCAGGCATGTGACTGCCACACGTACCACTGTGACAATCATTCAAGGCTTTCTCAGCCTCCTCGAGAGTCAGACACCGTCAGAGAATGGAATCACCTCCGATGTTGTAGAGTGTATCTTTGACTATACGATAAGGTTGTGATTGATGAAAGATGTGTCAGCGGGTATCCTTCATCAACTCAGATCGGAAGGTATAAGTATGAAGATATACGATGATATCACCCTACCAAGGATTGAGGGTTCTAATCAGAAAATGTGTGTCATCCAGAATGTGTTCCTCAGAACCAGATGGAGTGGAGTCGGAAGGGAGAGAGCCAAATTAAATCAGCAAAGACTAATGAATTCTTCGACTTGGCAGTAGTGAACTCCAAATCGAAATCTTGGACGATGAAAATCCACTTCGAGTACTTCCCCCCCAGCAGTTGATGAGACAATATTTAGGTCCTAGGTTTGCAGTCAAAAATCACAGTCACTGTACGCATTCTAATAGAGTGATGAAAACATTGAACAACTTGAACAGAATCCAACACCAACTTCTCGACATGTGCATATCGCGTTTCAGTATTGAGAAGGTTACGAGACAGATAATAAATGACATGCTCGTCACCATAATCATCATCTTGTACCAAAACCATGGAAATTGTGTTGAAAGCGATGGCCAAATAGAGGGAATAATCGTGATGATAGTTCGAAGAATGAAATAGAGGAGCATTGACAAGCAACATCTTCAGCGCATCGAAGGACTTATAGGTGATCTCATCCCAAAGGAACGGGATTCCCTCCTTCAGTAATTGCATAAATCCTTTAGCCACTTCGGAATAGTTAGGTATAAAACGAAGTAAGAAATTAGCCTTCCCCTGCAGACTCTGTAGCTGATGTAATGAGGATGGAGTGGGGAGAATAATGATAGCTTCAACTTTGAGAAGATCGAGACGAATATCATATTTGGAAACAATAAACCATAAGATTCTACCGAAGTCAATGCAGAAGACAAAATTATGTGGATTTAGCCAGATGTTATAGCGTCAACAGTGAAGAAAAATTTGACAGAGATGATCAAGATGGTCTTTACGCTTAGCTGAGTGAGCTGGAACATCATCTAGATAAGGCTCAACAATGTGCTTGATATCGTGGAAAGCATATGAAATTTCTCACTGAAATGTAGCCCTGATAAAGGGGGTCTTATGTTGATTAGTCGGGAGAATGTTAATCTGGTTGTAGCCAGAAAAGCTGTCCATAAGGGAAAAAATCTCACTCCCTCCACAATCATCAATAATTTGATCAATAAAGGGAGTGGGATAATTATCCTTAGGGAAAGCTTGACTAATGTCACAATAATCAACACAGACACGAATGGTACCCTGCTTCTTATCTACAGTGACAATATTGGAAATCCATTCTGTCAAGGGAATTTGATAGATAAAACCAGCTTTGAGATGTTTTTCGACATCTCCCTTAATAGCGGCAGCCTTTCTAGGGTGCACAGGAATAATATGCTGGCGAATAGGCTTCACACCAAGATAATTAGGGATTCCATGCACCATTATACTTTGATTTATGATGGGATTCTCTTCGTAATATCACACAAAGATGTTGTGAAACTCACAAAAAATGCTAGTATAGACTTGAACTTCATCGGAAGAACAGGTCGCCCTAATATGGATGTTCTCGATAATCCCCGGTTTGATGGAAATGTTGATAGGCATCATTTGTGTGATATTACTCAAGTTACCTTCTGTAAAGACCTCGTGTGTCTGAATAGGAGTTTGAAGCGAAGGAGAAGGAACCTGAGAAGCAAACCTCTCAAGAAATGTAGACATGGCCACAAGGCTAGGCATGAATGAGGAATGATGATGCCTATCGTCCCAAGGAGGATCCTCGAGAGACATAGTTTCCATGAAAGCTTCATCGGAGGGAAATATCTCTTTAAAGGGATTGGATAAATTTGAATTTCTGAGCCAAGGGGATTTAGAATAAGTATCAAGAGACATGCCCAAAGGAGCATGATCAGGAGGCAGAGGACTTGAAGCTAAAATAAGCTCATAGTAATAAATCTCGATTGAAATTAATGGCATTGAATCTCCAAATGAATCAATCTGTTCAGACGAAGGGATGATCCATGGATCGTTAGACCTAGAGATCATATTAATCTGAACAATGTTTGGTGGAGGAAGGGGAAAATACCCATAACGGTATGATCTTTGAAGAGACACGGCCCTACGCTCTCGTAAGGCATAGGAATTTGATCCACTTACGAAACTTTTTTCTCGGAAGAAGAAGTGAAGGATGAAAACTGATCAACATTAATGATCTTTCCTTCATGTGGAAATCTCAAAACATGAAAGAGAGTGGACGGAATTCACAACATGGCATAAGACCAACCGCAACCGAGGAGAATATTGTAATTGAGCTTGGTGTCAATTAATTCAACCTCAACGTCAACTGTCCTCCCTTCTAGAGTAATCGGCAAGCCAGCGAGAACACCAAGAGGCTTAGATTCCCTTCCATAAAACTCTTCTAGAGAATTTGGAGATGAATTCGAAGTTGGAGAACCTAGCTTTCTAGTAGGCAGATGACATGACACATGTAAACGCACCCTCATCCACGACCGCTTGATGGATATTTAGTCCATTAATGCCAACTTGTATGATGAGCGCAAGCTGGTGAGGGATACGTGGGAAAAAATTCTCCAAGTCGAAAGTGATAAGGCTCGAATCAGTAGGATCAACCCTGCCGATCGCAGTTAGTAAATCCTTCCATTGACACGGACAACTCTGAAGTACTTATAATGCAAACATCGTAGATGGTGCCTGAGCCAAATCCTCAACAATACTGTAATGTTGAGCAGCACAAACATTAGGATTCTAAGAAGGCTTACAGAGTACACCTTTGGAAGGTGGCCATACAACAAGCTCAGTACTGTGCCTTTCAATCTGAAGAGGCCTAGAAACAAGCAGAGAAGGAGGACCATCAATGATCTCTTTCCCCATTTTCTGACATGGTTCGGTATAATCGTTTGACCAAGTAGATATAGAAATGGATGCAGAACCATTCAT
Source organism: Pinus albicaulis (assembly GCA_034641835.2). Classification (NCBI taxonomy): domain Eukaryota; kingdom Viridiplantae; phylum Streptophyta; class Pinopsida; order Pinales; family Pinaceae; genus Pinus; species Pinus albicaulis. The sequence goes on from CM076569.1 coordinate 290,813,192, forward strand.
CATGAAAAATAAGAGCCAAATGGGGCAAAGGACTGAGGTTTCTCTACCAACTGAGTCTGCTGTGATGGAAATGGTTCTTTAAGATTATTTTAAGTGATCAAGAATGGTCGGAGATAAGAAAACATAATTGGTCAAGTGGTTATCTCTCGTTGAATGGTGGTATAACACTTTCTTCCATACTGCAACAAAAATGACCCCATTTATGGCACTTTATAGATATCGTCCAATGTCCATCACATCATATTTAAGAGAAAATTATAAGGTTCAAGTAGTGGAAGATCACATCGAGCATGAATAAGAAGTTTTGCAACTCTTAAAGGATAACCTAAATTTGGCACAAAATCGAATGACACAACAGGCAGACCAACATCGTAGCAAGAGAATTTTTGATTTAGGAGACTAGGTATTTTTACGGCTACAACCATAAAAAAAAATTTTCCTCAAGCAAGCTAATGAGGATAATAAATTATCGCCAAAAGTACTATGGTCCTTACAAGGTGTTGCTAAATATTGGTACTATGGCATGAAAATTGGAGCTTCCTTCTTCTTCACGAGTGCATCCATTTTTCCATGTTTTATGCTTAAATAAGTTTATAGGTGTCAAAATTCCATTTCAAACAATATTTCCAGAACTTTATGAGGAAGGAAAGATCATATTGTAACCTGAAGTAGTCACAGAAAAAATAACTCGACAGCTACAAAATCGATCAATTTCAGAGTATCTCATCAAGTGGAAGACCTTACCCACTGAAGATTCTACCTGAGAGGATGACTATTTTATACGGAAGCATATGGAGCTACTCAATCGTTGAGGAAAACACTTTTTTGAAGGAGAGGGGCATGTTAGATCCCTATATTACTAGTATAGTCCCTTATTGTTGTTAGTGTAACCCCTTTATTGTTATTATTGTACCCATGTAACCCCAATATTGTTATTATTGTGCCCTTACATTATTATTGTTAGGTCAGCTAGGATTATATTGTGACCCCATGGACTCCTATATATAGAAGGAGGTTTTTTCATTTGTATCATCCAAAAATTGTTCATCTATGTAATGTAAAGTAGGTTTCCCCCTCCAAGTGGCTTATTTATAAGGTGTTGATCTCTCTTTTATTCTATTTTTGGAGTTGGTTTCATAACACTCTGACACACATGCTGACGACCATTGTAGCATTGGTTGACAACTCTTACATAGTCATTTATTTGGTATCTTCTCTTCCTACTACAACAAGCCAATCTCTTGTGGATCCTATTTAAATAGTCTGTGCATGATTTATAGTTTTGGAGATTTCGATATAGGGAATTTTTTTATGATTTTGATTAACTTTCGATGTTGTTGTAGCTTTTGTAATTCTCATCGCTAACACTTGCATAAAACCTTTCCAGTGGAAACATAAGGAAAAATGTTATGCTTTAGCGATGAGGATTGGTAGTCCCTGGTTGGTAGTCGCTATAACAATTATTTCTCATTCATAATCACTCAAGTGAAGGTAATGGTGGCAGCCTTACATGTAGATGCAAAGACCTCTTCCTAAAAAAAATCTTAGTTCGTGGGTTAAACCTTAGTTTTTATTTACAACAATTCAGCCTCCAACTAGGGAGGCAATGGCTAACCCACCATCATAATTAGGAACCAGCCCTACGAAATCTTATGAGTCAGTTTTTGTTGTTGGTTCCAGAAATGAAAGTGGAGAAAAGTCCAACAAAGCTCGTTGTGATCTAGTGTAGACAAAATCTAGAACTTTAAGACTTCAGACCCTCTTGAAAGGAGATGATTAACCAAACCATAATTACAATAATTTTCTGGTTCCTTTGAAGAAACTCAAACGAGCCCAATCAGGAAAGAATGATATGGTTCCTTTTGAAGACTAGAAGGGAATAGATTCAGAGTTATTATATGTTTTTCATGCCGACGACTGGAACAAAGGAACGCTTTGACATGAGAGAATGTGGTCAAGTTTTCCATGTCTATCTATTGATGACACATATACAGGTGATGGGGACGTACCAGCAATAAGTAGAGTGTAGGGAAGATGAAAGGTACCAGAGTCATTCCTTTGCCAATTATTCCTTCAGGCTAGTAAACTGGAGCAAGCCAAGGACAGGGAGTATATTTGGGTTCTATGGGAGTGCTATCGGTGGACTATCATCACACTCGGTGGCGCCCACCATCAGCATTCCTCCTCCTCCCACCGGTTAGTGTTAGAGAGTTCGTCGATCAAATGTCAGCGTTATGAAAGAGGTAGGTGGGTTCGGGCCTGATGTCAGTGGCATCGATTGGTCAAAGTATTATATCTTCATAAACAATGGTTTGATAGGTGCACTTTTAAATGAAATTCATATTCAGAGAAGGAAGGTAAAGAATCACAAACAATGTTGAGCGGAGTAGTGTTTCTAGAGTGAATGATATGCGTAGGTCTACAAGGCCACAAGAAAACAAATGACCACCTTTCTTCAAGTCTTCTTGAGTTCTGGCCTCCCACTATAAGAGAGCTTCACTTTACAAACGAAGAGAAGCAAGCTAGATATTGGTCACATCATCCCTAATCCTTTGAATGTTGGAATAGACTTCAACTTGACATATCAAATTATCCAAATTTTCAACATTTAATTCCCTATTGTACATAGGAAATTTAAACTTGAGATCAAGCTTCAATAGCCAACACTTAGCATGTCCTTTTGGATAACTTGGAGGAGTATGTGAAGGAGATGAAGTAGATGAGGATGAAGGTAAATATGGAGGTGAAGGAGGAGGCGCAGGTGGAAGATTTCTTCCATCATGACCATTACCTTTTGGTTGATTTGGACTCTCTCCATGTAACCTTGTTTTCCTCTCTTCATTTAAAACATTCACCATTTCAGACATGTCATAGAAATCATATATGAAATCTCTCTCATCCTCAGACATCAACTCATGTCCTTCTTCATGTGCCATGACAGGTGGAGTTTGAGCAGTTTGTGACCTCCTTGAACCAATTTGAGGATTTGGTTCTTCAAGAAATCCTCTTGTTTTCAACTTTAGCCTTGTAAGCATTAGAAATCACTTGCAAACATAGTCAAACCTTCAAAATAACCATGATATGATACCAAAATGATCTTAAATTAAAAAATTGAAGGTCTATTAAAAATTTGCGCGAAATTTTATGTCTTGTAGGCAATGGATCAAGTTGCAAAACGACATAAACTTTAGTGTTTTTAAAACTTAGTTTGCATAAATAAAACAAAGAACTATTAACCATGAACAACAAAACAAAAAAACAAATTCATAACAAATTTCACCTTGTTATCTCAAAATTAGACCCTGATAGGTTGTTTATCAAGAATACCTTAAGTAACTGTTTCAAACCAGACTTTTAGTTGAGGCTTAGCCTCCTCAACCTGAGAGGGCTCTCTCAATAGGTTTATGATTTTCAAATAAGGATCAGATGGCTAACTCTATGAGTAAAATGGATAAAATGGATAATTGGTTGTACTACGAATCAACAAACATCTATTTGGATTATGGATTCAAGTGTATTTTCATATAACATGAGTATCAGCTTCAATTGGATGTCAGGGCATTTCAAGGTTTAGATGCATCAAAAGAAACAGTAGGACAAAAAATAACACGATTCATGAAAATATGAAGGAAGTTAGAGCACCTTCAATTAATGCTAAGTAATCGTACATTCATGCCACTGCAAGTAATTGAAAGAGGAAAAGCATAAGAATATCACACAACCATAACCCTTTCTGAATTATGAGTGATGAAAATAATATCTCTATATTAACAAAAAAACATAGTTCTCTGCTACAACAACAGTATGCTTGCTTATGAAAATTTCCAACCCTATGCAATTCGACTTCTTGTCTTTTATAGAGTCATAATTACATTCTTGGATTCTCTCCAATCACTTGAGAAAAATTCGAATTTGCTAGCTTGACACCTATCAACTGCTAAAACAAACTTTACTTACATCTCACAGTTTAAACTCTCTGTTCTAGAGTCCTAATACAACTAGGATTAAAACTCTTTATTATAACTTAACAACCTTATCCAAATATTAAATCTTCTATCTGAAAGCTGCTCCTCCTAAACTTTGACCTTGATGATGTCCATCTCCTTTCTATTTGACTGTATTGATTTGCCTCTTATCTGCCCTGAAAGATAGGAACATGCTCCTTGCAAAATAGCTATGGTGTTTCATTTATGTTTCTTCAAACCATATTCTGACCAAATTGTGCTCAAAACATATGGAAAAGTCTTATTAAGCTCTTGTGACTTTGTCCTTCCAGTTGTGCCCAAACCAAACCTTTTAAGAAATGCCAAAAATTGTTAACATTGCTGCGCTACGAAATTGTCTGCTGTTTTCGTAGCGTAGAACTTCAACTTTTAAAATCTTACTTGGAATGTTCATTTTCCTTTGTTTTGCTATTGGATCTTCACTTATGGTCATTATACATCCTTCAACAGCATCAAGGTTTAATAAACATGCCTTTCTACCTTTGAAAACTTTCAAAATTACTACATCCTATAACTATTTCGTAGCACGCTACGAAACTACTGTGCATGACACCTACAACAGTTTCGTAGCGCACTATGAAACTGCTGTGTCTATATTTTCACAATTTTTTTCAAAAAATTAAAGCTTCAGACCTTTACTTCCATCCTTCCAGTTACATATAGGCTTTCATAATCAACAAAAACCAACTCTGAACTACATCAAAAATGAAATCTTTCCACATAACCTCAAAAATGTGTTAGGATATGTCACTTACTGTTTACACTCATTTTGGCTGTGGTTGATCTTTAGGCTTTGCTAGCTATATCTCAAGGTCTTCAACCTGCCTTTTAAGCCTTCTATTATTTGCTCTTAGTTTGGTATTAACCATCCTTATAAAATTTTCTTCCTTGATTGCAGGGACAGTCCATATGAAGAATTGATCCTGACTGCTGATTGACTCACTGTTTGAAAAAATTTCTAGCTCCCACAGACCTTTCATCCTCTCAAATTTTGACCTTTATACAACATGAATTCTCACTTTCTTCTTCAATTTATCAATTTCAATGTTTACAAGTCTAAGTTTGTCTTTAACCTCTTCGTAACTACTCTTTTCTCTCTGAGTATTAAAAAATTTGTTTCTATCTTCTTCAAGTATTTGAGATGATGTATTAATGGGTTCTTTGAAAACACTTGCATCCTCACCTCATATTTAGTCTATGTCCATGTCTGGCTACTGCATTTTCTTATATTTCCTAGTCAATGGTCTTCTGAGCTATTTTACTAGTTGATTGTTCCTGAATTGTCTCTTTGGCATGAGTTCTCTTCTTCTGTGCAGGTTGAGGAGTCCTTTGGATATTCAGTGATGTGTTTATCATTGGTTCCTTTACCTATTTCCTAGGCTTAATCTTGAAAAACCTCCTTGAGAAACAAAATTTTAACCTTCACCCACTTCATCAAGCAATAAAAATCACTCTGTATTTTTTGAAAAAAGAAGGCTGCACTCATGAGCACCTATCTCTCTATCCTTTATAGTTGTTACTAAAATGGAGTTTTTTATATATAAGAATGTTTATAATAAAAACCTCTCTCAGGTTTTTGGAAAACAACTTCAGTTGTCCGGAATCTGCATTATAACTTCATGTATAAATCAAGAAAAATTCAGAAATTTGAAAATAGGTCAAAAAGAAAACTTCAAATCTCCAAATTGGTAGTACCTGGGAGAAAATTGAAAGAGGTTTTCGTTCCTTGTTCTGTTCTGTGAAAAAACCTCCATATTCTTGAAAATAATCTTCTTTTTCCTGAAAATTCCTTTTGAAAGCAATAGCTTAAACAGTCCAAGAAACACAAAAATTCTCTTGCAGCTCCTGGTAGAAATATAGGTAACCTGCTTGGATGAAATCTTGTGTCAAGCTGAGGTCATTCATTATCGGTTAAAAATCGATAGGCCTCTATCCAAACAAAAGGCCTTCTTTTTATGCTTTCTTATTCATGCTAATTTCCCTTTATAACCACAAATTGCCCTCTTAAAAATATGACAGTTGTAAAAAAATATTTGGATAGCAAGCTGTTTGTCACAAAGTTCACTTTTCAAAAGTGACAGTTCACTGATACATGCAAATATTGAAAATTAAATGACAGAGAGGAGATTGAGGTAACTTGTTTAAGGAATTATATTCGACTGTGGAGAGAAAGGTGACAAAATCTTCTGTCATCTTTGCCTTTGGATTCTTGTAACAAATCAGCCTCACTTGATTTCAAAACAATCAGCCTCGCTTGCTTATGGTAGTCAGCCTCACTTGAAAATAGATGAAGGAAGCTTTGTTATCAGTTTACCACAAGCTTAACATTTGAAAGAGGATGCATGTAGTTGTTTTTTACATGAGATAATAAAACAAGAGACCAACCCCTTTCGAATTTGAAACTACCTATCATGATGACCCCTACATTCGAAACGATAGATTTGAATGGTTGCATGCCTTAGAACTGACTCCTAGCTGACACCTAATAATGAAAAATTAATGAAATTTGAGTGATTTGATGACTTGACATGACTTGCTACGAATCCCCGATTTCATAGCACGCTAAACGAAATTTCAGGGTTTTGCACTACGAAATGAGCAGCATTTTCGTAGTGCAAAAGCAATTTTTTACACTATCTGCGCTACGAAAATGTGGTTTCATGGCTTAACCCAAATTTTTTCAAAATGATTAAAAATTTAACTCTCTAAACATGGAATGAGACTATCAAGGTATGAAATAAGGATTTTATACTTATTTTTTGAATGGAAATGAGACTCTAACCCTATCCCTTAACCCGTAAAAACTTAAAATGACTCAAAACCTACTTGAAACTATGGCCAAAAGCAGAGTTGACACAATGATGATTTGAGAATTTTTGGGTGATAACAATGGCTGCACTTGGGATAGTGTGCCCCTATGGTAGACTAAGAACTGGTAGCTCCAGTGCTGCAGTCCATTCCTTAAAAATAAGAACTCTGAAATTCTGCCCAATCTGCTTCAAACTGTTCTAGCTAAAAACACTCAATGAACCTTCAATTATTTTATTTTCATATTCCTACCTACCTACTCTATCAACTGCAAATTATTTCAGCTCAATTAATGTGAAATTTCCAATGAATCCAATCATCTGTTTTTTCTATCATTTGAGTTTTTTGACTGCATCGAACTTCAAAGCAACTATGAAATTGTGATGACCATTGCCACTGAAATTGTAACTGATCTCTATGGTAAAAATAAAATTGAAATAGTGGAGAGTAAAACTCTTTCATGTATCTAGCTATAGTGTCCCATAATACATCATCAGCTTGATGATCCTCATAACATTCTGTGATTTCTAAGAACTGATCTTTAGCCACACAAATTTTATTTGATAAGCTATCCAACTACCATTCTGAATGATTTCCATAGACAGTGTAGTTTTCCTCTTTATTATGATCATTCTTTGAAGTAGGCTGCTGCAAAGTATGACATAAGTAACCAACCTTTTCCTGTACCTGAGGTTTGTAGCAAGAAATTTAGAATATTTCCTCTTGCTGTTTGAAATGATTCTCATACTCATGATGATCAAAGGATTGACAAACCTGCTGTAAATTTTGTTCAAACTCAGAGGATGTGTCATAATTTTCATAAGTAAAATCCTACTGGGCTTCATTTTCATCTAAGGGAGATATTATCCTTTCTTCTTGGTTTTCTTCTTGTTGATGAAAGGTATTGTCATGAAGGGCTTCTAAAATTTCCTCATCCATAAACTCATCATCTTCATAAAAATTCTCCAAATATTCAATAAAACTCTTAGAGTGTTTACAACAGTCTTTGACCATCAATAAAGAGGGATAACACCCTTTATACATGTCATAGAATTCATCATGAAAATTAGCTAGAGAATATAATGAACCATTTGCCAAACCTTTATACCAAGACCATGCTTTTCCTTCTAGAGTGGTCATAAAAATCTTCATAAGACAGTCTTCAGGGATATGAACATTAAGAATATGCACATGCAGATGAAACCTAACCAAATGAAGAGCAACATTATCTTTCTTTTCATCTTTGAATATTGGAAGATCATATAACCAATCAACCTTTGGCATATAATTTGGAAAAACAGAGATATGAGACCAATTCATAGGAGCATACCTGGCATTATTTCTTGCAATGGAAATCATCTTGAAACTTCATCAAGCTACTAATCTTCTAGTAGTGGAGTCACCCTCCAATTTGATTATTTGATGTGTGGAGTCGCCAAGGTAGTTTTGCAGCCTCTAAAATATTCTGAGCTCCTGATACCTTCAGAAGTTCAGCTTCTTGATTTTGGGAATGAATAATCTTTAGGCTCCCGGCAAATGCACAAAAATGTTATCTCAAAATCAGACCCTAATAGGATGCTGATCAAGAAGACATTGAGTAACTGTTTCAAACTAGACTTTTAGTTGAGGCTTAGCCTCCTCAACCTGAGAGGGCTCTCTCAATAGGTTTATGATTTTCAAATAAGGATTAGATGGATAAATCTATGAGTAAAATGGATAATTGGTTGTACTAATAATCAACAAACATCTATTGGAATTATGGAGTCAAGTGTATTTTCACATAACATGAGTATCAGCTTCAACTGGAAGTCAGGGAATTTCAATGTTTAGTTGCATCAAAATAAACAATAGGAAAGAAAATAACATAGTTCATGAAAATATGAAGGAACTTAGAGCACCTTCAGTGAATTCTAAGTAATCATACATTCATGCCACTGCAATAAATTGAAAGAGGAAAAGCATAAGAATATCACACAACCATAACCCTTTCTGAATCCTGAGTGATGAAACTAATATCTCTGTATTAACATAAAAACATAGTTCTCTGCTACAACAACAATATGCTTGCTTATGAAAATTGTGAACCCTATGCAATTCGACTTCTTGTCTTTTATAAAGTCATAATTACATACTTGGATTCTCTCCAATCACTTGAGAGAAATTCGAATTTTCTAGCTTGACACCTATCAACTGCTAAAACAAACTTTAATTACATTTGAGAGTTTAAAATGTCTATTCTAGAGTCCTAATAAAACTATGATTAAAACTCTTTATTATAACTTAACAACCTTATCCAAATATTAAATATTTTATCTGACAGATGCTCTTCCTAAACTTCGACCTTGATGATGTCCATCTCCTTGCTGTTTGATTGTATTGATTTTCCTCTTATCTACCCTGAAAGATAGGAACATGCTCCATTGAGAATAGCTATGTGTTTCATTTATGCTTCTTCAAACCATCTGCTGACCAACTTGTGCTCAAAACATGTGGCAAAGTATTATTAAGCTCTTGTGACTTCGTCCTTCCAGCTGTGCCCAAAGCAAACCTTTGAAGAAATGCCCAAAACTGTTAACATTGTTGCGCTATGAAACTGTCTGCTGTTTTCGTAGCGCAAAACTTCACCTTTGAAAACCTTACTTAGAATGTTTGTTTTCCTTTGTTTTGCTATTGGATCGTCACTTATGGTCATTATACATCCTTCAACAGCATCAAGGTTTAATAAACATGCCTTTTTACCCTTTGAAAACTTTCAAAATCAATCAAACTGCATCCTACAGCAGTTTCGTAGCGCGCTACAAAAATATTGTGCATGACACCTACTTGTGTCTATATTTTCATAGTTTTTTTTTCCAAAAATTAAATCTTCAAACCTTTACCTCCATCCTTCCAGTTACATATAGGCTTTCATAATCAACAAAAACCAACTCTGAATTCCATCAAAAATGAAATCTTTCCACATAACCTCAAAAATGTGTTAGGAGATTTCACTTACTAATTACACTCATTTTGGCTGTGGTTGATCTTCAGGCTTTGCTATCTACATCTCAAGGTCTTAAACCTGCCTTTTAAGCCTTCTATTATTTTCTCTTAGTTTGGCATTAACCATCCTTATAAACTTTGCTTCCTTGGTTGTAGGGACACTACATATGAAGAATTGATCCTGATTGCTGATTAAATCTCTATTTGAAACCTTTTCTAGCTCCCAGAAACCTTTCATCCTCTCAAAGTTTTACCTTTCTACAGCATGCATTCTCACTTTCTTCTTCAATTTATCAATTTCAATGTTTGCAAGTCTGAGTTTGTCTTTAACCTCTTCATAACTACTATTTTCTCTCTGAGTATTAAAAACTCTGTTTCTGTCTTCTTCAAGTATTTGAGATGATGTATTAATGGGTTCTTAAAAAACACTTGCATCCTCACCTCATATTTGTTCTATCTCCATGTCTAGCTGCTGTATTTTCTTACACTACCTAGTCAATGGTTTTCTGAGTTGTTTTACTAGTTGACTGTTCCTGAATTGTCTCTTTGACATGAGCTCTCTTCTTCTGTGCAGGTTGAGGAGTCCTTTGGATATTCAGTGATGTGTTTATCATTGTTTCCTTTACCTATTTCCTAGGCTTAAGCTTGACAAACATCCTTGAGAAACAAACTTTTAACCTTCACCCACTTCATCAACCAATAAAAATCACTCTATTTTTTCTGAAAAATAAGGCTGCACTCATGAGAACCTATCTCTTGATCCATGATAGATGTTACCAAAATGGAGGAGGTTTTTATAGATAAGAATTTTTATAAGAAAAATCTCTCCCATTTTTTTTGAAAAATAGCTTCAGTTGTCTAGAATATGCATTATAACATCATGTATAAAATAGGAAAAATTCAGAAATCTGAAAATAGGTCCCAAAGAAAACTTTGAATCTCCAAATTGGTAGCACCTGGAGGAAAATTGAAAGAGGTTTTCATTCCTTGTTCTATTTTTAGAAAAACCCTCATTCAGAGTTTTAAAATCATCTTCTTTTTCCTAAAAAATCCTTTTGAATGCAACAGCTCAAACAGTCCAAGAAACACAAAAATTCTCTTGCAGCTCTTGGTAGAAATATAGGTAACATGTCTGGATGAAAGCTTGTGTGAATTTGAGGTCATTCATTATCAGTTAAAAATCCAAAGGCTTCTATCCAAACAAAAGGCCTTCTTTTTATGCTTTCTTCTTCATGCCAATTTTCCTTTATAGCCACAAACTGCCCTCTTAAAAATATGACAGCTGTAAAAAACTATTTGGACAACAAGATGTTTGTCACAAAGTTCACTTTTCAAAGGTGACATCTGACTGATACATGCAAAGATTGAAAATTAAATGACAGAGGGGAGCTTGAGGTGACTTGTTTAAGGAATGATATTCGAATGTGGAGACAAAGGTGACAAAATCTTCTATCATCTTTGCCTTTTAATTCTTGTAACAAAACAACCTCGCTTGATTTCAAAAAAATCACCCTCGCTTGCTTATGGTAGTCAACCTCGCTTGAAAATAGATGAAGGAAGCTTTGCCATCAGTTTACCACAAGCTTAACATTTGAAATAGGATGCATGTAGTTGTTTTTTACATGAGATAATAAAACAAGCAACCAACCCCTTTCGAATTTGAAATTACCTATCATGATGACCCCTACATTCGAAATGATAGATTTGAATGGTTGCATGCCTTAGAACTGACTCCTAAATGACACCTAATAATGAAAAATAAATGGAATTTGAGTGATTTGATGACTTGACATGACTTGCTACGAATCCCAGATTTCATAGCGTGCTAAATGCAATTTCAGGGTTTTGCGCTACGAAATGAGTAGCGTTTTCGTAGCGCAAAAGCAGTTTTGTACACTGTCTATGGTACGAAAACGTGGTTTCATGGCTTAACCCAAAATTTTTCAAAATGATTAAAACTTTAACTCTCTAAACATGGAATGAGACTGTCAAGGTATTAAATAAGGGTGTTAGACTTATTTTGTGAAAGGAAATGAGACTCTAACCTTATCCCTTAACCCGTAAAAACTTAAAATGACTCAAACCCTACTTGAAACTATGGCCAAAAGCAGAGTTGACAAAATGAATCTTTGAGAATTTTTGTGTGATAACACACCCCTCCTGGGATATGTCTCTGGGTGCAGCTTCAAATTTTTGGTCTCTTCAATTATATGCTCAAATATGAAATTACATCAGTTTACATTGCTCAAAATGAAAAAATTATATTTCCGATGAGTTTAGAATGCTTAAAATTAACCCCCATCTAGGCTCTTCTTGAGCTAAAAATGGTTATAAATTGAGAAAGATATGCCTTTTTGAACAAATTCTCCTAATTGTTATGCAAATATACAATTCTGGCTAACCATCCTAATAATATTTCCTATCTTCCAACCTTCGAGCGACAATTTTAACTGGTATCCGGTGGAATTTTCATCAAAAAAGGGGAAAATGATCACCTCCTTAACTGCGCAAATATCCCATAAGTGTCACTCAAGGTCACATTAGTTTCATATGGTTGGGGTCTGGGGCTAACTCCCCATCCCTGTCGCTCTGCTTCCTCCGGTCTTGGCATATGGTCACATAGTGGTTCATGGGATTGGAGGGCGACGTGGGCCATGTCCCTCCTAATTCGCCCCCTCCGTTGATGTCCCTCATCTTATGGAGCCATGTAACCAAGGGTTGGGTCCAGATGCCTCGCCCCTCTTGTCACCATGCAAACCACTACAATTTAAATATACCTAACACATATAATTTATTAAAAACATATGCGTGGTCTATTGTTTAAGTCATTCGTTCATTTGGATGAGGTCTCGTGTTTGACTCCTATGGGGTTATATTCTCTCCATAACAAATTTTTGACCTCTTCCATAGTGCCACATGGTGCCCTAGGATTGGGCTACATGTCACTCTATAATTAGCTTGTACCAAAACCTTCAACCAATAACAATGTGCCACTCAATCCTGTATGGTACCGCCATGACACAACACAAGATTGGCCTGTACCACTTACTATGCATGCCAGTCATATGTTGGAATCAGTATACAGTATCCCCAGTCAACATCCCAACCAACTCTAATGCTTGACTTTTTAGTTTCTTGTCCAAAACTTCAGAAAATCATAACTTAAGTATATGATATCGGTTTGAGGCAATTCAAGTGGATTTGGATTCATAACGACGAACACTACGATTACAATTAGTTTCGAACAATTTTGAGTGTTTCAATTTTAGGATTTTCTTAATCCCCATAGATCAATAACATAAACACTCTATCCCCAAAAAATATATACATAGGCATCCAAGCCTCAAAATTATTATATACATGAATGCATAGACCCAACACATTTGGCTTGCCAGCCTAATAAAAAATATATACAATAACGTCAAGGGTCATCCTAGGGTGTTACATGTAGTGTGGGTGTGTGTTTGTGTATATTTATTTCAAACTAATTATATCATTTTTGCTGACAAACAGAATATGCATATTTATGAGGATAAGGGTATTTCCTTTAAACATATAACCTTGTTGGGACAGGGTCCCCTACAAAGCTGTGAATCTAGTCCACTTTGTATATTTTTTATTATATTTAGTCTAACGCAAGGGTTTTGGATTGGGTCAAAGCCCCTAACGCATTGTAAGTGGTTCAAGGGTAGACAAAGATTCTACAAACAATGGTTTGCGGACCATTGGATGCATAGGCTAAAAGTAGTATAAGTAATTGAACCTTTTTTGAGTTGTAAGGTAGACATTGAACTAAGATTGGTACGAATTGTGACTTAGTAGATCTATTTTAGGTTTTTGGGGAAAGGACTCCTACTGGCTATGTGCGCAGAGTTCCTCAGTCCTGTTGTGTGCGGACCCTGCTGCTGTGTGTGCAAGTTGGTTTTTAGGTATTATAAAAGGATCTAAAGGATTAATGAAAGCTGAAGGTTATTGAACTCTATGATATCTATTATGTTATGATTCTAAGTGAGCTCCACAAGTGACTGTGTTAAGTACTTATGTTGCGTTGACAATTGATCTGAATCTGCTTGTTAGACTTTATGCAAGAATAGTTGTGATAGTTGCTTTATTTTCCTGTATCTGTTAACTATTGTGATTATATGTGGTATTGCGCATGTGGATGCCAAGGGACTGATAGATCTGGGTTTTGTAATATGCGATCTAATATTTTTGAATTCGAATGCAACTGTGCCTGACTTACCTGCCCTCTCCCAGAGTGTGGAAACTTGGTTTTAGCCACCCCCATACTGCTTCCAGTGACACTTTGGCCTACGTAAGTAGGTCATTGCTGAAAGGGCCAGTAGTATAGGGGGTTGTTGGCAAACCTTAACCTCCGAACCTCGGTCAGGACCCCTCAAGCCAACAAATGGTTTCGTTGCCAGGACTAGGAGCATTTTGAGAGAGGAATCAGGTAATGCAAAGGGCGTACCGGAAACCTCAGAGAAAATAAATCGATGAATGGTTCGAACAACAAGTGCAGGAATTCACAGTAAAAGAAAACCGCAGTAAGAGGTTGACTAGTGAAAACTAGAAAAATAAGTATATTTTCATGGAGACCTACAAGATCCTCTTTGTAACCATTTTTATCAAGCTCCAGGAGTGGCTTGCAAGGTTGGTCGACTTTCAGAAGTGTTAGAAGGATGAGCGGGTCACACAGTGGACCCAAGAAATGATCCAGCAATTAGAGAAGGCTGATAACACCATCACTTGCATAGTAAACCACTGGGTGGACAGCGTGCTAGGAGGATTCATGACAGAATTTTCCATCTATCAGTTCGTCTCCTACTCTAAAGAAAATCAAATATTCTTCAAAGGAATTAGGGGTAAGTTTCTGAAGACTTTACCATTGTTGATTAAGATATTATTGTGCAAAAAAAGTATTCTTTGTAGCCACACCGAGTGAATGACCTCTGATCTAGACAGAAGTACAACACGAAGTGGCAAATACTATCGGACCAACCAAGAAGGAGGTAGATCTATCTACAGCTCAGTAAGAGAAGCAGATGCGCAAAGTCCTCCAGCCACACCACTTTCAAACCAGCGTAGGGGTAAGAATTCACCTACACCTCCACCACTAGAAGATGACATGGTTGTGCACATGAAGTTTCCTACCTTTAAGGGTGTGGGAGATGAAGACATGGATTAGTTTTGGTTTGTCACAGAATTGGTATGGACTGTGCAAAACGTAGCTAGTGATGCGGTGAAGAGGGCACATATGTCCCTTGCTTTCGAAGGGAGAGCTTTGGATTGGTACATGGGATACATCGGACAACATGCAAAGTCAACCATTGAAGAAATCAGGAATTCCTTGAAGCAACAGTTCAAGAAGCCTAAAACCTATTCTCAAATAGTGGTCGATCTAAAGGATTTCAAGCAAGGGCCTTCTGAGTTGGTGTGGGAGGCCGATCAATGACTGAAGAAGGTGATCAATGAAGGAGGATTTCAGTACGATGACAGAAAACACATAGAATGGTTCATTGCTATGCTGCTACCTCACCTGCGTGTACCTATGGGTCACTGAAATTTTGAATCACCGGAAAAATCCCTGGAGGTCACTATTAAGTTAGAAGCTATGCCCAGAGATGATACCTAGCTAGGCATCCAGCAGATTCAAGGACAACTAGAGGCGATGCACATGGAAATCTAGAATCTGCGAAAGGAGGGAGGAGAAGAGGCTAGCCGTGAAAGATGGTGCATACGATGCAGAACGAATGGTCACACCAAAGATAATTTCCCTCTGTTAACAGACTACATGCAGGCCGGGGGACCCAGTCCATTACGCCCTAGGGAAGTTGCAGGACCAAGTGGGCCGGCACTATGGTGCGATGATTGCCACGTTGTAGGGCTGCATGACACAAACCATTATCCCCGCGTTACTGCATATGTCCCAGAAGTCATATAGCAATGGTTCAGGTTCTGCAGGTCAGTAGGACATGATGAAAAAAACTGTCGGACGTATGATTTGATGATTGATCGAGGGAATCTCTATAGGGTGTAGGTGGATCCATCCTATTGATATCCCTCTCGAGTGCAAGGGGCTCCCCATCAAGGGGTATGGGAGGTGAAAGAGGTGGAATCGCAGGTCGGGGACGAGGGCAACTGATCTGTTATAACTATGGGGAGGTAGGGCACTTTTCTAGGGACTGCCCAAACCCTACAAGATAGTCCTGTCGGTATTGCAGGTAGCTGGACCATGCGATTGAAGACTGTCTAGTCTTGATATAGAAGATGCAGGAAAAGTGACCGACACCTATGCAGAATGTGCAGAGGGTTAAGGCCGAACTATGAGACAAAGATCCAAGCGTGAATGTCGTAACACGCAGTGGGATGGCCACTGGGGGGGCTGGGGATAAAACTGCAACCAAGCCTCTGATTCAACCAGTAGTTATCAAACAGGAAGGTTTGGATCTAAAAAAGGACAAAGAAACGTTTGTCGTAGCTCGCAAAGACTTTGATGAGGCAGAAGAATCTACTTGGCAGCCGCCTGAAGACCTCAAGGCAGATGAGGAGGTCAAACCCTTTTTACATGCATGTATGAAGCTGTTGCGCAACCCAAATGTTGTGGAAAATATTCAGGCATTGATATATAGCTGCACAACATGACCTATCCTCCCTTCGGAAGTCAAGGACGTACAAAAAATATATATGTATAAGAAACGCACTGGTAGGGAGATGCAGTTGACTACGTAGATCAGTGATTATGAGATGGATTGGGTTATTTTGGACCTAGGTTTATATGTGAATGTATTACCTAAACAGACTTAGCAACGAATGGGGGAACCTAAGTTTTAATGATCCACTATCTAGCTGCCTATGGCCAATCAACAGAATATCATACCCTTGGGAAGACTATCGAAGATTATGGTGGATATCGCAGGGGTTAAGTTCCGGCCTGAATTTGAAGTAATTCAGATTGTCAATGATGTGGACCCCTACCCTGCACTCCTGGGCTTGGATTGGGCCATCGATATGAGGGGAATCATTAACCTAAAGAAGAGAAGCATGGTATTAGAGAATAACAGTACAAGGGAAATAGTACCATTAGATCCTGCGGAAGGTGAATGATACACAAAAGAAATGCATGATGAAGAGAAGGTGGATCACATCTATAAGTTGACTGTGCGAGATTAAGATTGGATCAACCTCACAGCGGAGGGGGTACTCTGCTGGGAAAAGGACAGTGAATGTTTCTTCAACTCTGATGGGGAGATAGAGAATTGGGAAAACTAGTTACATGATGTCTTTGCACTGGGATGTCTTCAGATCATGAAGAAATTCAGCCGCATCTTCTCAAAGGTGAGATATATACCTTATTTAGATGGTTCTGATAATTTTAGGGACCTTTTGCTGGCATTTGAAGCCGAGGATCCCCAAGAACGATGGCTATGTGCCTGTAAGCTAGCCATGCGTGGATCACCTTCGCAATGGTGGGTGACGCATGAGGAGGCGCTACAGGATTGGGAGGAGTGTCGAAATATGATGATCCTATGATCTGAGGCCCTAGTCGACATGCGAATCAAAACTTTCCTTGGACTTGAAGATCCATGGGAATATCTGTTCGCTTGGATAGAAAAATGGTGCGACATAACTGCCTAGGAGTGGGTTCATATGCTTATTCATTCCTTGGGACCACTTCCCACTCCATGGTACTTAGATGTGGAGCTCCATCAACACACTCACCACTAGGAGACTTTGAAGGATGAATTTCTAGGAAAATTTGGATTAATAGGCGGGACATAGGCGCTTGACGCAGCTCTGCGGGACATTGACACTGTAGCATGGGGCGAATCGTACCTGTGTGTCACACCTGACATGCCTGTTTAGGAATCACGGACACCAAGCATGATCAAATACTGTGGCCTAACCCAAAAAGAAGGTAAGAATGATCCACGAGAAGGTCCTGAATCAGAATTGAACAAGGTGCGCATGGCTACCAGACCACTCGGCTATGAATAGATAGCATTGAGATGCACCCCACGTTGGCTATAATTGGGGATGTGAATATTATATAACCGGAAGCTCCCACGACAAGGGGACAGGTACGCTCACTTCTCAGCCACGTGGGTTATTACACATTAGGGGAATTTTGAGGTCTAAAATGGGCCTCCCAAGGAAATTATAAAATAATAGTGGAAAAAATCAAATAAGATTTGATGACGTCATCAAATTTTAGAGGGAAAAATGGAAAAACTAAATTTTCAACTCATATTTTCAACTTATCTCCCAAATTTTTTACTCAAATTTCAATCGGGAGCACTCGTTGGATGCAAAATTTAATTCCCCATCCAAGGAGTACCCATGTTGCATACTTTCGATGGGTCCTACTACACGAAAATTGAGAAATACATAAAAAAACGTGATTACAATCACATTTTTTATGTATTTCTCATTTTTCGTGTAGTAGAGTTCATCAAAAGTATGCAACATGGGTACTCCTTAGATGAGGAATTAAATTTCTCATCCAACAAGTACTCCCGCTCGAAATTAGAGTAAAAATTTTGGGAGATAAGTTGAAAATACGAGTTGAAAAAGTAGTTTTATTATTTTATTATTTTTTAATAGTTTTACCCTTTTATTTAAAAAATGGTGAATCATCCCCCATGGTTGACATCATCATCTTAAATCCTATTGGTTGTTATAAATTTTATTTTTGTTGTAAATTTTTCTTAGGAGGCCCATTTTAGACCTCAAAATTCCCCTAATGGAAAGTTTGTTCGAAGGTATGCAGTGGTCATAGCACCTCTAAAAGATTTTCTTACGAAGGTGACCGGGCTCTGTTGGGATGACACATGTGGAGCGAACATATATTTTGGTTTGAAGTACTTAGGGATTAAGCCTGTGTTGGGGGGGAAAATATGTCGATGACTACTGCTATTTCAGGAGTATGACTTTGAAATCATAGTCAAGCGGGGAAAGTTAAATGTTGAGTCGAATCACTTGTCCTGAATAGAGAGTGGTGAGGAGCCAACCGACCTGGAAGTTGGATTTACTGATGCACATCTCTTTGCTATCAAGGTAGTATATGCACACTTCACTGATATCATTCAGTTCTTGACTATCGAGAAGACACCTCTAGAGTACTCTGTCCAACAGAAGAAAGAGATAGTAACCCAGGCAACAGACTTTACCATCATCACAGGTCAATTATATAAAATGGGGGCAGATGAAGTATTGCAGCGATATGTTTTGGAGCACAAAAGGCATGGTATCTTGGCAGAAGCCCATGACGGAGTAGCAGGAGATCACTACGCAGGGAAAGCAACAACGCAAAATATCTTGAGGGCTGGTTTATGGTGGCCAACCCTGCATAGTGATGCCCATGACTATTGTAAAGCCTATGATACGTGCCAACGAACCAGGAGGCCATCTCGCAGAGATGAAATTCCCCTTCAACCAAAAATTTCTCTACAAGCATTTGATAAGTGGGCTATCGATTTCATCAGGCCTATAAATTCACCAGGAAAGAAGACGGGTGTGCACTACATTATTACTGCCACCGATTATGTAACCAGGTGGGCGGAAGCGTAAGAAGTAAAGGATTGTACGGTGGATACTGCCGCACATTTCATCTTTGAACAAATCCTGACCAAATTTGGATGTAAAAAGATTATCATGAGTGACAGAGGTAAGCACTTTGTTAATGAAAAAATCCAAGCTTTGATCGAGGATTTTTGGATCCATCACGCGAAGAACACACCATATCACCCCCAGGCCAACGGCGTGGTTGAAGCTTTTAATAAAATCTTGGGGCAAGCACTGACCAAGGTATGCAATGCCAATTGAAACGATTAGGACGTGCGCATCTCGTCTGTCCTATGGGACTATCGAACAACTTGCAAGAAGTTAGCAGGAAAAACCCCATTCAGGATGGTTTATGGTAAAGAAGCCATTATGCCCATGGAGTATATTGTTCCTAGTTTGCGTATCACAACATTTACAAACATGGAAGAACCGGAAATCACGGAGGAGAGATTAGTGCAGCCCCGCAATAAAGCCTGGCATGATCAACACATTTTCCAGAGGACATTTGCGGAAGGAAATTTGGTCCTCTTATACGATAGCCATTTTGCAAAGCACCCTGGGAAGTTCCGGCAGCATTGGCTTGGTCCCTACACAGCTAAGGAGATCATGGATGGAGGAGCGATTAGGTTTTCTACCCTGCGCGGAGATATGCTCCCAGGCTACATCAATGGTAGCCAATTCAAACCGTACTGGATCAAATGACTCTATGGCCGGAGTAGCTGTATAGGCGTAGGTGGAGGCCCCACCACCATAGTGACTCGGGAAAAGTCACAAGATTGTGTTGGGGGACTGTTGGGACAAGGTCTCCTACAAAGTTGTGAATCTGGTCTACTTTGTATATTTTTTTTAATATTTAGTCTAACGCATGGGTTTTGGGGTGGGTCAAAGCCCATAATGCATTGTAAGTGGTTAAAGGGTAGACCAAGAGTCCGCAAGCCACGATTTGCGGACCATTGGATGCATAGGCTAAAAGTAGTATAAGTAATTGAACCTTTTTTGAGTTGTAAGGTAGACATTGAACTAAGATTGGTGTGAATTGCGACTTAGTAGATCTTTTTTTGGTTTTTGGGGAAATGACTCCTATTGGCTGTGTTCGCGGAGATCCTCAATCCTGCTGTGTGTGGACCCTACTGCTGTGTGTAGAGGTTGGGTTTTGGGTATTGTAAAAGGATCTGAAGGATTAATGAAAGCGGAAGGTTGTTGAACTCTGTGATATCTGTTATGTTATGATTCTATGTGAGCTCTGTAAGTGACTGTATTAAGTACTTATGTTGCATTGACAATTGATTTGAATCTTCTTGTTAGAATTTATGCAAGAATAGTTGCGATAGTTGCTTTATTTCCATGTATCTATTAATTATTGTGATTATATGTGGTATTGCGCATGTGGATGCGAAGGGACTGATAGATCTGGGTTCTATAATATGCGATCTTATATTTGCGAAGTCAAACACAACTCTTCTTGACTTACCTACCCTCTCCCAGGGTGTGAAATCCTGGTTCTAACACCCTCCCATACTGCTTCGAGTGAGACTTTGGCCTGCGCAAACAGGTCACTGCCGAAAAGGCCAGTAGTATAGGGGTTTGTTGGCAAGCCTTAACCCCCGAACCTGGGTTAGGACCCCTCGAGCCAACAAACCTTATTAATAATGTTTTCCATTATTCATCTTCTAATAAATAAGGGTAATGTGGATGTTATAATCTTAAAGTTCTAAGTAATTTGAATTGATGTTAATCAATATTATTGTGTTTATGGTAGATAGAACCTATAATTTCTGAATGAATAGTCCTTCGACACACATTAATAGAAGATCTTAAAAGTGTCTCGGTTAACATGAGACTAGTTTTAATGGAAGATCTTACAAGTGTCTCGCTTAACTTGAGACTAGTTCTAATGATATGATGTTAAGGTGGCTTTGGTATTAAGAAATGCTAACTTTGGTACGATGAAATTTTTTAATTTTAATTTATATGATGGTGAAAAAGAAATTATATGTTTTTTTTTTTTTTTAAAACATTTTATTTATTTATGTATTATGTTTATAAATTTAGTTTCCTATCTACACTTCATTACTTATTTTGATTAAATACAAAATTTATAATATAATAATAAAAATTAAACCCTTAAATTCAACTTTATATAGATTTGTAATATGTTAATTTTATACTTCTTAAAATATTATATTGAGAATTTGTAGAAATTTTAATACAAATTATGTATTGTTGGGATTCTCCTGATCTAATAATTATATGCCACTATTAAATACAAAATCGCTTATACAAAAATTCCTATGGAAATTTAAAACACGATCGCTAATTGCAAACACATGAAGAAAGATCAATCACACATAACACAGATGTTTTTACCGGGAAAGCATAAAGCTAAAAATATCACTATCATATATTATGTATATATCATGGATCATGAAAAAATATCATACAAAAGTCTAATCCAGGAGCTCTCAGTACAATATACAATTATCTCACACTGTCATACAAAAATTGGCAAATACATGCGCCAATTTACTGCATCCTGATAGCCTGCCTCGACTGCGCAATCCCTGCTAATAACAATCCCTCAAAGAATGATATCCTACAATTCTCATGAGCACATTCAATGTGTGTGTGGTTGCATGAGTGCACCCACTAATGTCACAACTGATAGTCAAACTGTCCCTTTCACCTATCTCTCAACTGGGTCTCCACTGGATTTAACCTGCATGTAGTTAACAACAGTATATCTTTAGTTGCATGTGAGACCAATGATTGTGAATTAGTTAAATAATTTTTCACTGATCTCTCACTATTTTCTGTTCAGTTACAACTAGCACAACTGAGTTTAACTCACTTAACTGAGTTAAACTATTTTGCAAATTACATAATTGCACATCCAACTCTGTTACAAATTCGAATCACTCAGTTACAAATAATTTCACTTGCATGTCGCACCAACCAACCAATGAACTCGAAATCAACTTAGCTAACTAATTTAACACTTCAGTTAACTATTTCCAAGTGCTTATTGAGAGTAGATTAATGTTTATTGTCCAATTATTATTAAGAGATAATAATAATAGACATGCATTCTATAAATAGACATGTGATCTATAAATATAATTCACACATTCATCTAAATATAGAACATCATCTATAAATAGAATTTTCTCACCATTCTAAAAATAGACTCCCGCTATAAATAGAATTTTCTCATCTGTTCTAAAAATATACTTACACTTAAAAATAGCCAGAGGCCCCATCCTAGTGTAGGTGCTTAATTTTCCCTAGGATCGTCATCTTGTTGAATCTCAACACTCCCTCTCAATAAGAAAGGGATTATCCTTCACCCCAATCATGTCTTTATGGTATTCTAATTTTCTCTTGGTGAGTGCCTTCATTAGAATATTTGCATCCTGATCTACCGTAGGAATGTACTGAAGCAACATGATCTTCTGTTGCACAGAATCTTTGATATGATGATACCAAATATCTATATGCTTAGATCAATCATGAAACACAGTATTAATCGAGAGTTTAATGAAACTTTGATTATCACAATGAATCACTGTTGGATCTAAATGAGAACCAAACAAACCATCCAGGATCTTTCTCATTCAGATAGCCTCACGTGCAGCATGACTTGCTGCCATGTATTCCACTTCTGTTGAATTGAGTGCAATGGATCTCTGTTTCCTGTTGTACAAAGAAACAACTGTAGATCCGATACTCAAGATCCCCCGTGATGTGCTCCTTTTTTCTGTCGGGTTGTCAGCCCAATCTGCATTCATGAAGCCATGCAACTTCACCTCATCCATATGTCTATACCACAAGCCATACTTAGATGTACCCCTCAGGTATCTCAGGACATGCATGCATGCCTTCCAAAAGAGCTTGGTAAGCGTAACCATCGCTTGAATAAAATGGTTCACCACATAGCATATGTTCGGTCTTGTATTCACTAAATACATTAGCGAACCTACCAATATCGATAGACAGTAGCATCCACTACCTCTCCAGATGTAGCATCCTCTTTCCTCTAGTTTCCTAGAAGAGGAGTATCTATGGGTTTGTAGCTCTCCATGTGAAACTTACCCAGTATCTCCCTTGCATACTTGCCTTGAGACTCAAAAATTTCACCATCTAGCTGCCATATTTCCAATCCAAGGAAATAATGAAGGAGGCCCATATCCTTCATCTCGAACTCCATTGCAAGGTTCTCCTTGCACGAGTGTATCAGCTGCTCATCACCAGTTAGTATTAAATCATCAACATAAAGAACAAACATTAAAAGCTTACCCTCCACCACAATTTGGTATATGTTTGCATCTGCCTCACTCTTGGTAAAGGCAAGTCCACCGAAATAGTTGTCGATCCAAGTGTACCAAGCACAGGGTTCTTGCTTTAGCCCATACAACACTCTTTTGAGCCTGCACACATGCGACTCACTGCTGAAGATCTCAAATCCTTCAGGCTGCTCAATGTACACTTCTTCCTCAATGATACCATTGAGAAACGCAGTCTTCACATCCATATGATGAATGTGCCAACCCATCTACGTTGACAGAGCAACGATAGTCATTCTTGGGTCAATTTACTGTTACAAATTAACGCAAGTATTCAATATCAATCCAGGTTGTTGAACTTAGAAGCATCCCCAAAGTATATGGGTTTCAGTCACAGACAAATTTAGAAGATAGAATTGTTGATGGTTAGTGAAATGCATATTACAAATATAAAAAATAATTTAATTAATTTCTAAACAAAGAATTAAGATATATGGAATAATAATCAAGAGGCTCTAGCCTTAGAGATCCCGTTTGTCCTTAATTACTGGTTACATACATTGTTAATACCAGTGTGAAAACATGAAAGCAGGAAATATAATACTAAACAATAGGTTATGATATATGGAATAATAATCAAGAGGCTCTAAATTTAGAGATCCTAGTTGTCCTTAATTATTGGTTGCATACATCGTTAACACTATTGTGAAATCATGAAAGCAGGAAATCTAACTTCTAAGCAATGGATTAAGACATATGGAATAATAATGAAGAGGCTCTAGCTTTAGAGATCCTGGTTGTCCTTAATTACTGGTTATATACATCGTTAATACCATTCTGAAAACATGAAAGTGGGAATTAATAACTCTAAGTAAACTAGTTCACAAATTATAGCTATGAAAACTAAGAAGTGCACTTAGCCCAGTGTGGGGGTCCTTCCACCCTTGCCTTGCACACTAAAATTAAATTCAGCTACTCAAAACTTTAAGAAATCAATCAGCATGTAGTAGCATCAAAATATGGTAGAACAGATCATCTATTATGTCTTCAAATCTCAATGATAATAATAATAAGTCATACAAGTTCCAATGTCAAAGCCTTCAAAATGTGAGGCTTAAATAGATGAAATGTCTAAAAAACTAATGTAAAATGTCTCAAGTAGTCATAAATATCTCTATCCTATCAAATCAAGTCGAATCCATCTATCCTATCCATCATAATCTGGAAAAATCTCATAAAATAAGAGTGTTGACCTAGTTTCTAGGGTCCTCCATAAAGACTGGTATTGTTTGACCGCCTTTGATTGAGCCTATTAAAGCTCAATTTGATTGTATCAATAGGTGTACTGTTACTCCTAGTTCCCAAGCTTTCTATAAACATATCCATCTCAATCCCAAGTGTCCTGCACATATGCAAACTATCATGCCATTACGGGAATTTCTTCTGTTGTCCAAAATTTCACTTAAATTTCAATTTTCACAAAAACATCTAATAATTGAAAAACATAAATTAAATACCTTTATATGAATATTTAGGTCTATGTGAGGTGAATATGATTGTAAATGGATGGATAATGTAGCAAAATAAAATGTATTCCTTAAGCAAAAGGAGATAAAAGACAAGGCCCAACATCTCCCCCAAACTGAAGATCAAGCATGTCCTCATGCTTGGTGTTTCCTCTTCAACCTTATAAGTCCTAATGCTGATCCTATCCCTGATCCTGTAACCTCATGTTGTGCTATGTGAAAAATAGAATCCATGTCCTTACCCTGTTCTTCTTTATAGATGGAAGTTTTTACTTTCTGCTTCTCATACTTAGCTTTCCAGGAGTTTTTCTCCTGAAGCCACTTGAAAGCTTGTGTGTAAAGAAGATTTCTTTTGTTTTTCATTTTCTCCATCTCTTCACTAATCTTCTCATTCTCTTTAACCAATTTTTCATTGGTTAGTTCATAATTTTCATTCTTTTCTTTCAAGTGTCTTTCCATGATCCTGCTTATTTCTAAGCTGTCAGTAAGCTCTTTGACTCCGAAAAGATTCTGATCCTCCTCTTTTGAATCTTTAGAAACTGAAACAGCTTCTACTTCATTGTTCTCAAAGAATGAATCTTTATCTAGGGCATCCTCATAAAATTTCTTTTCCAATCTTTCAAGAATTGCAGTGACCTGTTTCCTAATAGGAGATGTTTCCAAGATTTGGACCTCTGGTTCTACTGGATGTTTTCCCTTTTGTCTCCTAGGAATAGTCACAAAAGATATTTATTATTCTAATAGCATTGCTCCCTTTTGTTTCTTTTATATTGTAGATGGATAAAGATATGTATGCATGATATTTCTTGTTTCTTCTATGGGTTTAATTTTGTTTTCCACAATTTGTTCAATAAACCCATTTTCTGCTAGTAAATCTTCCCAAACTATCCCATTAATCTTCAATTGATGATTTACAAGAATTTTAATGAGTCCCTGGTGAATGAATTGAACTTATTTTGGTTTGGCTTCTGCTTGAATGCTTTCTATCATTTTCATCAAACTCTTGTAGAATAAATATGGTAGATTTATCCTTATGTCTCCCTTTATGTGTTGTAATATCCTTACATGGTAAATATGTACAACAATGAATCTGGTATCACAAGTGAAATATTTCTAAATTATTAACACCAATTCAGCCCATGGTTCATTAAACCATTCCCTCATAATACCTTTTTGATCTATCAAAGGAGCCTTTCCTATTTTTTCTAGGAAGAATGTCCACCCTTTGTCTCTAAAATGCAAACCTTTATGATATAGCTCTCCTGAAAATGATAAATCTAATGCTTCAGAGATATATTTAGGACTTAAAGAGATATGCATATTTCCCACCATGGTTTCATTCTGTGTGAATTTATTTACAAATTATTTTGTCACTCTCTCATTATGGCCTCTGAATTTTTGTAAAAACCCTATCAACCCTGACTGATACAATTTCTCCATAGTCTCCCTACTCCAGTGTTCTATTTGAAAATCCCTTGGCTCTAATTTGGAAGCAATTTGTTCTGAAAGCCATTTAATGTGACCATCCCTTGTCATTAATTTCATTTTTCAAATAAAAATTAAACACTGAGTATAACTGTGGTAGTAGGCGTACCTTACTGTTTCACTTTTTTTAACAACCAACCAATTCTCTGTCTCTTTTCTTTTAAAGAATGTACTCTTACTGTAATTAAAGAAAAAGAATTTGATAGGAAATGTTACAAGAAAACATAATTTATGTTTCTAATGTTACATTTTCTACTAATTCTCTGTTTTCTTTTTAAAAATCAGTCTCTGTTTTGCAAATAATTGGAAGGTATTCTCTTAAAATATCCTCTATTTTGAAAATAAATTGAACAGTGTAAAAAGAAAATTGAAATTTTTTATACACAGTAGTTTTTCACTCCTTAATTCATACAAAAATTCTCCAAAACACTGCATTTAAATTCACTGTACATTTATGAAAAGAAACTTCAACCATTTGCATCAAAAATCTAGTGAAAACTATCTTACTCCATTTCTCCTCAATTCTATCTTCAGTCAAAACACATCTATCTATTCTCCATTTTCTTTGTATGTTGTGTTCTAGATTTGTAGACTGAGTGTGTTTTTAAAAAAAATCTATAACTAAACAAACAATTTTCTCATCCATTCAAATTGTAGTTCCACTTCTCTGTTTTTTATTTGAATTAAAACACTACAGAGGAGGATGTGTCGACCTTAATTTCTTCTATGCAATTTTTTATTTATGAATCTCTCTAATCTGGTGGTTTTCTTCAGTTGAACTGGAGTTTTCAAATCCATTAAAATATTCTCTTTTACAAACTCACTCAAAATAAAATTCGTGATTAACTGATGGCAGAGCATTTGTAAGACTTGTCAACACATTTTTAAATTGGTTGGATGTGAAATTTGTTACATGACAGGCTTGCATTTCAAAATAAATTCACTCCCTTTTAACTCAGAGCTTGAACGATTTATAAAATCCCGAAATTCATTAAAACACTCGGATCTTACCTCACTTCAGATAATTCCACTTTCTATGGGATGGCACCATTCATTTTTTCCAGAATTCTGGCCGTCAATACTTCTTATCCCTATGATTTTCCTTTGCTTACTATATCTTTTGCTTCTCCTTCTGTGTTTTCTCCTCTCGGCATTCAGAAATTATCTCTCCTTTTCACATTGGTTACATACACGAGGACGTGATTGAATATGCACTCCTTTTTCTCTCTCAGCCTTCCAATGGTGATGATGGTGACAACCTTTCTCAAGTACTGTTCTCTGTGTTTAAAAATGACCGAAATGGCTTCCTACAAGAGCAAAAAAGGCTTACAGTAGAGTGAAAATGGTTTTTTTCAGAGACAGAATGAGTTGTTTTGTTTTACACAGCGTTTTGTTTTTGAATTTCCTACCTGTTCACTAACTCTTTGACCATCCATGCACCTTCCTCTCTTTCATTGTCGTTCCTGTCCTTCTGCATTACATTCACATTTCATATTCATGCTATGTACATCTGGCTTAACTGCAATTTTATCATGCTCCATCATTAACCTTTGCATCCATGCATTTCATTTCTCATACCCCTTATGCGCCATCATTAACCTTTTCATCCATGCATTGCATTTCTCATGCACCATCATTCCCATACTTTACATGTCTTCATATTACATTTTGATTTACTTTGCATTACAAGCATGCCATCATATCTATGCATACCTCTCTTACGATTGCATTCGTAGGTTATCATTGCATTCATTACTTTATATTGTGTTTCCATTTGCATAATTGCGCTCACCATTTCATTTTGAATTGCGCCATATAGTTTTAAACTTTAGTTTTGAACTTTTTGATTTTTAATTTTAAAAATTGACTAATGCAATAGTCAAGTTTTTAAAATCAATTCCTTATGGAGAATGCTAACCTTTGTTTTATGGTTTTTGTAGGTCTTCTCAAAATTTCTTCTTATGGGTTCAACTTTGTGATCTCTTGTTTATCATTCTTTTTATTAAGAAATACATAGAGTAGGATATGGGTAGTGATATGAAATATTTAAAATAGTAATATATCGATAGTGTTAAACGATATGAAGAAGGTTATAAAATATGGGTAAGGAATATGAAATGTGGGTAATATTAGTGATGAAATGTAATGTAATGTAGGTAAAAGATGCATTAACTAGTATTTTAATTAGTTTATCAATTCTAGACTATTTTTGAAAAATATGAAAATTTAATAGCAAAATTTTTACTCACTGTACAAATATTCTCCCTTGTTGATGTTTGATGATGATCATCATTGTGTTTCTTTACAATGAATCTTATTGACTTGATATACATCTGTTTTGATTTTGAATTATTGTTCAGGTCCCTTTTATGCAATTTTATTCTTTGACATCTGCGATAATTTTCTCAGGTCCCTTCTGACAAACTTTCATAACAATATTCAGGTCCCTACTGACATATTTGAAATTTCCAGGTCCCCTTTCTGGCGTAATTTCACAATGATGTTCCATAATTGATGATTTTGTCTTGTCACATTTAGGTCCCCTTTCTGGCGTAATTTCACAATGATGTTCCATAATTGAGGATTTCGTTTTGTCACATTCAGGTCCCTATTGACATATTTGAAATTTTCAAGTCCCCTTTCTGTCGTAATTTCACAATGATGTTCCATAATTGAGGATTTCGTCTTGTCTTATTCAGGTCCCATTCTACATAAGTCAAATATTGTACCAGGTCCCTTCATGATTGTAGTTCATATTCTTCAATTCTACTGCTGAAAACTATTTTCATAATTTTTTTATTTCACACCTTCCCCCAAATTGATATTGTGACTTGTCCTCAAGTCTAAAAAATTTGGAGGGTAAATCTGCAAAAGTATAAGTAAAATAAGCAGAAAACAAAAAAGGAATTCAAATTGGCCAAACAAGTTGGTTTTCCAATAGAATTTCGAGTTTGTATTGTGCCAGTTTCCTTGGTTTTCACAACCAAGATTATATATATATATATATATATATATATATATATATATATATATATATGATTATGGATTGTCTACTGGAGTTTTGGAAAACATATTACTATGGTGTCCCAATATTTCCAGATCAAAATCCATGGAAATTTTTCTCATAAAATCTTCTTTCTCTATAGGCTTATGATAAATTTTTAGCCTATGTCCATTTACCACAAATGATATAGATGATTCATTAATTTGTTTTATCTTGACTGCTCCATTATTGAATATTTCTTCAATCTCATATGGCCCAAGCCAATGAGTTGTAAATTTGGCTTTGAAATATTTGAATTTGGAATCAAACAAAAGTGCACGGTCTCCTTTCTTAAAGACTTTATTTTTGATAAATCGATCATGCCATTTAATCTGTTGTTCTTATACTAGAGTAGTATGTTCAACTGCTTGTTTTCGAATCTCATCTAATTTGTTTAACTTCATAATCCTTTTTTGTTGTGCTTTCAACAATTCCATCCCTAACTCAACTGCTAGCTTGTATGTTTGTATTTGAAACTCAATTGGTAATAGAACCTCTTTTCCATATACTAATTGATATGGACTGAAACCAATAGTATTTTTCCAAGTGATTCTATATGCCCATAATGCATCTTTCAATTTATTTGACCAGTCTTTTCTGTTCATGTTCACTATTTTTGTCATAATACTTTCTAGAACTTTATTTGTAGATTCCACTTGTCCATTTGCTTGACGATGATATGGAGTGGATTTTCTGTGTTTGATTTGGAAAGTCTTAGTAATATCATGAACAAGTTTTGATTTAAATTTTGCACCTTGGTCAGTCACTATTTCTCTAGGAACTCCATACCTGACAAATATTTCTTCATATAGAAAAGACGTAATTGTTTATTTTGTTGCCCATACTATTGCCTTGGCCTCCACCCATTTAGTCACATAATCTGTACATAAAAGTATGTATTTCTTTCCATTGGATAGAGGATTGATTGGTCCCACAAAATCTAAAGCCCATTGTTCAAATGGTTCAATAATTACTTGTGGCTTTAATGGCATTTGATCTAATGCCACTGTTTACCAATTCTTTCACACATGTCACATCTTCTGACATAATTTCTAGAGTCCTTGAATATGGATGGCCAATAGTAGCCAAGCGTCAATACTTTGAATGTCGTTCTTTTCTCTGCAAAATGGCCACCACAGGGTTCATTATGAAAAGCTTTCAAAATTTCAATTATTTCATCCTCCCTTATACATTTTCTAATAATTAAATTAGGACCAGTGTAAAATAGATCTCCATTGATCCATCTATATCTGGCACTATCTCTACTTATTATTTCCTTTTTTTTACTTGTCTAATGATATGGTAAGATATCAGATGATAAATAATTAGCTATATCTGCAAACCAAGGGGTTTTTACATTTATAGCAGATAAACGTTCATCTGTAAAATTCTCTGATACCGGATTAGGATCGCCAAGTAAATTTAATCTTGACAAAAATTGAGCAAGTTGGTTATCTTTTCTTGGGCGATATTGTACAGTAATATTAAAATCTTGCATCAATAACAACCATCGAGTTATTCTACTCTTTTTAATAGATTTGTTCATTAAGTATTTTATAGCAGAATGATCTGTATGAATATAAACTTGATAACTTGTTATATAATGTCGAAATTTATTTATTACATGTACAACGGCTAAAATTTATTTTTCTGTCAAAGTATAATTCAATTCTGCTAGTGTTAAGTTTTTACTAATGAAATATATAGTGTAATTGAATTGATTCTCTTTTTTTCCAAGTGATGCTCCAATAGCTGTATTAGATGCATTAGTTGAAATGTGAAATGGCAAAGACCAATTAGGTCCTCGAAGAATGGGTGCAATTGATAAATTGTGTTTTAATTTTTCAAATGCATATTGACATTTATTAGTCCATTTAAATTATACATCTTTTGAAAGTAACTTGAATAATGGTAAAGGTATTTTATTGAAATTTTGAATAAATCTCCTATAATAGCCTGCATAACCCAAAAAAATTCGAACCTCTTTTTTTGTTGTAGGTGGTTTTAAATCCACAATGTCTTGAATTTTTGTCAGGGCCACCTTTATTCCCGAAGAAGAAACATGTTGTCCCAACACTATCCCCTCAATTAACATCATAAAGCAATTTTCATTACTGAGTGATAGATTTGTCTCAATGCATATTTTTAATACTTTTTCAAGATTATTTAAACATTCATCATATGTTGTACCATACATGGTAAAATCATCCATGTAAACTTCCACACACTCATGAATCAAATCAGCAAGAATAGCAAGAACTGCTCTTTGGAAGGTAGTAGGTGCATTACATAAACCGAAGGGTAATACATTGTATGAATATGTACCCCAAAGGCATGTGAATGTTGTATTATCTTGATCTTTTAATGCTATTTTTATCTGATTATATCCAGTAAACCCATCTAGAAAGGAGAAAAAATTATTTTCGGCTAATGAATCTAACACTTGATCAATAAATGGTAAAGGAAAATGATCTTTTAATGTAGTTTTGTTCAAATTTTTGTAATCAACACAAATGATCCATTTCCTATTTTTCTTACGCACCACAACTAAGGGTGAGACCCATTGACTATCTGAAATAGGATAGATAAATCCGACTTGTAATAGTTTCTGTAATTCTTCTTTCACTATTTCTTTCATCATGGGATTCATTCGTCTTTGTGGTTACCTAACAGGTTTGATTTCATTATCAGTATAAATGTGATAGATGCATGTTTTTGGATGAATTCCAGGCATGTATTTATAATCCTAGGCAAAATCTTTTGAATATTTTTTCAATAATGTGATTAGCTTTTCTTCTTGTGATGATTGTAAATTGTTACCAATATTCAAATGTCTTTGAGGACTGATTTCAATGATTTTTCTATTTCAATTGGTAATTGAATTTATAGGAAAAATTCTTTCGAATGTATTTTGCAATGATTATATTGTGTAATTTTCCTGAAAATATTCATTTAGAAGATAACTAGCAGCTTCATATTGAGTCACCCTAAGCTGCTCTGAAAGATTTGGTTCTAAGATGAATAGATCTAATAAATCCTCATTTTCTTCCTCCTCTCTAAAATTACAGATTTGATTAAGACTATGAACAAGTTGAAATGTTTGTTGTTCATCTTCTTCAAATACTATAAATATAGAAGGATATTGAGCAGGAGGATATAATGTGACATGCTTCTATTCATATCCATGTGCAATAATCATGCTTCTTGATCTGCATCCAATATAAGCATCTACAGTGGCCAATCAAGGTCGGCCTAAAATTAAGGGATGACCTCCCAAGTTTGTTTTTGGCTAAAAAATAAAAAAGTCTACAGGACATTCCCAAGAATCCAATGAGACAATGATATCCTATAGTATAACTTCTAGAACAACTTTATATCTATCTGCAAGTTCTAAGACTATGGTAGTAGGTCTAATGTTATTCAGATTCAATTGTTTCATAGTCTCTGTTGTCATAACAATGATAATTGCTCCCAAATATATTAAAGTATTTAGTACTGCAAATTTGTTAATCAAAATAGTAACCATAGGAATTACCGAATCAACATATTTTTCAATAGTTGTATTCTTAGATATGAGAGTTGATAAACTTCCAATTACCTGGATTGTTGGTGGATACTTCTTTCTTCTACCAGATTTATTTATGCATAACTCCTTTATTGTTTTTGCATATATTGGAATGTCTTTAATTGCTTGCAATAAAGGAATTTTAACATATGTGTTTTTCAATTCATCCAAAATACTAAATTCAGGGAGAGATATTGGAATGTTTTATTGTATAAGTCTCTCCAGATATGGTGGAGTTTGTTTCATGATAGCCTTACCTTTTTGAATTGTTTTTCTAGTTTGGATTGTTCATTCTGTTCTCCTTGTTCCGTTTGTTCTTCAATTATTGTAGGAGAATATTTCTGTAGTACCTTCCCAGACCTTAGGTGGACATCCTCTATAGGAAGAATTGAATATGTATGATAACATGTTTCCTCTTCCACATAATATGCTAGTCTATCCACATTATTTCTCGGATTAGCTACTGGCTGAGATGGTAATTGTGTTGGTCTAGGAGTTTTTTGGTTAGTTGGAAGTTGAAGTTGCTGCAGTTGAGTTAGCATTGGTGGATTTTGAGTTCGATATGGCATGGGTTGTTGTTGTTGGATTTTTTGATATTGAGGGAATGATTGTGGAGGAGATGGTTGTTGATATTGATACTGCTAGTTATACATTTGTTGTGGTGGTTGGTTTCCATAACCATATCCCCTCCAACCTTGTGAAGGTTGGTTTTGATATTGTTGTGGTAGCCAATCCTGCCATGGTATTGGTGTATTCCATATGTTTTGAGGGTATTGAAAGTTTTTTTGAGGGAACTGTTGAGGCATTTTTGGCTGCCAAGGTCTTCTTGGTGCCATATAGTAGAGGGAATCTACTACTTTTACTTCTTTCCCTTGAAATTCTTTTAACTTTGGACATTTCTCTGTTGTATGATTTTCTGTGCATAGTCCACATACTTGTATATTTTGCAAAGGACATTCTTTGAGTGGATGTTTTTGTCTACACTTTGGATAGAAAGTTGCTAAAGCTTCATCTTTCTTTTCTTTCCTATTTTTATCTTTTAAAACATCTACTTGTGTGCCCAAAGTGCTTAAGATATTTGTTTTAAAATTTTCTAATAGGCTTCATATCTCTGCTCTTGTTACTACACTTGTTACAGATTTAGAAGCTTCTGATGAAATATCTCTTTTTCCGCTTTTAGCTCTTCCTCTAGAGTATTTTTGACATAATTCAGAACTTTATTCAAATGGTAAATTAGAAATATCTCCTTTTCCCATTACATTAAGAATGTCTAAATAATCATCTCTAATTCCATTTAGAAAAATGGTGCGGATAGTATCTGGACTAAGAGAATGATGTTTGGATTTTTGCAAATTATACACGAATCTGTCCAAATATTCTTCTAAACTTTCATCTTGTTGTTGGGACATTCTAAAAATGTCTTCTTTCAAGTCTCTGGCCCTGCAGTAAGCTTGATACTTTTTAAGAAATAATTTCTTCATGTCTTCCCAAGAAGCTATAGTGTGTTGTCCTAATCCCATAAACCATTTTAAGGCTGCAGCTTTTAAAGTAGAAGGAAAAAGTCGAAGTTTGTGTGTATCATCAGTATATCCATATTTTCTACACAAGATATCAAACTCAAACATAAATGCATCAGGATCTTCTATTGACATTCCATATAAATTTGGCAATACAAACGGTGGAATATTTTTTTTTTTTATTTCTTCTCCTAGTATTTCTCTTGCATCTAAAATAGGAAAGCCAAAAGTAGTCTATTTATCATTATTATCTTCTTGTTCATTTTCTTGTGTTCTTCGAGTTTGGTTTTCTCTTCTTGCTTCTTCCCCTATTTTTCAAAGTGCTTTTGTTCTTCTATCTTCTTCAACCTTTCCTTCTGCTTCAATTCTTCTTTCTTCTTCTCTTTATCTTCACCATCCCCTTTGTTGTCTTTCATACTCTAATTTTTGTTCAGGAGTGATGTTTACTTTAGTTGATCCTTCTCACTCTTCAGCCATTTCATGTTCAAAGATTTGTAGTGTTTCAATAGGTTGATTTTGAACTTATTCCACTACAATTTTCTCAAGGACAGGTTGTTCTAGTTGTTTGACAGTTGGTTTTGGTGTTTCTTTTTCTTTCCAAATAGAAGGAGGTTCTTTAGGTGATTTCTTTTTCTTTACCTCATAAGCTAACAAAATTTGTCTTTCAACTAAAGTTAATCTCTGTCATGATCTTTGTTTCTCCTCTAACTCTTCTACAATAGGTTTTCCAGCAACTAGTGTTGTTAATCCTATGGATGAATGTGTTTTTGGGAGGTTTTGTTTCAAAAATATACCTTTTTTATCTATATCTCTAGGCATAAGAAAACATTACTTTAAAATGAAAACTATGTTTTTGTTGTTT
The DNA here is from genome assembly GCA_034641835.2 of Pinus albicaulis. Classification (NCBI taxonomy): domain Eukaryota; kingdom Viridiplantae; phylum Streptophyta; class Pinopsida; order Pinales; family Pinaceae; genus Pinus; species Pinus albicaulis. The sequence goes on from CM076569.1 coordinate 290,848,828, forward strand.
TTGGTGATTTTATGCTGTTTTTTTATTTAAATTTTTTTCTTCCTATTTTGACCATTTTGTAAATATGCTTCCCCGGCAATGGCGCCAAAATGTCGGGTCAATTTACTATTGCAAAATAGCATAAGTATTTAATATCAATCTGGGTTGGTGAACTTAGAAGCATCCCTAAGGTATATGGGTTTTAATCACAGTCATATTTAGAAGATAGACTTATTGATGGTTAGTGAAATGCATATTACAAATATAAAAACTAATTTAATTAATTTCTAAACAATGAATTAAGATATATGGAATAATAATCAAGAGGCTCTAGCTTTAGAGATCATGGTTGTCCTTAATTACTGGTTGCATACATCGTTAATACCATTGTGAAAACATGAAAATAGGAAATATAATACTAAGCAATAGGTTAATATATATGGGATAATAATCAATAGGCTCTAACTTTAGAGATCTTGTTTTTCCTTTATTACTGGTTGCATACATCGTTAACACTATTGTGAAATCATGAATGCAGGAAATCTAACTTCTAAACAATGGATTAAGACATATGGAATAATAATCAAGAGGTTCTAGCTTTAGAGATCCTGGTTGTCCTTGATTACTAGTTGCATACATCCTTAATACCATTGTGAAAACATGAAAGTGGGAAATAATAAATCTAAGTAAACTAGTTCACAAATTACAACTATGAAAACTAAGAAGTGCACTTAGCTCGGTGTGGGGGCCCTTCCACCCTTGCCTTCCGCACTGAAAGTAAACTGAACTACTCAAGACTTCAAGAAATCAATCAGCATGTAACAGCATCAAAATATGGTAGAACATATGCTCTATTATGTCTTCAAATCTCAAATATAATAATAATAAGTCATACAGGTTCCAATGTCAAAGCCTTCAAAGTGTGAGGCTTAAATAGATGAAATTTCTAACAAACTGATCTAAAATGTCTCAAGTAATCATAAATATCTCTATCCTATCATATCAAGTCGAATCCATCTATCCTATCCATCATAATCTGGAAAAATCCCATAAAATATGAGTGTTGACCTAGTTTATAGGGATCCTCCATAAAGACTAGTCTTGTTTGACCGCCTTTGACTAAGCCTATTAAAGCTCAATCTGACTATACCAATAGGTGTACTGTTACTCCTAGTACTCGAGCTTTCTAGAAACATATCCAGCTCGAGCCCAAGTGTCCTGCACATATGCAAACCATCATGCTATTACGGGAATTTCTGCTGTTGTCCAGAATTGCACTTAAATTTCAATTTTCACAAAAACATCTAATAATTGAAAAACATAAATTAAATACTTGTATATGCATCTTTAGGTCTGTGTGAGGTTAATATGATGGTAAATGGATGGATAATGTAGCAAAATAAAATGTATTCCTTAAGCAAAAAGAGATGAAAAACAAGGCCCAACAGTCCTTATGGAAGAATACCGTGTGACAAGTGAAAAGGTTTCTTCATAATCAATAACCTCGAACTGTGAGAAGCCTCAGGACACAGATATAGCCTTGTATTTCTCAACACTCCCATCATCAGTTTGCTTTACCTTGTAGATCCATCTTGAACCTACCACTGATTTATCAACCGACCTTAGAACAATTTCCCAAGCATTGTTTCTGACAATGGAGTCATACTCCTCCACCATTACATCCACTCATGTGGGCTCCTACACAACTTCCTGAAAGGAATATGGCTCAGTCACAATACATTTTATCATGAGGACCATGTATCTAGCATATCGATTAGGAGATTGTTTATGTCTGCACCGTGAAGTAGGGGCTCCTACATTCTATGCAGCATCAAGCCTCAGCCTATTAGATTTGGTGGTACGCCTTCTGCCAGTTATGATGTTTGGCTCTGCATCAGTGGACTCCTCCACTCCATGAACCTCCTCTTGTGGTTGATCCACATCTAGAGAATTATCTTTGGGAACAAACAGTTCCTCCTCCACATGGCTTTCCCGTCATGGAATTTTATATCTCGTCACATAACAGTCATCTTGCTATTATGAAAATACACATGATAATTATGGGTCATTTATGTGTACCCCACAAAAATCCCAACTTCAGCAGTCGGCTTCAGCCTCTTCCTGCCGTTCTTCGTCACATGCACATAAATAGATGAGCTGATAATCTTAAAGTGAGAAACATCTGGTTTCTTGTACCAGTGACAACTTCTTCAGGTGTACTCATGCCAAGTACTCTATGAGGACAACGGTTTTTCACATAAACCACAGTCTTTCATGCTTCTTCCCACAAATGCATTGGTAGGCCCTGATCATACAAAATCGCTCGTGCTGCACCCACGATCATTATGTTCTTCCTCTCTGTGACCCCATTTTTCTGTGGGTTATGAGGTGCTATGAGTTCTCTTCAAATCCCTTCTTTGTTGTAGAAGTCTTTGAATTCGTTAGAGATGTATTCTCCACCATTATCGCTCCTCAGAGCCTTCACTTGCTTCCCCGACTCTTTCTCCACCAATTCCTTAAACTCACAGAACTTTTAGAATGTTTGATATTTCTTCTGCATGAAGAAGATCCAACATTTACAAGAAAATTTATAAAAAAAAATAACATAATACCTGTGTTTTGTTGTTGAAGCAACCGAGAATGGTCCACACACATTTATGTGAACTCTCTCTAGGATCATCGAAGCACGGTTCTCCTTTTCATGAAAGGTAGAATTTACATACTTCCCCATGGTGCAACCCTTGCACTAATCTGACTCAACAAGTGTTCCCATTGGAAGTACAGTAGATAATTGTTGCATGAATTTCAAGGCTCCATGATGAAGATGGCCCAATCGATTGTGCCATAATTCGGCCTCATCCCAGCTCACCGCTTTTTCTCCCTTGCCCATCATGGCAGCGCAGCCATCTACCTCTAGCTTTTAGAGATTCTTAACTTTAATCCCTATCCTCTTGGCTTGAACCATTGTTTTATGTTGCAAGAAAGCTTTTCCATCGATGAAAACAACGACATAGCCTCTATCCTCCAACATCGCAACTGAGACCAAGTTTTTTTTTTGACCTGGAACATGCATAACATATTTCAACTGAAATATTTTACCTCACTCCCTCTCAAAGGTGATGGTACCAATGTCGGTCGCACTGTATCATCCATCGTCACCCATCTCTATATGCATTTTGAGATCTTTCTCCTCCAAGTCACTGAAAAGCTCCTTATCTCCCATCATGTGGAAGGAAGCACCACTATCAAGATACCACACAAATCCCATTGAGATTGACATCAAGCATATGATCAAAGAGAAATCAAGTTAAAATTGTGAGGCAAGGGCCTCAGCAATTGCATCTCTAGCAACTTTCTTGTTCTTCTTCTATGGGAAATTAGTGGCGAGATGCCCATGTTCGTGACAGTGAAAACACTTCACCTTGGACAAATCCAGCTTCTTGCCTTTAGACTCATATTTTGAATGGAATTTCTTCCCTTTCCCTTTCCTTGCCTTGGTAGCCAAAGCACAATCCTCTTCATCATCATGCTTTGATGAAGAGCTATCTCTACTGTTCTGCTTGAACTCCTCCTGCACTAGTTCTGACCATAGTCATTCGCAATCCAACAATTCTTCTCGTCTATTGACAGAGTCTTCATAACTATGCCAACTCTTAGGAAGTCCCAAGAGAGCCAAGCTCACCAAATCATCATCATCAATAATGATTCCCACACTCCACAGTTCATCCCGACATTGGACAAACTTTGTGAGATACTTTGGAATGTTGTCGCCCTTCTCCATCTTGATCTTTCTGATTTTATCCTTTAGCGCCAATTTCCTATGGTCGCTGTTGCTTTGGAAAAGATTCATTAAACCTTTCCACATAGCATATGGAGTGGCTTTCCCATTAAGGCTTGAGACAATGTGGTCTTGTACACCTTCCAACAGAATCCTTCTTATCTTCGCTACATTATTTTGCCATGCATCAAGTAATTTAGCATCCGTCGAAGTGGGCTTAAGAACATCACTATCGATGAATTTCTTCAAGCCATTATCTTCAAGCACTGCCTCCATCCTGTCCTTCCATACAATGTAGTTTGAGCTTCCCTTCAGTGCATACTCTAGCTACAAGACATTGAAAACTATTTCGATGTTTACTCAACTATCGCACCAAGTAACTCTTGCAGCAAATTTGAATTGTTCCCACCAACAAACTCAACTACTGCTTCACAATTGAAATCTTCTTAGCTCTAATACCATGTAGAAATTTTAATACAAATTATGTATTGCTTGGATTCTCCTGATCTAACAATTATATGCCAATGTTAAATATAGAATCGCTTCTACAAAAATTCTTGTGGAAATTTAAAACATGATCGCCAATTGCAAACACATGAAGAAAGATCAATCGCACATAACACATACGTTTTTACCGGGAAAGCATAAAGCTAAAACCCCACTATCATATATTATGTATATATCATGGATCATGAAACAATCTCATACAAAACTCTAATCCAAGAGCTCTTAGTACAATATACAATCGTCTCACACTGTCATACAAAAATTGGCAAATACATGTGCTAATTTACTGCCTCCTGACAGCTTGCCTCCACTCTGCAATCCCTGCTGATAACAATCCCTGAAAGAATGAGATCCTACTTGCCTTCACTGCACTATCCTCATGGGCACATCCAATGTGTGTGTGGTTTCATGAGTGCACCCAATAATGTCACAATTGATAGTCAAACTGTCCCTTTCACCTATCTCTCAACTAGGTCTCCACTGTATATGACATGCATGTAGTTAACAGTAGTATATTTCAGTTGCATGTGAGACCACTAATTGTGAATTAATTAAATAATTAATTCACTGATCTCTCACTAGTGTATGTCCAGTTACAACTAGCACAACTGAGTTAAACTCACTTAACTGAGTTGAACTATTTTACAACTCATATAACTACACATCCAACTCTGTTACAACTTCGAATCACTGAGTTACAACTAAGTCCACTTTCATGTCGCACCAACCAACCACTCAACTCGAAATCCACTTAGCTAACTGATTTGACACTTCAATTAACTATTTCCAAGTGCTCATTGAGAATAGATTAATGTTTATTGTCCAATTATTATTAAGAGATAATAATAATAAATAGACATGTGATCTATAAATAGACTTCGCACATGCATTTAAAAATATAACATCATCTATAAATAGAATTTGCTCACCATTCTAAAAATAGACTCCCACTATAAACATAATTTTTTCATCCATTCTAAAAATAGACTTACACCTAAAAATAGCCTAAGGCTCCATCCTAATTTAGGTGCTTAATTTTCACTAAAATCATCATCTTGTTGAATCTCAAGAACATTGACATGGTTTATATATTATAAAAAAAAAAATTTAACTTTCCAACCATTTATTTTTTTTATTACATCTTATATGCATCCTACCCCACATATACAGATAATACATAAGAGTTTCCTTATGGAAAGAAACGATAAATGCCATATTCGTTATATGCACTTCACACAGAGTCCCTTTTATTAATGGGAGATTTGTAATGAAAAGTATTTTTGAGAAAATTATATATAGTTTATTATTTGTTGTTTAGGGAATTTAACTGTAACAACTTCTCATAATCACTTGTTTTTATTGGAATTACGGCGAAATTTCACAACTTGAATATTTATCTTTTATCTGAACCTACAAGAAAATTCAAATATTTGTAAAAGTTATCATGAACATTTTTTTGTTGCCAAATTACTAAAATAAAATATAATTAAAATAATAAAAATTTTGTATAAATAATAAATGATTAATTTTTATTAAAATTAATATTGATTTACCAAAATATGAGATTAATTGAGATTATTTAATATTTTATTTGTGTCAATGAAAAGAAGAGAGAGAAGAGTTTCTAAATTAGTATAGTATTATTAACTTAAGTAATTTTAGTCAAGAAGATTACTTAAGAAGGTTGGTAAGGTTGGTAGTGTGGTAAAGATTTTGGAAATGAAAAAGAATAAGAATAAGAAGTAATTTAGGTCAAGAAGGTCATTAAAAAGGTTGGTAGTGGTAAAGATTTTGGAAATGAGAAAGAATATGAATTCGCTAGATAATCCAAGAGAAAGTGTTTTTCATCTTCAACCCTCTTAATATCCCAAAAATATCCCACTCTTTCATTTAAATATATTTTGAGAATTCATCAAAAACTTATTTCACTTTAAAACTCATCAAAATTAGTACAAAGATTGTTCAATAAATGCATCCAAAGCTACAACTACTCTCGTAATATTTGGATGCAGAAAAACAATTTTCAGTAAACAAAAAACCATAAATATAAACCAAGACCCATCACAATTTTCGGAACATATGGGATAGGACAACAAATTTGGTAGGACATCCTTATTCCGATTGCAAATTTTGAAAATATCTCATAATCCAACACACAACAATAAAGTGAATTATTTCATCTCACTGCTAATAAATTTCAAAATATTCCCAAACCCTACAACTACAATGGAAATAAGTTCAGATAATTTCATTTTATGTGCATAAGCCACTTCTGTGAAAGATTAAATTTTCTGAAAACGAAATCCCTATCTCACAGGAGGTAGTTACTGATGTGACTGATCGACCTCGAGTCACATTCCCTTTAAAGTCGCTCCACGCGAGAGGCAATGATGGAAAACAAGAAAGGAGTTTGAACACGACAGGATTCAGAGAGATGAGTTGAGTTTCGGCTCCCTGCAAACGCCAATGGGCCGGCTCGGTGATGTTACAGTTGTCAATATCGGCCACTGGGGCGGCCCCTAGTTGGTATCAGGCTATTAAAGGAGACAAAGGGTATGGCCCTACAGAAAAGCAATGAGAACGCCATGGGTGAGGACAAATTAATATCTTCCGACAGATGAAATGCCAGTTGAACCAAAAAAATGAAAGGCTGAACGTGCCTTGCTCTCTTGGTTGCCAAGTTTCTGACAGATCTATCGGTCACATACAGTTCTTTGTCTTCATTTCTGCATCAATATCCATATTGGAACAGGTGTCCGCCATTAAATATTAGGTATTGCTATGTTATAAAAATCCTGTTTAGGTGTGGATGAACGTGTCCACAGAGCAGAAAAAACAACATACCAAATTTTGCTACAGAAAAATACTAAATTTATTCTGGAACAATAAAAGTGAAAACGTCCATGTTTGGCTAAGTTATTGTATGAACGCAAGAGAATTTTCAATATGATTGGGAAGATAAGTCTTGAGAGTGAAGAAAATGATTGATGGACTAGTATTTGTCATGACCCACGTTGGATGAGTTTGTCAGTCAAGATCATTTGGTGGGTATTAACCAATGACAAAAACTACTCATGAGGTTCAGCACAATGGCTTCCTCCACATGTCATTATTTTATCATATCATATTACAGAATAGGTTTGACAAAAAAACACATTTTTTTTTTCCAATGGAACTAGGGTACAAGTCTTACCTACAAAAACATATTCAAATTAAAAAACTCATTCCAAGAAGATATTCTAATATGTGTATTATAAAGTCTTACCTACAAAAACATATTCAAATTAAAAAACGCATTCTAAGAAGATATTCTAATATGTATATTATAAAGTTTATGTTAATGAAAAATTGGTTCAATCCTTAAAATAAAGGAAAATTTATCTCAGGATTCAAATATTTGAAGATATAAATTTTTAAAAATATTTTTATTTTTATAGATTTACTTTTAAATTTATATTTGTTAAAATTATTCTGTTTCAAAGATCTTGACACATAATAAAACATATTTATTTCATAGATTTACTTTTAAATTTGTATAGGTTAAAATTATTTTGTTTCAAATATATTGATACATAATAAAACATATTTATTTATTTATCACATTTCAATTTTATTAAGAATAAATAGTGAATATTTTATTTAAAATGGTATTGAAATATTTTATTTATCATTTATATTTAAATAATTTATTTATTAATTTATTTTTAAATATTATTTGATAGTGTTATATTAAGTATTTTAGGATTCTCACATCTCTTTCATGTTAAAATTAGAAAGAATATGTAGAAGAAATTGTTATTTTCAATCACTTCAATGTTTATAATGAGATGATATTTTATTTATGATTCATATTGAAATATTTTTTTTTGTTATTAATGTATTTTTAAATACTATATGTGGATTTTATATTAAGCATTGAAGGAATGTCGAGCCTCTTTTCTATTAAAAATTAGAAGGTATACGTAAAATAAATTTTTATTTTTAATTACTTTAAGGTTTATAAGAAAGTGATTAACTCAAGTATCAAAAATAGAAAATATTTGTCTTGTTCAGTGTGAAGAATGAAATAAACATTGTTAAAATAACAATACATTCTTATTAACTTTCATTAGCTCCATGATGAAACTAGGCATTTTCAATTCTCAAAACACATAAGCTGAAAAATGTTTTTTTTTTTTTTTACACTAAGACACTTGAAATTGAAAAGTGATTTACCTTGGATTATTCAACATATAATCAAATTAGATATAAAATACTTTTAATACTCTCTAAATATAAGAATAAATTTCTAAATAATTATAATCCTCGTAGTCATCATATAAAAGTAATATAAAACTATTTTTATTAAAGTGAATATTGAAATATTATTCATCATATAAAAGTGATATAAAATTATTTTTATTAAAGTGAATATTAAAATATTATTTTTTATGTTATATTTCATTTGATATAAAATAATTTTACTCACCATTAATATTGAGATATTTTATTTCTAAAATATATTGAAATAATAATTTTATATTTAAGCCCTAAGAGGTTTTCTTTTGAAAATAACTCCCTGAGCTGTCATTGTTCACTAGTATGCATCTTTTTATAGAATGCTAGATGGTTGAAAGTTCTTTCAGAGTTACATCTCAGTTAAATCTTGATTTGTGCAATTATTCAACTTATTGATCTTTAAAATAATTATAACCCATAAACATAGTGTAAATACCTTTCATTCCTTTAAAGTTTTTCCAAAAGTTATATTAGTAAAACTTTCTTCAACGTGCCTCTCCTTTTCCAAGTTCTATACAACCTTTTAAGGCTAAAGGCATTTTTATTTTAATAGTAATTATTATAATTGTATTGATATTACATCCGTTGTGGAACTTTTTTTCAATTTGCACCAAGAATATGATATTAATTACTACAATGTGTTATGTTTTTCTACACGTGTTTGACACCAAATATTTGTTCTTCATTTCTCACACCTTTGTTTACTTATGTAAATATGTTACCAAGCAGGTAGGTTTTGCATCCTTTGGAAATCTCAGATAATGTGACGGTTGCTCTAAAAGAAAAGCAATATTAGTGTAACATCCTAGTAGTAATCAAGAAAGTGATAACTAGCAGGTTTTGTGCAAGGAGATTACACAGATTTTGAATAAAAAATATATTTTTTACAAGTGATCCCAAGTATATCTCAATAGTTGGAGATAGTGAGAGAACTAGTGGTTTTGGATTTAGTGTCTTGACTTTTTTTTGTTATCGAGAGGCAGTACAATTTCATATGATGGGTTGCTCATATATAGTTTTTAATTAGTATCATTTTAGAGTTGAAAAAAAGAAAGTTGATAACTATGTGATGTATATGGGAATATATGGTTTTTGATAACTCTTTGATGTAATTCTCAGCAGGTTACCTTAACCTAAAAGATGTTGTGTTTGATATTATGTTACACTTAGGATTTTGTTACGAAAGATTTATTAAAAAAAATGGTTCGAATGTGACAGGTGGATTAATCCCAAACTATTGTGTTAATATTTTTTTAAGGAAAGATATTATACATTTTTTTTTTAATGATATTAAATGAATGAACATGGTTATTTTGTTTTGAATAAAAATTAATTATGGAATGTTTTCTATAAAAGGCTAATGATAAAGTATTCCAAGATTTTAGAGTAGTTGGGCAAAAACAGTTAAAACAATTAACTTTTCTGTTGAGATAAAAGGTACATCCTAGTGAGGAAAAGGGGTTCTGTGACTGCAAGAAAAAAAGTAAAATAGAAAGGGAAAGAGTTAATCCAAAGCTAGTGGTGACTAGTGGAAACTCAGAATCCCTGAATTCTGGAAAGAAAAGAGTACTGGACTGGGGGTCCTAGGTCTCAACCAAAATACTGCTAAATATACCTACTCTAGTGGGAAGCACATGGGGAGAAGAGGACATAATAACTTCTCTCATGGTAGGGAGGACATCATCAGCAGTCTCCAAAGTGAGATAAGTAAACAGTCTGTTTGAAAAGTAAGAACTAAGAGAACTTCCTATGGAATTTTTGTTTAGACTATTTTGTAATTTTCTTAAAAACTCAGAAGAGGAAACTGTGTTAATCATTATTATATATTATTAAGGAATTTTCTTACAGTTAAATATGTTATAAAACCAGCCCAAAAAATAGAAGAAAAGAGAGATCAACGCCTTAGAAATAAGCCACTTTGAGGGGGAAACCTCATTTACATTATATAAATGAATAATTCTTGGATGATACAAATGAAAAAATCTCCTTCTATAAATAGGAGTCCATGGGGTCACAATATAATCCTAGCGGACCTAATAATAATAACGTAACAACACAATAATAACAATATTGGGGTTACAGGGGTACAACAATAATAATAACAGGGTTATACTAACAACAATATGGAACTATACTAGTAATATAGGGACCCAACATGCCCCTCTCCTTCAAAAAAGTGTTTTCCTCAACACTTGAGTAGCTCTGGATGCTTGTCTATAAAATTCTCATGCTCCCATGTAGAATCTTTAGTGGGTAAGTTATTCCACTTGATGAGATACTCTGAACTTGATCTATTTCGTAGTTGTCAAGTTCTTGTTTCCATGACTGTTTCAAGTTCCAATATGATTTTTCCTTCCTCATTAAGTTCTATAAATATTGTTTGAACTGGAAGTTTGTCCCATATAACCTTCTTTAAGCATGAAACATGTAAAACTGGATGTACTCGCGAAGAAGCAAGAAGTTTCAATTTGTATGCCATAGTACCAATCTTTTGCAACACCTTGTAAGGACCATAGTACTTTGGCGATAATTTATTATCCTTCTTAGATTGCTTGAGGGACATTTGTTTGTGTGGTTGTAGCCATAAAAATACCCAATCTCCTACATCAAAAATTCTCTTGCTGCGATGTTGATCTTCGTTGTTTCATTTGATTTTGTGCCAAATTTAGGTTATCCTTTAAGAGTTGGAGAACTTCTTGTTGATGCTTGATTTGATCTTCCATTTCTTGAAGCTTAGAAGTTCCTCTTAAATAATATATGATGGAAGGTGGGTAATATCCATAAAGTGCCATAAATGGGGTCATTTTTGCTGCAGTATTGAAGGAAGTGTTATACAACCATTCATCAAGAGGTATCAGATTGACCCATTGTGTTTGATTATCATATACAAAAAAACAAAGGTGTCCTTCCAAAATTTTATTCACTATCTCAGTTTGACCATCAGATCGAGGATGATAAGATGAACTATGAGCTAGTTGAGTAGCCAAACAAGAAAATAATTACCTCCAAAATTTCTAGTAAAAATGGGATCTCTGTCGCTTACAATAATCTTTGGGTTTCCATGTAGCTTTTGAATTGTTTCCATAAATGTTCTAGCAACTGTACCTGGTTTAAATGGATGAGATAATGCACAAAAGTGTGCATACTTCTTAAGTCTACAAACTACCACCATGATGACACTCTTTCCTTTGGACTTAGGTAAACCTGTGATAAAATCCATTGAAATATCCTCCCAACATTGACTTGGAATGGATAAAGTTTGTAGAAGATCAGGGTCTTAATTGTCTCAACTTTATTTTTCTGGCAAACCAAATATTCCGCCACAAATTTTTTAATATCATATTTAAGGCCATCCCAAAAAAATTCCTTCTTCACCCTGTGGTAAGTTTTTAAAAATTCCAAGTGTCCTCCTAAAGGAGAAGTGTGCAATTCCAAAAGAATCTTTTATTTTAGTTGGGAATTATTGCAAATATATAAGCGATCTTTGTACCATAAGGAATCAAATTTCCAACTAAATGTATCAGATGTACTAGGATATTTCTGCAAGTTTTGAATGAGTGTCCACACTTCTTCCTTCTTCAATCCATCCCTTGCTTCGGTTATCCAATCTAGTTGGGTAATAGAAATGGCACAAAGAAATGCTTCCACCTCTTCATCCTTTCTTGAGAGTGCATCTGCAACAACATTTAGCTTCCTTTTTTTGTATATGATTTCAAAGTTATAACCCAACATCTTTGTGACCCATTTTTGTTTCTCTTCTAAAGATAGTATTTGTTCCAAAAAGTGTTTAAGACTATCATGTTCAGTTTTTACCTTGAAGTGTCTTTCCATTAGGTAAGGTCGCCATTTCTTTAGTGCATGTAGTATTGCCAACATTTCCTTCTCATAAATGGATTTCTGTAAATATTTTCCTTTGATTGGACAACTTTAAAAAGTAATGGGTGTTCCTTCTTGCATTAAAACAACACCAATTCCATTTCCTAAGGCATCACATTCCACAATAAAGGTTTTTGTGAAGTCTGGCATAGCTAAGACTAGTGCTAGGCACATTGCCTCTTTAAGATGTTCAAAGGACTTAGTTTCTTTAGGAGTCCATGAAAATGCATCTTTCTTCAATAATGTTGTTAGAGGTGCTGCTATTCTCCCATAATTCTTAACAAACTTGCGATAATACCCTATTAACCAGAGAAATACTCACAACTGCTTTATGGATGTGGGGACTTTCCATTCTTTAGTGGCTTTAATTTTGTTAGGGTATACCTTAACACCCTTGTGAGATACAATATGACCCAGATATTCCACCTCTTTTACTCCAAAGAAACATTTGGATGAATTTGCATATAATTGTTTCTCCTCCAATAGTTTAAGCACCCTATCAACATGTTGAACATGATCCTTCCGAGACCTATTGTATATTATTATGTCATCAAAAAATACTAGCACAAATTTTCTAAGGAAGGCTTTGAAAATGGAATTCATCAACCCTTGAAATGTAGAAGGTGCATTGGTAACGCCAAAAGGCATGACCAAAAATTCATAATGACCCTCATGAGTTCAAAATGTTTTTTTCGGAATATCTTCAGTCTTCATTCTAATTTTATGGTATCCTGAATGAAGATCCAACTTGATAAAATAAATTGATCCATGTAATTCATCCAATAATTCATCAATCACGGGAATGGGAAATTTATCTTTAATAGTGAGCTTATTGATCTCCCTATAATCCGGACACATGTGCCATGATCCATCCTTCTTGTACACCAATACTTTTAGAGGAGAGAAATAACTTTGACTAGGTTGAATTATACGAGTCTCTAACATTTCTACAATCATACGTTCAATTTCGCTCTTTTAACATAAGGATATTTGTAAGGTATGATGTTTATAGGAACACTCCCTAGACTCAAATGAATAGCATGATCATGATCACAAAAATGTGGGAGTCCTTTGGGAGTTTCAAACACCTTGGAGTGATTGTCCAAGAATTTTTGGAGATCTGGAGAAATAGATGATTTTGTTGTTGGAACTTCTAGTGAGCATAATTGTGTAATTATGCTTCATTTTTATTTCTTCAGAAGCTTTGTCATGACATTAGAGCTTATAATATTTCATGGCTTCCTTGCGATACCTTGTAATTCAATTTCCTTTCTTTCCGAAAAAAAATTCAATAAAAGTTCTTGAAAATTAAAAGCTACTATCCCCAAAGGTTGTAACCATTGTACTCCTAGTACAACATCAACACCTCCCATTGGAATCAAAAGAATTGGAGTATTCAATAAATATTCCCCCATAGTTAGCTTGATATTATGGCATTTTCCAGAGAAATTTATAGTTCCTCCATTTGCAACCATCACTTGACATTCTAGTGCTAGGTATAGGAAACAATTCAATTCCTTGGCTACCTTACAATGAATAAAATTATGGGTACTACCCGAATCAATCAACATTATTACCATTTTCTTTTTTATATGTCCTTCTATATTGAGAGTTTGAGGAGTAGTAATTCCTGCCAATGCATTACACGATATATCATCTTCTTTTAAAGTTTCTTGTTCATTTTATTCCTCCTCTTCACAATCTATGTAAAATAATTTCTTCTCAGCACACTTATGACCTTTAGTGTATTTTCTATAACAACTATAGGAAAGCCCTTTTGCTTTTTTTTCTACCAATTGTTGTGAGTGATAGGCTTCCTTGTCACCTTATTTTTACATTCAATTTTTCTTTCCAACCTAAATGCCTTCTCGAATGAATTAGGTTTCCAAACGTGAACTTCATGTTGGATGTTATCCTTTAAAGTCCCTGTTATCACTCTAGTATTTCTCAAGTTGTGTGATTTTTGTTTTTAGTCAAAGAATTCTAGAGGTAACCACAAACCAACTTCAAACTCTAGGATCTAGCCTTCCTAGGGTTTAGAGAAGGCTCTCTCTTTAAATTTTAACTTTGTTTTAATTTGTGGATATTAGGCTAGTTATGAAAGTGTATCTTTGGTTTTGTTTTGATAGATTTGGTGGGAAAAATAACTTGAAAGTAAGGATAGTGGGAAATATATTTGTTAATTGGGCTATGGAGTCAAAATCAAGCAAACAGGGCTAGGATCAATGGCAAAAAGGTCAAATGTCTTCAAGGAAAGATAGATAACCCTTGGAGATCTTGGAAAGTTGTTTTTGTGAGGTGGTATGATCAAGATAAAGGACACTTAAGAATCCTTAAATCTGGAAAAGGAAGTAGTAGGAAGAGGTCCAATGAGAGAGAGATAAATTAAGGGTTCCCTACACTAGAAGTCAAAGGAAAACATATAAATAATAACTAGTTAAAAACAAGGCGCTCTTAAAAAATCCTGTAGTTATACTCCTAGTTATACATTCAGATTTAGCATAAACATAAATGGATGCATGTAACAAAGAAAGGAAACAATGACAAGTGAAGAAAATACTTCACTCCAAATAGCTCATTACAGGATTCTTGAAGTATGATACCAATTTTCTTTGATCCAGCCTGCTACTCAAATTTTTGACACAAAAAAACTTTAAATTCCAAGAAGAAATGACTATAACAATCCCAACAATTTTATTCCACACAAAATACTTAAAAAGATGAATTATTTATACATAATGTTTTACAAAATATCCTAGAAGACTTCTAGGAATTATCTTATGAAAATAAAATATCTTTACAATAATAATAGAGACAACTGCTTAACAAATTAGTAAGTTGTCCTATTTTATCCAAAAGAAATAGAAACAATTTTGAGGATAAAGCAATTGGTTTCCTTGGTGTCCTCCTTTCTGGCTCTTAGATATTTTTTGAATCTGATCTACCTTGTCTGATACTCTTTCTCAGATACTCTTTATTCACTGATACTCTTTAACCCTTAGTAAAAAACTATTTACTACTGTAAATAAAATTTGTTTTGACTGTAATTCAGAAAACAACTTTCTTCCTTCTTTTCACCTGCTTGTCTTTTATCCTTCATAACAAATCAGTAAGTGACTGCCAATCCTCAATTTTAGGAATTTGAATATTCTTTAATTTCCCAAAATTCTCATCAGCTTCTGTATATCTAGCAAAGGTTGGCTTGATGACAAACAATTGTTTGATCTCATGGTGCAAGTAAAATAAATCTTCAAAACTCTTAAGTAACACTTTTCCTGTTGGGATGCCTTGACCTGTTGGTTTATTTACCTATTCATTGGCAAATTCTCTTATCTTCTTATCATAGTCATTTTGAGGCATCAATTTATCATTAATAACCATGATAGCAGGAAGTCTCTTTTGCCTCAAACTTGTGAACTTAACCATGAACTTGGTTATGGTAGTATTCATGCCTTCACACTTTTCTTCAGGTTGCCTCATCAAATTTATCTTTGTTTTGACTTTCCTAATTTTCTAGGATAGTTGCGGTTTTGTCTGATGACCCCAAAGCTCTTCAAAGAATCACATCTCTATTTTTTACGTTAAAAGAAATTGATTAGCCTTACGGCTTATACTTTCTGGTTTTTCAACTAAATCGAGTTTTTAGTCTTTTTAGTTACTGTGCTTGAAATTTGCTAGTAATAATTCTCTTTTCTCAAAAATTACCTAAATTGAAGGCCATACATCATGGTTATACTATTGTTATTCCAAAGTAATTTCTATGTATGATATACGATCCTTCCAAAGTTGCTCTTTTTGCAACTTTTTTAACTCTTCACTCAATCTTCTGGCATTTTGTTCATGTATCTTAGCATTTACCTGAGCTGATTTGTTTGAATTTTCAAGATTTTCAACTATTTTTGTCAACCTATTAATCTCATTTGTCTTTAAAGACATCTCTTCCATTGCTTTCACTATCTTGCTGGCCTCATCAGGAGGTTGTACTACTGTTGTAGAAGATTCAGTGGTTGATGTTGTGGAAGAAGTCACTGGTACTACAGCAGCCAGTGGTTCTTTGGGTTCCAACTTTTGACATAAGGTTGAAGGCATTGTTGTAGTGATAACTGGAATGACTGTAGGAATCACTGGTTCTTTCACTGTCTCCTTTTCTTGGACAATTTTGTCCATCTGTATTTCCATTTCCTTAACTTGGGCTGTCAACTGAAGAATTAAATTCATCATTTCATCTTTTTCATTTTGTTCTTGTATTACTTCTTTTGTCTGAGGATGCTCACTTTGAGGAAGTTTGAGTTGTTTCCTCAAGGCTACTATATCCTCATTTTTATTTTTCACCAATAATTTTTCTGTTTTGATGTTACTACGATCATATCCTACCTGTAAAACTAGTTCTTCCAAGTCTTTTATCCCTAAATCCTTGGCATACAATGAGGCTTTGTCCAACTTCATCTGAAATTGTATGTTGGAGATGGTATTTTGGAGCTTTTGAGCACTCATAGCTTTTGTTGTAATTGTGGAATACAACATCTCTGAACTTTGCCTGTGAAACTCTATTTGATCTAATTCATGGATACTATCTGTAGCTACTTCTAGATCAACTTTATTATATTCAGCAACTGTCTTTGGAACTGATACTGTGGGCTGTAATACTGACATAATCAATTTTTTACTTGAGTAATCAAATACTGATAGTAACCTGTTTTGATTTCCTGGCTTTTGTTTCAAGAAATGAGAGTAAATTTCAGTTTTTATTTCCTCATTCGTTAGTTTAATCTTCTTACATTTCTCCTTAATATATAAATCCTTTTCCTTAGCTTCCTGTGAGGAAGAAGCTTCCATGCTTTGTTGTCTTTCCATCAACTGTGTATCTTCATAATTGATTTCTTCATTCTGTTTTAGCTCATTGATAATTACAGTAGCTACATTTGTCTCTGGAAAATCTGTGTTGGTATTTAAAGGCTCTTTTCCTTCCACATCTATTGTCACTTTTCCCTATCTGCTGTATCTAATTTAGGCCTGTTGTTATAAATGATCTCGAACTTGGTTTCTATTGTAGTCTCTGCCACATAGGCTCCTTCTTCCCTTATTCTTTTGATGGACTTCTCTGGTTGAGTGGAAGTCTCTAAGGTATGACTAGTATTACCTTTGTTCACTGCATCTATTAATGTGTTTTCAATCCATTAAATCTGATTAGCAAAATTTTCTATTTCTGGTTTAGCTTCATGAATAAAGGGTGTTAATTTACATATAACCCTTAGCTTGCTCAAGATCCCTTGTGGATCATAATTCCAAGGGAAACTCTCTTCAAATTTATATTCCAATAACTGATTTGCTGCTTATTTTTCTGCATCCCTGTGATTGCATATGAATGGCCCAATTTGATTTTTAATTTTCAATTGGGTCTTCTTCTTAGCTGCCATGAATTTTATTAAATCAGAGTTTAGTATCTGCCTGATATACTCCAAGGCAAAGATCCTCATTGAAGGATGTTTGGGTAACTTGTAAGGTAACAATTTTGATCTAGAGAATCTGATTTCAGTATATTTCTCATACAAATACTAGTCACTAACTTTACTCTACTCTGATAACTACAATATATTCTTCATTTCCTCATTTATTCTAGGTTGCTCTTTTTTGGTCAACATGGTGATCACTAGATGTACAAATAACTCTAAAAACTATGAATAACAGAAATATATACATTCTTTTCTGAGCAATGATGTCCAAAAAATGACAGATAGAGGATTTCCTTCAATGTCAAGATTTTGAAGAGTGATTGGAAAATTATCTGATTGGAAGTATAGAAACATATGGAAAAGGTAGGAGGTATATCTAAACACTCCCTCTATTTGCAAATTTTTCAATTGATAATGAATACTATTAGAAAAGAAACCAGCATAATCAAAGATTACAAAGGGTGGTTGACTTGGAGAAAAGGTGGACAAGAATCCCAAGATGGACTCATCTGTGTGTTCATCAGTAAAATACCCAAGGATGAAGGAAAGCATGGAAATCACATGTCTTGAGCATTCAGGGAATTTAGCAGTAGAATATGGAGGATTTAACTTGGGAATTTCTATATGCAGAGGCATAAAATTCTGAAAAATCATGAACTTTTTAGGAAAATATAGGCCAATATATAGCTTGGTGAGGGCCTCTATAGACAAAGGGAATTCTTGGGGATCAGGCTGAAGCTGCAACATTTGGTTAATTAATTCTGCAGTGATGGTAAAAAGTACCTCTTTATTGGCATTTATAATGGCTCTTTGCTCTGGAACATAGTACTGCTGACACAATCTAATAATCTCTTAACAAGGGTGAGTCAATGGGACAACATATATGGGAAAATGAAATTCCCAAATATGAACTTCTTCATGATCATCTAAAGACTTCTCAAGCACCAGTTATGGATATCTAGCAGGTTGAATTCAACTATGGCATCTGTTATCTTGTAATCAGTATCAGCTAGGGGAATGTGTTCAATATTAACAACAGGTGGTTGCAATGGGTTGACAACAATAGTAGTACTTGAAGTCATGGCAAGAGTAGGTTTAGGTGCTTTAGAACCTTCAGGCTTGCTTGCACTCTTTTTTTTAGAAATTTTGATCTACTTCTGCAAGTTTAGACAGTTTCCATAGGAAACTCAGTTTTAACAGAGGCTTAATTGGGAAAATTTGGCAAAGTATAGTCCCTTTTTGGAATTTCTGTTCAATTAGGCCTGTCAAAGAGGTTTAGAGGCTTTAGAATTGGTTTAAAACAGAAAACAGGGGTTTCCTAAGTATTTGACTGAGAAATAGGGCTGAAAAACTGTTTTGAAAAGATCACAGAGGCTCAGGGTATCTGCAAAGGTTTTCTGGTTTATTTCAGAGTTTGAAATAGATCTTTAAACTGTGAAAACTAGTAAATTTCCTTAAAATAGCGTGCAGCAGAGAAAGAGGGTTTTTGGGAAAAATTTTCTAGAGTTTGGCCTATTTTTGGGACTTTTTGGCAGTTTATTAATCAATTTCTAAAACTCTGGGAGTGTTTGTTCTTTAAAAGGTCTTTAAATTGATTGCAGGTTCAATTTTTAAGAAAAATACCCGTTGTAATGTAGGTATTTGGCTTTGGAAGAGTTTGGGAGTTTTTCGAATGATTTGATGTCTTTTGTGGATTTCCTAGAGCAAGGTGCAGCTCCTCAACAATCTTCAAATGTTTACTGGGTAAATATTGTAGGTTTTGGGCATGAAAATGGCAGAAAAGAGGCTTTAGAAGGGTTTTTTTTACAGTTGGGGAGGCTATGCAGTTAGGTTAAATGCGTAGAAGATAGATGGATAAATGCATTTCCAAGGTTAAAATACACATTTTGAGTTACATTAGTTACGCATTGAATGCAGGTCGTATCGACGGGGAGGGCGGTTTTGGGATTCAACCGATCTTAAAACTGGTGGTCATCGCGTAGCAACTGGGTGGTAAGTGGTATTAGAATCAACCCACGTGATCTAGCAATTGAAGGGCACATGGAGGAGAGAGAGAATTGGGAAACCACTAATTTCACGCAACTTTTTCATGGGGATGAACGCGCAACTTTTCTGTGCGATATTGGATTTCCGCCGTAGGATCTGGGCTTTGAAAGAAAAGGGTTTAGATTAGTTCGGGAGATGCGCCGAAATGGGAGGTGGGGTCGGGTTTGTTATATGAGAGGAAGGGTTTTGAACTTTGCAAATAGAAATTTATTTAATTCAAAAAGCTTGGGTTATACGATTGCGAAGGAGAAATGTCATATATGTTTCCAATTTGCAATATCTATCATATGTTTCAAAATCAATGGTGCAAATATGATATTATATGGTAATAAAACCGTTTAATAGTTGTTTTAATACCATAAGGGATGGGATTATTTTAAATATAGATTTTTTAGAGCAATGGGTTTGTTTGGGCGGGGTTTTTATTTTATGCACATGGGATATATTAACTTTGGTCTAAAGTTTAAAATAGTGGGTTTAAGGGGGTTATTTTAAATATAATGGATTTAATATATACGGGTAGGTCTAGTTTTAGGGATTTAATAAAATAGGTTAAAAGTTAATATGAAAAGGGTAGTGAAATGGAAATAAAATACATGTTATCTCTAAGTAAAGTGTAAAAATAAAGCATTGCTCATATTTTATATTACTTCACTAATACTTAGGATAAATTTAATTTTGAGGGTTTTATGAATGATTTTGAAGGGAAATTAATTATTTTAGGGTTTTCAATTTTACTAAGTAATAATGTGTCTTTACTTAGGAAAAATGGGTTTTGATGTATGAATGAAGGGTAAATGTTGATGAATGAGGGTTTAAGGTAAGAATTCAATATTTTTAACTAACTAGTCATTGAGCCTTGGGTCCAGTCCCAACAAAAGTTAGAGAAATGCTCTAATCCTTTTTGAATGATAGTTTAGAATACTGAATACCTACATGGGAGGGGAAATTAGTGATTTTTCCCAATGATGTTCTATTTACATTATTTCTCCACTACTTTCTACCTACCCAACTTTATTTCTAACATTTGTTTTTCATTTTGCAGTTGCATTTAGGCTTGCAACCTTAAAACATTTTTTCTTTCAAAGCATAAAACTGTCTAGATCTACCTTATTCATCTGAGGGCTCAGATTAAAATGTTGAGCTCCTCATTATTCTCTACCTATCTATTGATTCGTCAATTTTACACTGTTTGACAAATCTTTATTCTCTATCTAGAACATGAAATTGAAAACATGAAAAGTTAAGATTAAATCGTTTAACTAATCATGGATTATGGCATTGATTGACACTCTACACATAATCATTATTATTTACAGTAAAAACTAAAAGTAGTGGCATTTGGACTTGCTCACTTTCAGGTCTTATTTATTTTTCTTTCGGGGTATATATTTTTCTAAGTCCTTTGATCTTTCTTTTAGGACTTTTTACCCTCTTTTTTGCCTTTGTATTATTTTTCATTCTTTCAAAATATGGGAAAACAAATTGTAGAAAGCAAGATATATACATATTTACAAGACTACCAAAGTCAATTCAAAATTTATGAACCCTATAATTATAGGACCCTAACAGTGGCTCCACATGGGGATGACATTTCCTGGTGAAATATCAAGAATTTTGAGACTAATAGTCTTTGTAATTTTACGTGATGACCCTGTAAATGTCTTTTGATATCTACAACTTATTCATACTTATGATATTCACCTCCCAAAGATTAGGGCCTTCTCTTCGAGCTTCAAATTTGTTAGGGAAACATCTAATCCAATCTAAACTCTACAATGTATATGTACAATGATCAAAGTGAATAAAAACTAAGTATTTGTTAACTCGGGAGAGTAGTAGTGCTTCAGAATTCTACCATTTATTGGTCCTTCTTGCAGATCTATTCCTTCTTGCAGATCTGTTCCATCCATTTCTTTCAGAAAGAAAGCATTATTACCTCTATATCCATAAATCACATAAATACCTTTCCACATAAAATCAAACTTTCCGTGTTTTCCTTTGTCTTCTCTTATGGAATCCCACTTTAACACTTTATCTCCTATGTAGAAATCATCCTCTTTAGTATTTTTATCAAAAAATTTCTGGGTCTTATCCTGAATGACTTGAGATTTGATATAAACTTCTTCCCTTGTTTGTTGCAAGTGAATAGTTTGATTGATCCTTCTTTGAACATCATTTGTTTCAACTTGTAACTCTTGGATAATTTTCTTCACTGGTACACCTAGGGAGGATGGAAAAACAACATCCATTCCATAAACTAGTTGGTAAGGGGAAGTACTGATGGATTTTTTAGTAGTAAATCTATCTGCCCATAAGGCATTGACTAAATTCTTATTCTAAGTCTTTTTATTATCTTCAAGTAACTTTTTGATGATATTTACAAGGCTTTTGTTTGAGGATTCAACTAGGCCATTATCTTGGGGGTAATATGCAGTAGAATGACCTAAAGTAATATCGTATTTTTGGAAAAAGTCAATCGTTTTCTTGGATTTGAATGCCACTGCATTGTCAGTAGTTATATTTTGGGGACATCCAAATCTTGAAAGAATGTGGCTTTCTAGGAAGGAAATAATGACAGTATCTATGGCTTGTCTAGAGGGTATGGCTTCAATCCACTTGGTAAAATAATCAGTGGCTGTCAAAATCCACTTATGTTGGCCTGAAGAAGGAGGGAGAATTTTTCCAATGAATTCTAAACCCCATTGTTGAAATGACATTTCAGTTGAAATAGGCTTTAAGGGGAGGCGTAATAATTTCTTCTTACCCTAAAAAATTTGGCACTTATGACATGAAGTTACATACTTTTTGACATCAGGAAACAAATTAGGCTAGTAAAAACCAGCTCTCATGATCTTATCTATTGTAGTTTTCAAATATAAGTGTCCTCCACAGTCACCTGCATGAAATTCTTCAAGTATTTTGTCAGCTTCTCACTTTAATAAGCAATTTAATAAACTCCCACTATGATCTCTCCAAAAAAGGACATTATCTAAAATACAAAATCTTACTACCTTTAGTTTTAAGAATCTGGGTTTGGTTCTTGACAATCCAGGAGGATGTCGTAAGTTTAGGAGTACAAATATGATATCTGTATACCAAGGTGAATCTGAGAAGGATTCACTAATCATTGGAGTCACCATCTCTTCCTGATCATCTACTTGGGAAATAAAATTTATGTCCAAGGCATTACAGTTAGATTCAGCCATAATTCTGGCTAATCCTTGACCTTTTATGAGTTTTGTGGGTTTTATCTCTATTTCATATTATAATATAGTGGCAATCCACTTACCTCTTCTTCCATAAGGACCATCCTGAGTAAGAACATCTTTTACTACAGAATTTGGGACATAGGCAATGATACGAGAGTAGAGAACATAAAATATGAAGTCTTTAATGGCCTTAACCAAAGCTAGGGTTTGTTTTTCCATAATTTTTACTTCAAAGGGGCATCTCTAAGGGTCTCACTAAAAAAATCTATGGGTTGTTCAAATCCTTGGTCATTTTTCTGCAGTAAAACTGCAGCAATGGTGTTTTCTGAAGCAAATGAAAAAATTATGAAATCTTTCTTAAAGTGAGGACTTATTAGGACTGGAGTTTTGGTTAAGGCTTGTTTGATAGATTCAAATGATTATTTAGCCTCAACAGTCCATTTAAGAATTGAATCTTTTCTGAGCATATTATTTAGTTCTCTAATTATCTCAGCTAAATTAGATATGAATCTTCTTAAAAAATTAATCTTACATAGAATGGCTTGTAATTATTTGATGTTTCTTGGTCTTCTAATGTTTAGAATTGCTTCTATCCTAGCAGGATCTATTCTAATTTCTTCATTATAAATTATGTTTCCAAGTAACTTGCCTTCTTCTAATCCAAATAAACTTTTCTTAGGGTTTAAAGAGATGCCAAATTTCCTGCACTTAATAAAAACTTTTCTCAAATGATCCAAGTGTTCATTATTAGTTTTGGAAAACACAGTAATGTCATCTAAGTAAATTACTAAGAAATCATGTATTTCCATTGCAAAATCTATGTCCATAGCCCTTTGAAAGGTTGCCCCTGCATTCATTAGACCAAAATTCATTTTCACATACATAAAAGTGCCCCAAGGAGTAGTAAATCTTGTTTTTGCTTGATCTTCTTTTTGGACTAAAATCTGGTTGTATCCTGAAAAACCATTTAAAATTGACATCCTAGAAGAGCCAACTACCCTTTGTAATATATGATCCATTTTAGGTAAAGGTTAATTATCTTTCAAGTACACTTTGTTTAGATTCCTAAAGTCGACACATAATCTAATCTCTCATGTTTTCTTTATTTTTGTAACTAGGTTGGAAACCCAATCAAAATATTTGATTGGTGCAATGATTTGTGCATCATGCATTCTTTTCACTTATTTTTCTATCAAAGGTAATAAAACAAGGTTAATTCTTCTCAATTTTTGTTTAAATGGCTTCTGATCTTCTTTTATTGGTATTTTATGTTGGATTATGCTGGTATCATAGGATTTGAGATCCTCATAACTCCAGGAAAAAAATTCTTGATATTCCTTTAAAAGAGTAATGTATTTTTCCTTTTCTTGTTGAGGTAATGTTTTGGAAAGTTTGATTATTTTTTGTTTTAGCTCCGTTCTAATATTGCACTCTTCTATATCAGATCTAACTGGCTCCATTTTAGTTTTTCTAGCTACATCATTTGAGTCAAAAATATCTTCTAAGGGAATTAAACCTTTAGGTAAGAAATTATCCTTAAGATTCAATATGTCTGATTCATCATCAATAATTTCTTCAATCACTACTTTCTCTAAGTTATCTATATCAGCTTGACTAAATCTAGTTGGTTTATCAAGCTTTATTCTATTTACATCTAAGTTATTCAAATCTATTTCACAATCTAAATCTTGATCTATGTTATAATCTTTGTCTATCTTACAGCTTTGAAATTCACCTTCATTGTTCATAAACTTGTAGATCTATTCATCCTGAGACAAAATTTTCCAATACTTAAGATTGTCCGAAATTATTGGCCTATGTTTGAATTTAGCAGTATATCTGTGATTAGGTTGGAATGGTAAATTTCATGTACTAGCGAAGGTTGCTAGACAGTGAGCTTGTATATTTTGTTTTCTAGGTATAGAAACAAATTTACATTCCAATAAATCATCGGTCAAATCTATTACAGTGTCTCTGTATCTGCTTATTCTAGGATTTTAAACAAAATAAACTCCATTTACTTGTTTTATGATCAACTCTAAATCTCCAATGATTAAAATTATTTTTCCTCCTGAGTTCCTAATGATTTGGAGTCCTAGAATGAGGGCTTCATACTCAGCCATATTATTGGTACATTTGAAATTTAGCCTAAAAGCATGGCCTTCTGAGTGATTAGTATCCATGTTGGTTATCCAAACTCTTGCTCCTGCTCCTAACTTATTTACTGAACCATCAAAGTCTAAATTCCATAGAGATTCATGAAAAATATTATAATTATTTGGTGCTTTATTTTTCTCTACTAATTCAGTTTGGATTTCATTAGTTTGAGATTTGCATAAGATAAAAGAATCAAGGTCAGTTGGTGTAGAGTAAATTGGGTAATTTATAGATCTTTCTGCACTACTTTCCATGTACTTTATCAATGTTTCTCTATATAACTTCTTAGGCTGGCCAAAAACTAATATAGTGGCATAAGACATGTCCAATTGTAGAGATCCCTGTAACTTTGCTCCCCATAAGCGAGAAAGTAACATTCCATATTTAGGTGGGATATCAGCTACTACAATGTCCATTAATAGACTCTTACTAGGATATTGAACTAGTGTTACATAAAAATATTTGAATAAACCTAGGAATTTAACTTTACTTGAATCAAAAGAAAACAAATCTTTGTATGGCCTTGTAATTTCTAGATTGAGAGTTTCCATTATGGCTTTAGGCATTACATTATGGGAAGCTCCTGAATCTAGCATGGAATTGTGTAAAATTTGATCATGAATCATTAGACTAATATAAAATGGAGGAACTTCTCCATCCGCATCTTTTCCATTCACATCTGGGCCAAAAATCAACTCTAGCTGATCGTCATTTAGATTTATGGAATCTTCTCCATCATTCATATATAATGTTCCAGTTATGGTTGATTTATACAAGTCATGTTTTACCAATTCAGTCAGAGGAATTGGTATTTTAAGCTTTGCAATTTTTGATTGTATGTTGAAAGTAGGTTGAGATTTACTATTTTGAATCAATTCTTCTTTAGTAACTGTAGTTTGTGTTGGTTTGTCTTGTTTTTCTACAGTTATTTTTTCATTTTCAAGTGGTTTGACATTCTTTGTTTGTGTTTCTTTTGTTTTACTACTCCTAAAATTATTTTTAGGGATTGTTTGTGAAGCAGTAGATGTTCTTTCAGACTTAGAATTATCAGCAGATGTTTTTGAAGTAGCAATTTTTGGATCTACTGATTTAGGATCAGCAGAGGGTATTTTAGGATCTAAATTTTTTGTTTTAACATAATTAGAAGCTTTAGTAGCAGTAGATTTTTGTGAACCTTTTGCAGCTTGACAAACTTCATCAGTAATATCAACAATTTTAGGGCTTGATGCATTTTAGGACTAGAAATGCTTTGGGAAGAACTAGAGTTTTGCTTATTTTCCCTTGGGAGAATTTGCAGAACTTTTGTTTTGGGAGCTTCTACAGTTTTCTAATTCTGAGTTTGGGAAGTTTTCTTGGTATAAGACTCATTATTTTTCTTATTTCTAAGGTTATATTGACTTTTTATTTCATTTATAGCATAATCATAACCTTGTTTATAATCAAAGGATTCACTAGAATCTAATTTGAGTTGTTGTTCAAATCATTCTTGATCTTCCTCAGTGAGGAAAATAGTATTATTATCATCTATTCCCATTATATTGATTTTATCCTCATAATCATCATTATTTTGAGAAATTTCAGCATAGTTCTCTTGGAATGGGGGCCTTATTGTTTGGTCTAGGGCTGTTTCTTTTGCTTTTCCAGAATTTGTGTTTTTTCTAAAATTGGGATTTTTGAATTGTTGTTGGTTATCCCACTGAGGTCTCCTCTCTATGTTGTCTAATCTATCCATCATCCTCTCTAAGGTTTTAGCTAACATATCTATTTTTGTGTTTGAATTGGGAGATTCTTCTTTAATGGTCACTCTTCTTTAATTTCTAAGTATAGATTTTTTGGCTAGAATGTTTACTTCTACACTAACAACATCTGTTTGCATTTTTTCTAAGGTATGTGCATCTCTTTCCCTTAATTGGTAAGCCATATCTGCATCAAATCCATTGGGGAATTTGAGCAAGATAGAATAAGGAGTGGGTTTAAGATTTGTAGGGATAGAGTTATAGACACTGTTATATCTAGTGCAGTAGTCTTGGACTGACTCATTTGGAGCTCTTTTCATGGAATCAAATTTAGAAAATATTTCGATGGATTCTTTTTCTTTTCCCGTTTATTTAAAAAAACCTATGTAACACATCTAAATCAGTTACACTACTAGTAACTAGATATTTAAACCACTTCTTAACTTCCCCTGTCAAAGTTTGTGTGAACAACCTCATCTGAACGTCTGAGTCATCAATCTTATAAATTTCAAAGAAGTCTATCATCTTAGTAATGTGTTGCTAAGCAGTATAATTGGTAGTGCCATCAAACAGTGGTATTTTATTTTGATAGTCTTGAGGCATGTCATGCAGCTGTTGTGGTAATACTAGGGGAGCATATATAGCAGCCATAGCTTGAAGCTTAGCTTGGATAGGAGGTAAGGTAGAACTACTTGGAGCTGTGATGGAAATGATAGTTGATGAACTAAAAACTGTAGTTGAAATGTTGGGAAATGAAACTAGAATGTATATGGAACTACTAGGGAATGAGGATGATGTGTTTAGGAAATCAAAAGGTGAGTTTATGGATACAGTGGATGAAGTGAGAGGTGGAAATAGTACTCTAGGTTGTAAAGGTAATCTAGGGATAAATGGATATGTGGATGAGTTGGTAGTGGAATTTATAAATGATGTAACAACATACGGAGATGAATCTCTAGCTAGTATTATTGTGGTATGTAACTGAGAAACTGGAGGTTTGTTTGCATAGGTCAAAAATTGAGCTAATTCAATAACTTCACCAATATCTTTAAGAATAGTCACTTTTAGTTCTTCAATTTTATTCTGACCTTGAAATTTCTGTGATTTAGAATGTGCTGTAATATTTTTCTGTTTGTATTCAAGAATGAAATAAAAATAGGGTCTAAGATAACAGTTTTCAAATCAATTTCAGAGTTAATTTTAAATAAAGAATGCTCAAATTTTGGATCACAACCAATATCTTGCAGACTTACTAACTCTTGTGATAATGAATTGAATATTTTTAATGATACTTCAGCTTCTAAATCTTCTAACTAATTTTTCTTTTTACCAATTTAGTCTGGGTTGTCTACTATAACATCAGGCTTAGTATATGTGTTAGACCTGGTATAATAAAATTTCCTAGAAGCCAAAATTATTGTTTTCAATATACACAACTTATAGAATAAATCGTAAAGTAAAAGGATGTATAAACATATTTTCTTTAAGACTAGTTTTATGACTTAGGATTGGTTAGTTCCCCAGTATGGTTGCCAGTAATGTTATCACTATCGTAATTCTCAAGTTGTGTGAATTTGGTTTTTAGTCAAAGAATTCTATAGGGAAACACAAACTTACTTCAAACTCTAGGATCTATCCTTCCTAGTGTTCAGAGAGGGCTCTCTCTTTAAAGTTTAATTTTGTTTTAATTTGTGAATATTAGGCTAGTTATGAAAGTGCAGCTTTGGTTTTGTTTTGGTATATTTGGTGGGAAAATCACTTGAAAATGATGGATAGTGGGAAATCTATTTGTCCATTAGGCTATGGAGTCAAAATCAAGCAAACAGGACTAGGATCAAGGGGAAAAAAAGTCAAATGTCTTCAGGGCAAGATAGATAACCCTTGGAGATATTGGAAAGTTGTTTTTGTGAGGTGGTATGATCAGGACAAAGGGCACTTAAGAATCCTTAAATCCAGAAAAGGAAGTAGTAGGAAGAAGTCAAATGAGAGAGGGAAAAATTAAGGGTTCCCTACACTAGATATCAGAGGAAAAAATATAAATGGTAACTAGTTTAAAACAGGGCGCTCTCAACAAATCCTATAGTAATACTCCTATTTTATACATTTAGATTTAGCATAAACATAAATGGATGCATGTAACAAAGAAAGGAAACAATGACAAGTGAAGAAAATACTTCACTCCAAATAGCTCATCATAGGAATCCTGAAGTATGATGGCAATTTGCTTTGTTCTAGCCTGCTAGTCGAAGTTTTGACACACAAAAGCTTTAAAGTCCAAGAAGAAATGACTATAACAATCCCAACAATTTTATTCCACACAAAATACTTCTAAAGATGAAGTATTTATACATAATGTTTTACAAAATATCCTAGAACACTTCTAGGAATAATCTTAGGAAAATAAAATATCTTTAGAATAAAAATAGAGATAGCTGCTTAACAAATCAACAAGTTGTCATATTTTATCCATAAGAAATAAAAATAGTTTTAAGGATAAAGCAGGTGGCTGCCTTGGTGTCCTCCTTGCTGGCCTTTAGATATTTTCTGAAATCTGACTTGCCTTGTCTGATACTCTTTCTCAGATACTCTTTATTCACTTATACTCTTTAAATGATACTCTTTAACCCTTAGTCAAAAACTATTCACTGCTGTAAATAAAAATCTATTTTGACTTAAATTTAGAAAACAATTTTCTTTCTTCTTTTCACCTACTTGTCTTTTATCCTTCATAACAAATCAGTAAGTGATTGCCAATCCTCATTTTTATGAATTTGAATATTCTTTAATTTCCTAAAATTCTCACCAGCTTCAGTATATCTAGCAAAGGTTGGCTTGATGACAAATAGGTGTTTGATCTCATACTGTAATTAAAATAAATCTTCAAAAATCTTCAGTAATACTTTTCCTGTGGGGATACCTTGACCTGTTGGCTTATTTACCTGTTCCTTGGAAAATTCTCTTATATTTTTATCATAGTCATTTTGAGGAATTAATTTATCATTAATAACCATGATATCAAGAAGTCCCTTTTGTCTCAAATTTTTGAACTTAACCATAAATCTAGTTATGACAATATTCATACCTTCACATTTTTCTTCAATTTGCCTCATCAAATTTCTCTTTGTTGTGACTTTCCTAATTTCAAGGATAGTAGTAGTTATGTCTATTATTTTGAGCTCTTCCAACTCTTTTCTATTCTTGCTATTAAGGAAATGATTAGCCTTAGTGCTTTTTCAGATTTTTCAGCCTAATCAGTTTGAGTCTTTTGAATTTTTTCTTGGGTTGCTAGTAATAATTCTCTTTGCTAAAAAGTTACCTGAATTGAAGGCAATACATCATGGATGGCTTCAATAATATTATTCCAAAGGTAATTTTTGATGTATGATATCTGATCCTTGAGAGATAATTATTTTTGCAACTTCTTTAGCTCTTCACTCAATCTATTGGCATTTTGTTCATGTGTCTCAGCATTTACTTGAGCTAATTTAGTTGAATTTTCAAGATTTTCAACCATTTTTTTCAATCTGTTAATCTCATTTTCCTTCAAAGACATCTCTTCCATTTCTTTTACTATCTTACTGGCATCATCTGTAGGTTGTACTGCTGTGGTAGATGATTCAGTCGCTGAGGTAGTGGAAGAAGTCACTGGCACTGCAGTGGCCAGTGTTTCTTTGGGTGCCAAATTTTCTCCTAAAGTAGAAGGCACTGCTGCAGTGATAACTGGGATGACTGTAGGAATCACTGGTTCTTTTATTTTCTCCTTTTCTTGGACAAGTTTTTCCATCTATATTTCCATTTCCTTAATCTCGGTTGTCAACTAAAGAATTAAACTCATCATTTCATATTTTTCCTTTT